>JAIFGZ020000833.1:0-519281 GCA_019925245.2 Oryza australiensis
CTGCTTCAGATCGGCTATGTAGTTTTCAATCTCTCTGATTTGACAACCCATCGTCAATCAGATCTCTACCGGGGAGCCGACCATATCGTGGAAGATATAATTCATGGCCCGTTGATATATTTGCCCCGGCATTTTTAGCCCAAACGTCATAACGACCCATTCATATAAGCCGGTTGCCGGGATATCGAAAAGCAGTTTTGTGAATGTCCTCTTCGGCCATGAAGATTTGATTGTAGCCTGCATTGCCATCCATAAGCCCGATTTTGTGGCACGATGTAGCGTCTACGAGCAAATCGGCTATAGGCATCAGGTATTCATCTTTGGGGGTAGCCTTATTTAAGTCTACGAAATCGATGCACACCTGAGTTTTGCCGTTCTTTTCAATCTTTGGGATGATGTTTGAGACCCACTCGTCGTATCGGCAAGGCTGAATGAATCCAACATCATAAAGTCGAGTTATTTCGGCTTTGATCGCATCATACATATCGGCTTTGAACATCCTGGGAGTTGTTTGAATGGAAAAGCCTCCATGATTGGCGGTTGATGAGCGACGATAGATTAGCTAGACCGAACTGCATTTCGAAGTACTCCCAAGCAAAACAATCTTTATATTCTTTTAACAAATTAATAAGCTGGGATCTACAATGAGAAGACAACTTTTGTGACGCTGTATATGTGGCACGGGCCTATCTCTGGAGCCTATGTCTATTTCTTCTAATTCAAGTAGACGACGTAAACCTTGCTCAACCTTGCCATCGTCTTCGTCACTTTGTGTACATCTTTGTGCACGTTCGAGCCTTCGGCGTCGCACTCACTTGACGCGGCTGTCGTCTCAATCGGGTACGTATAGCGGAATCGGACACTTTTAGAAAATTGGCTTGCGATTTTCGGACAAACAATTAGTGCCATCGATTTCCCAGAGTGGCAAATATGCATTGGCGATGCTTACTGACCTGTCAGCTGTACAATCTCTATCTTGTCGCCGTCCCATTGAATTAGACATTTGGTGCATAGTGGAAGGACACAAAAGTTGGCATGTATCCGGTCCCTCCAAAGTGCACGCAAGACCCCTTCCCGTCGATGACAAAAAAGGTTGTGGGCACGGTCTTGTTGCCCATGGTCAGCTCGACATTCAACACGCCCTTGGTCTCTGATGGGTTGCCGCCGAAGTCCTTTAGTACCATGTTAGTCTTGATCAAGTCTTCGGCCCCCTTTCCCAATTTCCTGAATGTTGCATAGGGCATAAGGTTTACTGCAGCTCCCCATCCACTAGCATTTTTGACATCGGCTTGCCATTGACGAAACCTTTTACATACGGTGGCTTGAGATCACTGCCGATTTTAGTCCCCTACGGCTTGTCAAAAATTGCTTGATCTAGGTACAAGTGCTAGTTTTACCAAGGCGTCCTCGATATGGTACCGCATTGGCCTTAGGAGCACCCGAACTCGAATTTGCAGCAATATGAATACCATATTGTGGATGGAGAGACTTTGCCTTTCCTTTGGTTGCCCTTGGCTCGATCGGCTGAACTCTCTCTCGGTCTATTCCTCATCGGCCGTGGCGATTTTCTTTTTTTGGGGTCCATCGCCTCTTGATTTTACCCGGCCCAGCGGCATTGTTCTTCGATCATCGCGAACTTCTTCTTCCCCTTCCTTCACGCTTTAGCCTTTGAATTCTTTGTTTCTGCGTTTTTGTGAAGAGGTCAGAGGGGCACCATTGGGGGTTGGCCAATTCTTCATCATCGGCTTCTCCTTCGTCGTAGTAGTCATCACTCTCGTCTTTGTCGAAGAAGTCTTGATGGATCGGCCCTAGCCGATCGTGAACGGACTACCGGTGCCGGTTGAGTTGTATGGCCCTCGGGATGAACTGAGTTAGGCCGGTGATTGGCTGGCTTCTGTGTTCGGCCTCGTGGTATTCGCTGCAGACCGGGCAATTATCTAGCGTCGACAGCCTCATCCCAGTTTCCCGTAGTGCCTGAAAAATTCACAATGCTAATTAGGATCGACACCGCTGTGATTCCCGTCATACTAGCGGTCTCGCGTTTCTGGCTCTTGCCGATAAAATATTTCAAACCGAGCCTCTTCCCACCAAGATTGCTGTTGGGAGCGGCGTTGGCTGTTCGTGTTGATCGGCCGTTGATTAGCCGATCGGGCGACTGGGCGCACCATGTTGATTGACGCGGCTTGGCTTCCAGTCGGCTTGTCCCCTTCCTTGACCCCTTTTAATGTCTCGGCTAAGCTGTATGTCATTCGTACTCTTAGATCAGCTCGCACAGGGCCGGCTTGAACCACATTGGATCGGGAAGGGGCTGCCGTCTACCTTCATCGGCCGAGTAGAATCGGCAAACTTGAGTTTCCCGGCCTCTATTGCCGACTGGATCTGCTGCCTGAAGACTTTACAATCGTTAGTGGCATGGGATGTAGAGTTATGCCACTTACGTGCTTTTCACCTTTAGTTCATCGGTAGATGGGATCACATGGTTCTCGGGAAGGCTGGATTTGCTTCTCCTTGAGCTATAAATTGAAGGTCCTATCGGCCTTGGTGATGTCGATATCATATTTCTCCTCCTTAGCCGTCTTGACATCCATTGACGAGATGATGGCCTTTTTATTCTTGGCCCATTCGGTGCCACCACCTCTGCGTCATCGTCACGTATGGCCTGGAATTAGATCCGACAATGACCTGGGTTATGTTCTTGACGGCCTTCATAGTGTCTTGAAACCTCTGCTCATGGGCCGTCACCTTCTGCGCCAGATGCACCAGGCTGTCGAATTCTTGAGCGGAGAAGCGCTCGCGGATCGGCGCGATCAGGTCATGGAAGGCCAAGTCAGCTAACTGGGCATCCGATAGTACCAGGCTATAGCATCGGTTCCTCATCTCTCTAAAGCGTTGGATGTAGTCCTGAACTGACTCGTTGCGCTTCTGCCTGATACTGGTGAGGTCCAACTCAGCTCTGAATTGAGTTGTAAGGCAATGAAGAGAACCATGTGAAGGCCGATCCCGAAAGAGACAAGGGGAACAATCAAACTCTCAGGGCATCTGTAGCCGATGGTTCGCCACACTGCGTCAAGAATTGGCTGACATGCTCGTAGGTTGACACATTGTCCTGCCTCGAGAATTTCAAAAAGTCTGGGACTTTGTATCGGTTAGGCAATGGAATCCGCTCGAAATAATCTGGATAAGGGTACCGATACATAATTCCCGAGTCCTTTGGCTTGAGGCCGAATTGATTGCGCATGACGTTCGCAATCAAATCGGCCCATGTGCGGTTGTCCTACTGTATCAGCTCATATTGATCATATGGTGCGGGTGCTTGCCGATACAGTGGTGGTCGTGTTTGGGGCCTGTAGTGATGATCTTGATGGCCTCCTTGATACTGGTACTAGAGCGGATGGCCAGCGGGAGGCGGCCAATTTGCCGGTGGTGGCGTTGGTGGGCCTGGGAACAGCTATCGGCCACCGGCATTGTATTGTCTATCCAGGCCGATCTGGGCAACCGGCTCTAATTGTCGATTGTCGTTGAACATGTTGGCTATCTGGTCCTGGGGAAGTGGTTGTTGTTGGTTCAGCATGGTGACCACCGGTCTCGCAGCCGATCCGGACGGATTCGGCTGGGTGAGGACCCCTCACGGCGGCCACGATTGCGCGCTCGGTGGTGGAATTGACTGATTCTGGGAGGCCAACGTCACGCGTATCCGAAGCGGCCGTCAGTGAAGTAAGTCGGCCCCGGCTGCAGTTGGTCGGCTATCTTGGTGTCGACCACAGTGGCAATCATATTGTTAAGCGTGTTGACAAGAATGCCACCCTGGTTGACCAGCGCATGGTGGACGGCCAAATCAATTCGGTCCTGCAAAGTATGCACGCCCCAATCATCTTGTTCTTGAATCGGCTCCTCCTTATTTTGTTTGTCCTTTGATCCGCTGGAGGAGGACGCCTTGAGTTCGTCCATGCTGAATTTGTACTTTTGGTGCACGGCCCGGACCTTGTGCAGGTGAGCGACTATAGGTAGTTGGCTTCGAGCTCTTCTACCATCCTTTTGTAGTCGGCTTGTTGTTCAGGCGACAATTGTTCCATCTTTACTGGGCATGATGTTGTCACGAGAAACAAAGGGCTCTTGATGTCGACCATCTTGTCGGCTGCGTCGATGTGTCCTAGCCGAGTTGACGAGAGATGGTCCCACCCAGGCGTGCCCGAAGCGTGTTGATGAGAAATTTCTCTCACGCGCGGCACAGGAGATACGCAGCTCCGGTGTAGGTCCTTCTCGCTGCCTTTGCGGTACGGGCGTGCTAGTTGGTTTGATCTGTTAACCAACATGAAAAAGTAGACATATGCGTTAAGGGTTAAGTTAGATCCTACTGGATCGGCTGTGAGAGTGAATTTACATATATATGTTATTACAAAGTGTATTTAAACTAAGCGACTAGAATAGTATTAAACTAAGCGACTAGAATAGTATTTAAACTACGCCGAGACAGTATTAACCACTTAATCCAAATATACAATGGGATAATAAATATATGCCTTAACAGCCTAGCCGATATCGTAAGTCTAATTGTGAATCGGCTAGTACTCCGACTCATCTTATGAAAAGATATTGATCTAAGCTAAATGCGCTAAACCTAGATCAGTCGGATGTCGGCTGTGGCTGACAAGCTGATTCTGGCTTAGGGCATTTAACTAGAGTAAGATCTTAATATAAGAGGCGGCTTTAATAAACTTGATAGTAAATATATCAGAAGGATATTAAAACAGATAAGGCCAGCTAAAACCCCGGCACTGTCTCTAAGCATATACATCTAGCCGAATGGATCATAAAAGCTCTGAAAACTACTTAATATGTCATATTAATGCAACATTAAGTATAAAAAGAACAATCAAATCTACTATAGGTGATGTAAAACCCCTGGAGACGGTGGATATCGCATATAATCTAGGCTAACCCTTAGATCTAGCTCTATCGGCTGCTGATTCCTGATAGAAACAGGCCGATGTCAAGAAAGATCTAAATATTGTTCTAGATTATATGTGATATATGATAACTAGCGCAACGTAAATCATCGAATTTAGAGTATCATAGCGATGGAAGCACTAAATCCGACGAGATACACCACTAATGACAAACATTTACCTTAACTCAGGGATCAAAACGATGCAGCCCGAAGCCGGATCAAGTGTTCGTCTGAAGAAAATAGGAGGCGATGCGCCGAAAGTTGTATTGATTGTGTGTTAATTATGATTTATAGGGATCTCGGGTCCTATTTATACCCAAGAATAACATTATCCATGCGAACCATGGTCTCTATCTAATATATTGTTTAAAATACGACAATATCCGGGATATGGTCCCATGCCGCATTACAATGACAATCTAAACAAATTCCTAATTTACGGATGCAATTGCCGTTACAGGACTCTATCCGTAGATGGCACTATCTTTCAACGTGCAATTTGGGATCCGAATCCAACCCCTTATCTCTATGCTTTCCATCGGGACTGGTCCCACTTCACCATGACCCGGAATCGGCTATCGGTTGTCTTAGTCCTACTCGCTCTCAACCGATGGGCTCCGTAGCCGATTCGGACTTAGCTGATCCCGATTCCATCTCTTCTCAGATCGCGTTTCTTCTCCAATTCCGCTTCAAACTTTGTTTCAAACCTGGGAGTTAGGTTACCAAATTTGGTCGTTAACAGGATGATGAACAACAGTCACAAGCGTGAGAGGGAATTGAGTGGTTCCTCCTTCGTCCGGCCCCATTGCCCTCCCTTTTATACATCAAGGGGGCAAGAACGGATGAACTTGGGGGCCAAGGAAGCTAAGACTAAGAGAGACAAACGAGTGGGGTACAAATAATATTTGATAAAATACATGCTTGCATGCGCTGGGTCACGTACATCGTGGGTGTCTTGTGCTCCTGCCATCCACGGAACCTTGCTCTGTGGCGCCAGGTGGTGTCGGATCTTTGCCGGGCTGTCTCCTCCATCTTCCTCCTTGCACCGCCAAGTTTCCTCCGAGGATGCTCGAGGTCGGGCGACGAGTCGGAGTCGAGAGAAGGGGTCGAGGTCGGACTCGGTGGAAGGCTGGCATGCCCGACCCCCTAGGGGGAGGGTCGGGCTCTCGATCACATCCCGAGGACACTCGGTTTGATTTCTGTTGGGGTTCAATCCGGGTTTTGAGGCACCCGGGTGACACCTCCCATAATCCTAGAGTCGAGAATAGGCAAGGGTCAAGGATTGGACATTAAAGAAGATGGTTGAGCTCTTTAGGAACTATAGGAAGACGTTACACAAGAAATACATCCTGAAGGGCCGAACACGAACTTTGACAAGTTCCCAAAGCTCGGAGATCACTAGGAGGTCTTTGTGCAATACAAGACAGGGGAGCAAGCGCAAGCCCTCATTGAGAAGAACAAGGCCAACGTAGCCAAGAAGCAATATCATCACAAGCTAGGATCGGGCGGCTATCAAAAGGCGGTGCGAAATGAGAGCAAATGGAAGCCGACCTAGAAGCACGAGATATCGTTTCGGGCATAGCCAACTGGTCGGAATGATCAAAACACTGGTTCTATGCGCAGGGTGGATTGCTGAATCCTACCAATGGATCAGTAATATTCGGTGCTGAAATCCAAGAAGCGGCCAGGAGTTTGGAAGATGCACAGGAGGCCTCTGCCTCGGGCTCGTTCAAGCCCGATAGAGAGAAGGACGAGTTAACGCTCGCACTTCAAAACCCCGAGCATCTGAGACGAACACAAGGAAAAGGCGTCGTTCCGTGGAAATTTGGGTTTCAAAAGGACGTGAACACTTACAGGAGCCACATGAGAAAGAAGCGAGACACAGATGCAAAGCTCGTAGACATGGAGATCCGTCTCTCGCAGATCGATCAGATAGTGGAGCAAAAGGTGGCCGAAAAGTTGGCCGAGGAGTGGAGCCACTTTGTTAGCCAACAACCAGATCCAACAACAGCAGTGCAACTACAACAACTGCGCTTCAATAGAAAATGAAGCTGAACTGGCCCCATAAGCTCCAGACTTTCCGCCATGCCCTGTTGATGAGATCAGACATCAGACACCATGCAAGCTGCATATTTCACGAAGAACCTGTCAATCAAGGTATGCTCATAGTTTTATGTTATATATTCCCTTTAAGAACTTGACAATCAAGATTGATTACTAATTAATAAGCTATCTTATCGAACAGGTGACGTCGGGCATGGTAATACCATTAGATCGATCCGGGACCTATGACTGCAGGCTCGTTCCACTTGGGTACTCGATAGTCAAAATTGAACAGGTGGAACACAGCTATGAAGATCTCGAGCTGGATATCCCTGGAGGAGATGGGGAGACGACACTAGGAGAAACATCCCATGGGATAATTCTATGGAGCAAGCCCTTCATCGTATTTCCGCTTTCGTTCCTTTGCCGTCACCACGTGGACCGTCTCCTCCGCCTCCTTTGCCCCCTCCGCCTTCTCTGCCTCCTTTGTCGTCACAACGAGCACCAACTCCTAAACGGACTGCCTCTCAACCTACTCTGCCTCCTTCGTCGCCTCCTAAGCACAGAGCTCGAACCACACGGTCAATGTCAACCAGTGGACCAAGAAGAAAGATGCCTAAACTGTTAGTGATATGCCCTAGAGGCAACATGGAGATGTTGGATATCACGTCAATGTTTATGTATTTATGAATAAAGTGTTATTCAGTTCCATGAAATAGAAATCTTGTATTGATCAATAAGTACGTGACTTATTTATGAGACTCTATATGTATGAATCTATTTCTAAATGATCCCTGATCATATATCATATTATTGGAACTAATATGATTCTAAGATCAGCATGTCTATTGATTGATGATCATGTCTCATAGATCATGGGTATGGAGATACCAAATCAATAAACATGGACACATGTGTTAGAGAACACATTGTTGGATAGACCCACCATGAGACACTACAGGAATTAATGTGCCATTAGTTGGTCTCAGGTAGTGTTGGTACAAAGTCCTTAGACCTGAGATCACCATGGATTCCAACATGTGTAGTAGCCTACTTTGGGACTACCAAACGCTATTTTGTAACTGGGTAGTTATAAAGGTAGTTTTCGGGTTTGCTATGAAACATGGAGTGGGATGTGAGTGATCAAGATGGAATTTGCCCCTCCTTTGGAGAGATATCTCTGGGCCCCTCGAGGTAATGGATTATGGAAATGCATGGCCATGCTAAGTTGATTGAGGAGTCAATCAACAGACAGATAATCCAATACGGTTCGAGTGAATGGTTAAGCTATTGAAGGGATGGCACACATCTTGCCTATAGCTTAACTGGTATCGTGAGGCAAAGGGATTTGTGTACACATTACAGGTTCGGAGCCGATATTTTATTCTTGTATACTATGGTGTCAATATGTGCTGCTAGGCGCCCTGATGTGGTCGGCTGAGTTGGACTCGAGCCGACGGTCGGCTAAGTTAGACTATAGCCGAAACCGAGTATACCCGAACCTCTGTGGTCGCACGCTTAAGGGCATAAGAACAGGCATTCGAGTTGGACTCGGATACGGCTCGATCGGATAGGGATCCGATTGGATAGAGTCCTATGGGCTTACGACGTGTGGGCGGCCAACTCTATGAGATACGGATGAGATCCGATTCGAAAATAGAGTCCTGATCGGCCACTAGTCCTAGTCGGCCAACTCTATATAAAGGAGGGTGGGGTGGAGAGCTGCGGCACGTCAATTGCATCACGTGCAACAGAAGTCGTCGAGATCAATCTCCACGGAAACCCTCCCCACTTTCGAGCCAAACCCTAGCCTTGCATCGCGTGCTAGCACACGGGTGTACGGCGTTTTGTCCCCGGACGTGTGGATACCGGTAGAGCGCTGCTACGTTGCGCGCGTTGATCGGCTTCGGATCGGCTACGACATCTGCGAATCGGCTGATTGGCAAATCGGTGTCCCGGGTATCGGCATCGGCTTGCGAGAATCGGCTACACTGTTCCGGATCGGATAGCCACGATTGGTGTTTCCGCCGCACACTCCAATCGGTAACGATCTATCGGCCCTTACTTGCAAGTGTTCTGGTTTGCGTGGTAAAAAGTTTTGTTTTCGGCTAGCGTAGCCTCCGCGTAACCCTTCATAAACTCGGCCCATTCCTGCCAGCCCAAAGAAAACGTTCTACGACATGACTCGAGGAGTTGCACGAGGCAATCCAAAGCTGAGGTGAGGGCACATTTCAAGAAGAAGTCTCCTGAGAAGCCTCCTGGAATCGCCCCGAAGACCAAGGCCTTCTTTAAGAAGACGTACTGTACACTAGCCTAAACCGCAACCGCAACCGCGATCCAGGCTACGACGGGACAATCGGGAAGGCTGCTAGGAAGGCACCAACAAAGGGCAAAGATATACCACAGCTCGGGATGCAGCCGCAAAAACCCCTTGAGTTCAGCATAGCACCAAATGTTCAAGCTGACTTAAGAAAAATTATGGAATCCGCAGGAATATCGATGGACCAAATATCCGGACGCGCACCTATCGCGAAGGCTGAGCTGAAGTACAATTTCAAACTCGAGAAACCTCTTGTAAAGCCCGATCAGGTTAAAACTTTACCTACACAGATGTACCACTTCTATAGGTGGTACATGCAAGAGTCAAGGAAAGGTACAGAGATGGTCGTGGGAAGATACTTAATGGACTATTTTTTCAATGGAGGTGACCACTTCTTTATCCATTTCGAGGACATATTCAACCTATACCAGCTGGATGCCCTCGATGTCTCTCCTATAGCCACGCGGGTTTTGTAAGTATCGTTCAGTTATATTTATTTCATTGCTTAGCTCCTTGTATTTAGCTGACTAAAATTCTTTTAACCGTTGTAGAATGGCTATCCAATATTGCAACAAGCAAGAATATAACATATATGGATTCATGGACCCCCGAAAAATTAACACCGTGATGGTAGACCAATATCTGGTGCAAACAGAGGATAACATCTACAATATGCTGGTGCAGCAACATTACAAGACATTTATACTTCTGCCATACAACACAACGTGAGTTTGTACTACCTTCCGTACCAATTTCAATCCCGTGCATACATACAGTTTCATATATGTCATCTCACACAATTTGCAGATTCCACTAGGCTCTTTTTGTAATTGATGTTGAGAGCTCGCGAATCCATGTTTTAGACTCAATGGATAAAACAGAGTCTACATACGCAAAGATTTTTGAAATGTTAAATAGGTAATGCCATCTTACTTGCTATTGCATATATGTGGTTCTCGGATAATTACTCGCTAGCTTTCAACTGCACGTAAGGCATGGGCACGGCTCTGAGAGACGGTTCACAGGAATTGAAAAGAAAAGCTTTCTGTGAGGATGGATTTTTCGGTGAGTAACATGCTCCAAAGTTATATTGAAATTTATATTAAAATAAAAATATATATTAAATTTGTCATTGTTTCTCCTTTAGTGTGCAAAACAGGTGAAGGGGACAAACTTGTGCGGGTACTACATATGTGACTACATTCACCGCCTAATTACCCAAGTCAGAGGTCCCCAAGATCTACATGTACGTATAACAACCATTCATACATTACATCTCAATTTCTTATTGATTTTATATATTTATTTCTTGTTTATTGAAATGACGACTTATGTAAGTAAGGGCCAAACTCCCCACGCGAGTTTCATTCATGCTGCTCAAGAACAACTGATGGGATTTATCAACGAGCAGGTTATTGATTCCGCGGAAGAATTCTACTTTAGTTTGAGCAACATGGACCCTGGATCCACAACGTAGAAATATTATAATATACAATATAAAACATTAAAAGAATATAATACATGTGTACATATGTGTATATATTTCCGTAATATATGTATATATTTTCTTAATTA
The DNA here is from genome assembly GCA_019925245.2 of Oryza australiensis. NCBI lineage: Eukaryota > Viridiplantae > Streptophyta > Magnoliopsida > Poales > Poaceae > Oryza > Oryza australiensis. The sequence continues at coordinate 10,887 of JAIFGZ020000833.1, forward strand.
AATGTATTTATATGTGTGTAAAATATATATTTATACATATATGCATGTTGCATATATATATGTATAAATATATATGTGTGTAAAATATGTATGCGTATATATATAAATATTTAGCAAGCAGCAAGGAGCAAAATTAAAAAAAGAAAAAAACCTTTAGTCCCGGTTGGTGTTACCAACCAGGACTAAAAATCCTTCTTTAGACCCGGTTATTTTAACCGGGACTAAAGATGTCAATCTTTAGTTTCGATTTGGTTGTGCCGGTTTTATACGAGACAAAAGAGGTTATAAATCGGGACAAATAAGGATTTCTCCATTAACGTTAGTTAGAGGACTTCTTTTAAGGAAGCATATTAAATCTATGTGTCGAAACTTGGTTTCGACAATATAATTTTTGGGGTTGCAGTCGAGATCGCCAAGCACAATGGGTTAGAAGAAGAAGATTTAGACAGGTTCAGGCCCTCTCGTGAGGTAATACCCTACTCCTGTTTCGGTGGATTCGATCCGCCGAGTGTCTTTATTGATCTCGTGTGTCTAAAGCTCTTGCTTATGAAATCGTATGATTCTCTGATATCTCTCAAGGGACGCCCCTTACCCCCCTTATATAGTCTTGGAAGGAGGGCTTACAGATCAGAAACCCTATCTTACTCTAAGACGGTTTCCTCAATCTTACCAAACCGTGACTATAGGTCGATTGCCTTATCTCTATCGGCAATCGTAACACCCAAGTCATGTTCGGTTTACAGATACGGCAGGCGCAATCTATCCCTACCTCCAGTCGGATAAGCTTGCCGTGTAGATACTCGATTGCCATAATCTCCACAGTAGCCCCCGAGTCCTTTTTAGTCGACGAGACAGCTCAACTTCAAACCAAAACAGCACACAGCCAAAAACCTCTTTGACCGAGTGCTTTTGGCGCCGAATGATTCCATCATCTCTGCCTGAATCTTCCCAAGTGGCTCCAAAGACTGTGAAGGGCTGAAAAATATCTAAAAAATTCCCAAAAATAAATATTTAAGTGCATCTCCTGATGCACCTAATTAGGTGTAGCCCCCGACTATGTGGTTAGTCAAAAACAGACTAAGCATATAGTCAAGAACTATAAAAAATTATTCTCATGTAGATGCTTAGCTCAAGCTAAAGCAACCTCATTACTCGGCAAGCTTGTGCTTATCCGAGTGAATTTGCCCGAGTCATCTCAGAACAAATAACCCAATCAACCCTCGTGGGTGAAAAGCACTCGGTAAGCTCATGCTTATCCAAGTGGATCTGCCCGAGTCATCCCAGAACAAATATTTTAATCGTCCCTCATGGGAAAACGAGTTCTTTCAATCGTATGAAAAATATGACCAAGCTATTAAATAGCTTTTGCCATAATACTAGTCTTAATCTATAAAGATCTTCACCAAGGTGGAAAAATAGCATCGATATAATCACTTAATCAAATGCTAAAAAACCAAACAGCCCTTGTCATCAAGGCAGCTATAAAAAGCTTCACTGTTGGTCACCTTCCAAGTTGCATCGTGCCAGCTTCTCATGAAGTCAAGCAAACCACGGTATGAAAGGATTTTCAAAGGTACAGGGCATTCGGACACGTGCATATTGCCAGGGCAAATCTGCTTAAGCTCATCCGCTTAAGTCCCTAAGGACACGCGTCGGGCCACACCTTAACTGGGCCGCAGATTCTCTCATGGGCTGGGCCCAATCACGAGAAAACCTAGCGCAACCCTCAAATCTTTCTATAAAGGCTCGAGGTCGTCCCCGCCTCTTCATCTTCCAAAAGATTCCACTTTTTCGCAGCACTGTTCACTAGTTTCCTGCGAAGAACCCTAGACTCGCGCGCTCCCAAATCCATCCATCCAAAAGCTCGCTTCTTGCCACAACCAGCTTCCGCAGCCAATTTCCAAGATCTCTTGCTCAAATCGCCATCCTTTCCGACCAGATCCACTTCCCATCCACACCACACTCATGGCGGAGGAAAAGAGGATCCCGTTTCACCAATGGGCCACATTGGATGTGAGGGAATCTACCCTCAAGGAGATGGTGAAGCATGGCGTGCTTCCCCCAAAGGAGATCGTGGGGTGGCGCCCGGCGGCCGGTGAGGACTTCCCAACCCCGAACACCGGTGAGCTCGTTGTATTCACCTCTTTCTTCTATTGCGGGTTCAGCCTTCCCACCTCCGAGTTCTTCCGGGGGCTTTTAGATTACTATGGTCTCTAGCTCTACCATCTGAACCCCAACTCTATGCTTCACATCGCCCTCTTCATTCATGTATGCGAAGCATTCCTCGGCATCCTTCTCCACTTTCAACTGTTCCGCCGCATGTTTTATCTTAAACCACATCCGAATAAAGACCACCCATGCGTTGTTGGCGGGGCAGGTTTCCAACTCCGCGGATCTCTCCGCAAGGAGTACTTCTCTCTTCCCTTAAAATCTTCCAATAAGGGATGGCATGCGGGCTGGTTCTATATTAGCAACCTCGAACCAAGCCTGCCAGCTTTCGTCGGCCTTCCCCTGTCCCCGGGCCTACTTGGAGTACCGTTCCAGTGGCCCAAGATTGGGACGAGGCCAACAAACCGCTCGCAAAGATCCCGGCAATGAAACAGAAGGGTCTTCGCGGCGAGCAGATCACTCGGCACTTCATTCGGTGCCGACTGGCTCCAATAAAGGAGAGGTCAAAGCCAGCCTTCGAATACGAAGGTGGGAAGGACCCCAATCGGGAAGATCCAGATCCACTCAGCTACGAGATCACGAAGATCCGGATGTACAAGATCTTCTCGACTCGAATTGCAGTTGAGCGTGCCCTCATTCGCGGTTCTCCCTTTCGGCATCCACGGCCTCCTCCCTCAGTAAGCCGTTGCTTCATAATGTCTTGCAATCTTGACATCTTGTTTCTTAACGTTGTGCGAACTTCTCTTGTAGGACAATGCTTCATTACTTCAAAGCCGTACAAGGTGCCCCACGATGACGCGCCGCGCTCTCAGTAAGAAGTGGCGGGATTAAGATCCAAAGCGATCCGGTTGGAAGCGGGCGGCCCGAGTGAGGACACCAACAAGCGGGCGAGCAAAAGGAGGCTCATTATTGAGGATTCGGACGATGACGTCCCGGCTCCTCCAGTCGAGACTCCTCCTCCAAGGCGATCGGCGAGGATGGCGCCGAAGATCCGCCGGTCGTCCAGGTATGCTCTATGACTGAAGTCTGAACTTTTTCGTTGAAAGCCTTCTTTGCCCTTACCCTAGCTATAATCATTATCGCGAGGCCCAGGACATAGATCCTGCCGGGAAGGGTGAGGGGCCGACCCCGCCGCCGCTCCCGAGGCGCGAAAGCCTGCGAACCGAAGCCTCGGAGCCCGCATCCGAGCGAGCGCTTCGGGCGAAAAACCTTCGTCTCCGAAGAAGGATGCCCCAAGGAAGGAGCCCGACCGCCGCCGGACGTCACGGCGGAAGCCAATCGACGGCCGGGAGACCTCAGCCACGGCTCGGCCAGCCCGGACCGAGGGTCACTCGGCGAAGAGCCGAGAGGAAGGAGGCCGGCCAGGCCATTCCACACAAGTGCGCAGCCTCGAAGCCGGTGAGTCTTGTATCGAATCTTCTCTTTGCTCTTTTAGTTTGAATCTTTCATGTCTTCATTTGTTCTTCCTATCCGGCCATAGTGGAGGAAATCCCGGGCTACGAGTCTTCGAAACACAGGTTCCCCCATTAAGATCGAGTGGCGGGACTCGGAGGGCCAAAGGCAGGGCATCATCCTGGACAGGCAGGCTGAAAGGGAAGAAAGGGATGCCCTTGTCGAAAGCTTAAACGAGGCGACTCGGCTACTCAACGTAAGCCTTAGTCTTTTCTTTTATTGTGTTATCATCTTTTCCGGTCGGTCACTCTTCGGATTTCACGCGCGAAGAGTGCTGCCGCTCCATGGCGAAGTCCGAGGTGTCTTGGAGAAGCTGGTTCCTCACCTGAGCTCCTTGGAGGACGTTCGCGAAAGCTGAAAACCACTCGGGAGGAAGCGCGTCGAGGAGGCGGCTTTAAGGAGAGAGATCGCGGAGCTTCGGGAGGCGAACCTCGACCTGTGAGGATCAATCGAGAGTAAGCTCATCTCTTCGAGTTTCTTTAAGATTCTCATGTTGTCCCTAGTTACTGATGATCTTCTTTTCTTGTATAAAATTCGTCGGAGGTTCATCCGCTCCTAGTCCAGCTGGAGGCAGTCAGCCTCGACAAAGCCGAATTGGAGGCCGAGTTTGAAGGTAAGCCTCTTTGAAGTACTATTCCTTGTGCTGCTTTATTTCCGAGTGCTTTGCATGATGAGATGCTCTTGGCGGCTTACAAAGTTAAGACCCGAGCTCAATATGACGTCTTGCTTGAGCGGGTCAAACGAACGGAGAGGTCCGGGAAGAGGTCGCCAATGCTTTGCTGCACCAATTTTGCTATCCTTGTTCCACCATGGAGTCGGGACCAGCTCACTGGACCCAATTGAAGTCTTTGACAAGCTGCGGAGGGCTCCTGACCAGTATCTAGCCAACATCACTGAAGCCGCCAACATGGGGGCTGGTCTGGCTCTTGCACAGACCAAGTCCCTTTACCCCCGAGTGGATATCCACTCGGTCGGGGAAGGGCTTCGCGACGGGACCACGGATGAGCAGGCCTTGGATATCTTTGAGTGAGGCGCGAGGAGTCGGCAAAGAAGATCTCCGTCGATGTAGTGAACAATTTCCGGATTTGATTTATCTTTCGAACATTGTCTTGTAAATGTTGTGTGATCGTGATGTTCGATGTAGAACTTGTGATATATTTAGTTTATTTATGTTAATGCCTTGATCCGAGTTTTTGTGTGAAATTTCTTAAGTAATTTTCGTCTGACTGTCACCAAGCCTAGGCTCCAATTACGTCATCGAGAAAACTCTCGGTCCTTAGACACCGAACTCGAATCGAAGAACATTAAACAATGATAAACCAAATCATGCACGAAGTTGATGAGGAAAACTTAAGCTTTATTGACATATGTACTTTTTGCTAACTCAAGAAGTCATCTTGCTTGCGGTTGGCAGTCAAGGAAAACATGAAACCTTAGTCAAATTAAGCATAAAATCATCGAAGATGGTCGATATTCCAGGAGTTCTCCACCATAGATCCGTCTTCACGGTTTAGCCGGTATGCACCAGGCCGAGTCACGTCAGCGATTATGTACGGTCCTTCCCATAAGGGGGATAACTTGTGACGGTCTTTGGTGGTCTGGATCTTGCGTAGGACCAGGTCACCAATGATGAAAGCTCGTGCTCGAATGTTGCGACTGTGGTATCTTCTGAGCCCTTGAAGGTATTTGGTCGACTGGATGAGGGCTACCTCACGGGCCTCTTCCAATCGGGTGAGGTCATCCACTCGGTCGGGGTCGTAGCGTTCATCGTTGAAGCTGCAGACTCGGAGGGATTCGTACTCCATCTTGTTTGGCAGCATGGCTTCTACGCCATAGACCAAAAAGAAGGGAGTTTGGCCGGTAGCCCGACTGGGTGTGGTCCGCAGAGACCATAAGACCGAGGGAAGCTCTTGGACCCACTTGCCCGCGTAAGGGTTTAGGCGATCGAAAACGCGGGCCTTGATGCCTTGGAGGACCATGCCGTTGGCTCGTTCAACTTGTCCGTTGCTTTTGGGGTGGGCAACTGATGCGTAGCAAATCTTGATTCCGAAGTCCTCGCAGAATTCCTTGAAGATGCCTCCCGTGAATTGAGTCCCGTTGTCAGTTATGATTCTGTTTAGGACGCCGAAGCGGTGCACGATGTTGAGGAAAAAGTCCCGTGCCTTGTCAGCAGTAATTGTGGCGACCGGCTTGGCTTCAATCCACTTGGAGAACTTGTCGATTGCGACGAAGAGGTGTGTGAATCCTCCTGGAGCTTTCTTGAAGGGGCCGACCATGTCCAAGCCCCATACCGCGAACGGCCAGGATAGTGGGATTGTTTGTAGCTCCTGGGCCGGGACATGGCTCTGTCGGGCAAAAAATTGGCAGCCTTCGCAGGTTCGTACGACTTTGTCCGCGTCGGAGACCGCGGTAAGGCAAAAGAAGCCTTGCCTGTAAGCTTTGCCGACAGTGGAGTCTTGCCGCGTGGCTTCCGCATATGCGAGTGGATGTCTTGAAGTAGCTGCCTCCCTTCCTCGGGTGTGATGCATCTCATTAGGATTCCGGAGGGGCTTCTCTTGTATAAGTCGAGTCAACCATGGCATATGCTTGGCAACGACACCGGACGCGCTCTCGCTTCATCCTGGTCTTCGGCGGCTCTTCTTGGGTTAAGAATTTGATGAGCGGCGTTCGCCAGTCGGCATCAGCCATGGCGACTTCGTTCGTAGCTTGTTTGTGGAAAGTTGTCTTTGCTTGTGATGGTTGGTTCATAGAGGTGCTCGATAAAGACGTCTGTTGGGGCAGCTTCACGCTTGGACCCGACGTGCCAACTCATCGGTGCCTCGTTGTTATGCCTCAAGACGTGTGAGAGTTCGGGCCCGTCAAACTTGTCTTCAAGTTTGTGGACCTCCTGCCGGTAGGCTTCCATGGTGTCGTTTAGATAGGACCAGTCTTTCAGTACTTGATTGATGACCAGCTGGGAGTCACCTTTCACGATGAGCCGACGTATTCCGAGTGAAACTGCGAGACGCAGTCCGTGTAGCAGAGCTTCATACTCGGCAACGTCGTGTGAGGCGGAGAAGTGGAGGTGAAGGACGTATCTTAGCCTTTCCCCGTCGGGAGATCAGCACAACTCCTGCTCCCAAGCCGGTGATCCTCTTGGATCCGTCGAAGTGCATGGTCCGAGTGTTGGAGGTCTTCCCGAGGTACGTTCTCTTGTTGCTCGATCCACTCGGCCGGAAATCCGCCAAGGCTTGTGACTTTATGGATGTCCTCGCCTTAAAAGTCAAGTCCAACGGCATCGGCTCTAAAGCCCACTTGGCGATGCGTCCGGTCGCCTCCCGGTTGTGGATGACATCGTCGAGTGGGAAAGAAGTGACGACGGTGACCGAGTGACCACGAAAGTAGTGTGCCAATTTCCTCGCGGTTATTAGGACACCATAGAGTAATTTTTGTACCTGAGGGTAGCGAATTTTGGCTCCTGCCAACACTTCGCTAACAAAGTAGATTGGCCTCTCGAATCTTCGAGTCCTTCTTCTTCACGTTCGACCACGAGGACCGTACTAACCACTTGGTGAGTGGCTGAAACGTACGCGCAAAGGTTCTGGGGCGAGGCGAGGCCGGGACGGGCGGCGTTGTAAGGAACTCTTTGAAATCCTCAAAGGCCTTGTTAGCTTCCGCGGTCCACTTGGAAGTCGTCTGTCTTCTTTAGCAATCGAAGAAGGGCATGCCTCGTTCGCCGAGTCGAGAGATGAAGCGGCTTAGTGCCGCCATGCAGCCGGTGAGCTTACGGACGTCCTTACGGTTACTCGGGGCCTTCATGCTCAAGATGGCGTCGATCTTTTCGGATTGGCTTCAATGCCGCGATGTGACACCATGAAGCCGAGCGGTTTGCCGATGGAACGCCGAAGGTGCACTTCTCGGGTTCAACTTCATTCGAAGGCTCGGATGTTTGCAAAAGTTTCTTCAAGGTCGGCGATCAGGTCTTCTTTTACGCTTGGTCTTGATGACAACATCGTCGACGTAGGCTTCTACGTTCTTGCCGTTTCGCGTGCGGAAGCATCTCGGATCATGCGTTGGTATGTGGCACCGGCATTCTTCAAGCCGAAAGGCATTGTAATGTAGCAGTAGGCCCCAAACGGCGTGATGAACGATGTCTTCAGGCAGTCGGACTCTTTCAAGCTGATCTGGTGATAGCCCGAGTAACAATCCAAGAAACTCAGGAGTTGGCAGCCGGCCGTTGAGTCAACGACTTGGTCGATGCGAGGCAGCCGAACGGATCTTTGGGGCAGGCTTTGTTGAGGTCGGTATAGTCAACGCACATGCGCCATTGCCCCGTCTTCTTGCGGACCAGAGCGGGTTGGCTAACGGTCGGGATGAAGGACTTCTTTAATGAAGGCGTGCCAAGAGCTTTGCGAGCTCTTCCTTGATAGCGTCTTTTCGGTCTGCGTGAATCTGCGTAATTGTTGTTTTATCGGTTTGGCGTCATCTTTGACGTGCAAAAGAGTGCTCGATCACCTCCCTAGGAATTCCGGGCATATCGATGGTTTCCAAGCAAAAACATCTTTATTATTTTGGAGGAAGGTGACGAGCGTGCTTTCCTATTTGGGATCTAGGTCGGCGCCGATTACGGCGTTTTCGAGGATCCAGACGGATCAAGGGAGATCTTCTTGGTCTTGGCGTCGCCGGATCCCGATTTGGCTATCTTCTTCGCGGGGACTTCGCCCTCTGCCGAGTTGATGCAGCCAATCGGACTTCTTGTTGGCCACGCAATCTCTCGCGAGATTGGGCCATGTCGCAGCTCTCCTTATCGCAGGTGAAGGCTTGCTTCACATCGCTGCGAAGAGTGATGACGTCGTTGGGACCCGGCATCTTCATGCGAGAGGTAGGTGTAATGTGGGATCGCCATAAATTTGGCAAGCGCGGCCTTCCGATGATGGCGTGATATCTTGTTTCAAGTCGGCCACCTCAAGCGACGTTCTCCGTTCGGAAGTTTTCTCGGGCCCGAAGGTCACGGGGAGGGAGATGTGCCCGAGTGGTGTAGACGATAGCCCCGGGATGACTCGTGGAAGGGGCTGAGCTTGCCTTCAACTCGCCTCGGGATCTGCATCTCATCCATGGTCTTGGCGAACGGGATGTTAAGGGCGCCCCCCATCGATGAGGACGCGCTTGAGCCTTATATTGCGGACCACGGGGTCCAGGACGAGTGGATAGCGCCCCGGGTGAACCACTCGGTCAGGGTGATCCGAGCGGTCAAAAGTGATGGCCACTTCCGACCATCGCAGGTACTGAGGGACTTCGGGTTGAGCCGCGTTGACCTCTCGGTCGGTTAGCTTCTGTTTTCTCTTGGATTCATAGGCTAGTGGCCCTCCGAAGATGTGGTTAAGCTCTCCCACAGGGTCTTGAAAAGGTTCGGCATTCTCGGCCGCGTTGTTTTTCTTGGCGCCTGATGGACCAGCCTCATCAGTCGGCTTTTTGTTGAGCTGCACCGCGTACTGCTCGGCGAACTGTTTGTAGATGAAGCAGTCCTTCGCCGCGTGCTTATGATTGGGATGATGGGTGCACTAGGCGGTCATGATGGCGTCGTAGGTGGCGACTCGGGGACGGCGTTGAGTGTTGGAGGTTGCGGCCACTAGGTCCTCGGATCGGCGCTTGCGATCTTTTTGGGCCTGGTTGCTGGTGTTGCCGCCATCCTTCTTAGGATTGCGGTTCCCTCCCGCTTGCTTGTCTTCCCTCCTATCGGGCCGGTCTTGACGGGCAGCCTAGATGGCGTCGTTGGACTTTGCGTAGGAGTTCGCCGTCTCGAACATCTGTTTCACCGTTTTCATTGGCTTGCCCCCGAACTTCCCGATTAACAGCTCATCACGGACTCCCTTCTGGAAGGCGGCGATGATGATGTCATTGGTGATGTTGGGGATCTTGTTGCGCTTCTCAGAGAAACGGCGGATGTAATCCTTCAGAGGCTCGTCCGGCTTCTGGATGACGTTGTATAGATCGAAGTGTGTGTCGGGCCTCTCAAAGGTTCCCTGGAAGTTGGCAATAAATTGGTCCCTCAGCTCGCTCCACGAGCCGATTGAGCCTCTTGGCAGGCTCGTGAGCCAGTTCCTGGCAGAGTTGGTAAGGGCCACTGGAAGATAATTGGTCATAGCTTTGTTGTCGCCACTTGCTGCGTGGATGGCGAGAGTGTAGACGGTAAGGCATGACTCGGGGTCGGTCTTGCCGTCGTACCTTTCAATTCCTGTGGGCTTAAAACCACTCGGCCAATGCACTCGGCGAAGCTCCCGAGTGAAGGCCGGCACTCCGTCGTCGCCGCTATCGGGTGATCCCCTCCGATCTTCCCGAGTGCGTCGGTCCCGCTCCTGGTAGCGACGATCAAGGACTTCCCGCAGATCACTCGGCGGGGTCTTTGGTTGGCTGGTTGGATAGCTGGAGCTGTTGTTGCGGCGGACGCGATGGTGGACGGGTGGACGTCCGTGTCGTTTGTCGCGGGAGTCGGCCGTCTGCTCCTGGTACTTCTGCGTGGACTCGCGGGGCGGGCCTCTTGGCCTTGTTGTCGACCGATCTGGCTCGGGCCTCTTATAGTCTCCTGACCTCAGAGGTGGGAGTCGACTTTTGTCGGGCGTTTCAGCCACGGACTCAGTCGGCCTTCGTGCCGAGGTGGTGGGGTTGCTGTTAGCTGTGGCTGCGACGATGGTTTTGATCTTGTCGAGTATCGGAGTCACATTGGCGGGTGCCGTCTCCATGACGGTGTCCAGGAGTGTGAGCGCAGCAACAGCATTCTGCTGTGGCGTCTGGAAGATGTTGGTGTTGCGAACCCGCGTTTGGAGGATGGCCTCCTGGGCAGATCGTCCGGCTGCGCGTAGATCCTGCTTCCTCTTGTCAGCCTCTTCCTTGCGTTGCTTCTCCTCCTCGACCGTCTTGCGCTCGTGCTCAATCTTGGCTCGCTCTTCTTCAGCTAGCTTCCTGGCCATGGCTGAGTCGGACTCGTCTGGCTCGGCCATTAGGACATCAAAGCACTTCGGCTCATAGTCCATGCGGCAGTCGGAGTTGTCGGCTTCGTCAGAGGGGATGCCATAGAGGTCGTCGAAGCCGACGGAGCTGAGGTATCCATTGAGCTCCGAAGATGAGCAGGAGCCGAATGATGGGAGGATGACGGCGACCTCCCTTGATCCTGGGTAGCCCGGGTCTGGATCGTTCCAGTCCGGGTCAGAGCTTGGGGATGCGGGCTCCTTCAAGTGGGTCGCCACCGACTCGGGGGAGAGAAGTTTGCTGTAGATCTCGGCGGCGTTTGGTAACCCAAACGGCACCGAGGGGTCTTTGTCCGAGTAGATCGTCTCCGTCGGGGAGGTGAGAAGATTGGCGCTGATTCCGTCGATATTCGGTAATCCGAATGGTGCCGAGTGAAGTCCGTCGTTGGAAAGAGTAGATTGCATCTTGGTCTTCAAGATGTCGTTGTAGGTCTTGGCGCTGTTCGGATGTCCGAACGGCATCGAGTGGATTTCTCCTTCCGACTGGTCCGAATCCGAGTCGAAGGAGGAGTTGTCGACGAAGTTGGCGGTGAAGTCGCCGAATCTTGAAGGAGATCCAATCACGCTTGTCGGCGAGATTGTTGAAGAAGTCTCGACGCGCGGTCCCCTACCTGGCGCACCAACTGTCGAAACTTGGTTTCGGCAATATAATTTCTGGGGTCGCAGTCGAGATCGCCAAGCACAATGGGTTAGAAGAAGAAGATTTAGACAGGTTCAGGCCCTCTCGTGAGGTAATACCCTACTCCTGTTTCGGTGGATTCGATCCGCCGAGTGTCTTTATTGATCTCGTGCGTCTAAAGCTCTTGCTTATGAAATCGTATGATTCTCTGATAATCTCTCAAGGGACGCCCCTTACCCCCCTTATATAGTCTTGGGAGGAGGGCTTACAGATCAGAAACCCTATCTTACTATAAGTCGGTTTCCTCAATCTTACCAAACCGTGACTATAGACTGATTGTCTTATCTCTATCGGCAATCGTAACACCCAAGTCATGTTCGGTTTACAGATATGACAGGCGCAATCTATCTCTACCTCCAGTCGGATAAGCTTGCCATGTAGATACCCGATTGCCATAATCTCCACACTATGTATGTTGTACTGATGTACATAGAAGATCACCAACCGATGTGAATGAACAAACAAGAGTCAGACTGGATATCTTTATAATAAATTATAAATTATGTGGCATTAAGTGAAAGTGGCTACAGCCTTGCTCTATTTATAACTTTAGTCTCTGCACAGTAAAATGTAGTCTTTTATTGACAATATTTACTCATCAGAGGGTCGCATTGTAGGTTTAGCACCGGGTACGGCCCTGGCTTAGAGACGCACCGACGTGTATCAAGCTCTCTTTTCCCAGGGAAAAATCATTAATATATTTATATAATTATACTTTCATAAATCAGAGCGGAGGATATATAAAGACCGAGTTTGCGTGTCTAAAATGTGATAGGTTTGCAAATTTACAAAGATTTAAACGTAATTAAAGTCTGGAAATGTTATTAATTTTGCCTCTTAAATTGTGAAGAAATAAAGGTGGTGTTTGGGGAAGTTGGGCCATAAGGACCACAACAATCTGAGTCGAGAGAAAGGGAGGGGCTTCACTTTTGATGGGGTTCCGGCACAGTAATGAAGGCCCCTTCTCTAAATTCCTAATTTTTAATCAGGTTTCTGGTTCGAATTAATAACATCCAAATTTTCCTGGTTGACAAGTTTTAATTGCATTCTTGGAAAGTTCTCAAATTTTGGTAATTCTCATTTTATGACACCTCTTATTTTGTTTTCAAGCTCAGAAATCTTAATCTCCGTGTAGCTAGGTTCAAAATCGAATTCTATAAAAAAATGGGTTTTTACACATTTTCATGCTCATGAGTTTGTTATAAAATTTTAGTTGTTACAAAGCATTTTAAAAGCAAGGAACGATAGGGAAAAAAATTCCCCGTTGAAGATTGGACTTCACAGCCGCGCTCGTCACCGATACTCACTACGGAAAAGCGAAGGTATGCCGAGTGCAATTTTGTTTTTCGAGAGCTTTCCTTCAGGCACTCGGCGAATAACAATTTTTGTCGAGTGCACACTCAGCAAACAAAAACACTCGGCAAAATACACGGTTTGTCGAGTGTTTACACTCGACGAAAAAAACACCCGACATATATTATATTTTGCCGAGTGTCCTCCTCAAGCACTTGGCAAAAGGTTAATTTTGCCGAGTGTCACTTTAGGACACTCAACAAAAATGTAACGGCAGTTCTTCATGGTCTTTGCCGAGTGCCAGGGCAAGGCACTCGGCAAAATTGAAACTTTGCCGAGTGTCTAACCAAGGCCCTCGGCAAAAGGGCAATTTTTGCCGAGTGCCTTCCCCTGGCACTCGGCAAAAATTTAAAAATTTGTAAATACAACATGTCAATCATAATTATAAAAATTAGTAATTTTTTAATTGGTTTTGCTATATATATTTGATTTATTTTATTTTCATAAATTTATTGCCAAGTCTTAAATTTGAACTACAAGTGATAAAAAATAGAATAAAATTAGTAAAAAAATTATATTTGATGTTATTTAGACCCGTTTGAGTCATTATCCTTAAAATGAGATTAAATTTAAAAAATTTCTGCATGGGACATGACTAGGAACCTATTCACCAAATGATTTTAAAATTATAAAAATAGTAAACAAAATCGGAAAATCATGAAAATTGTCTGGATGTCATGATATTATACGTCGAGGCGGTGGTAAAAAATTTAGAAGGTTTCGAATATTTTATCGAGTACGACGCTCATAAAAGAGAAGATTCTCCGAGGAAGATTATAAGTGTTGAAAAACATTGGTTAGATTTGGAGAGAAAGTGACGGTCGAATTGTCGTTTGATTTCAAAAGTTTTTCCATAGGTAATTTTTAGCGTAGATTAGTTTATGGAAAAATTTGGTAATTTTTTGAATCAGTTTGATAATTTTTAAATTATTAGAAGCGTAAAATGTAATTTTTTTGCCAAGCGTAGCACTCGGAAAGAAAATACACACGACAATTTTTTAAAAAAATCCTGGAGGAACACTTTTCCGAGTGCCGGTGTAGGGCACTCGACAAATTTTGTTTTTGCCGAGTGTCTGAGTCGGCACATGGCAAAGGGGCGTTCTTTGCCGAGTGCCCAAGATTTGGCACTCAACAAAGCAAGTCTTTTCCGAGTGGCCGGATCTGGACACTCGGCATAAAGGGCACTCGCGAACCATCTTATATAGGGCCGCTCCTCCCGCCAAAGCTTTTCGCACTTAGACAAAATTTTCCCCAAACCGCGCGTCGCCGCCTCACCGCAACCACCGCCACTACGCGCCGCACTCCGCTGCACGGCACCGGCGCCCGCCGCCCCGGCCGAGCACGCCCGGCCGCCTCCCCACCGGCGACGCCCTCCGGCCGACTCCCTCCCCCGGCGCCCTCCCCGGCCGACGCCCTCCCCCTCCTCTCCCCCCCAACGCCCTCCCCATCTTCCCTCCCCGGCCGACGCCCTCTCTCCTCCACACGGTGGCGCCCCTCGGCCGACGGCTCCCCCACTCCGGCCTAGGTAATCTCCTTGTCATTTTTTCATACATTAGAAATTTTTGTGAGATTTTGTTAATAGATTGGAAACATGAGTTTGTCATTCACATTAGAAACATTAATCGATATAATATCATGTGCAACATTAGAAACAAATTGATGGCAAAAAGAAACAAATTTAGGTATTTATTACAAACAAATCAATGGTAAAAAGAATGGTATTTATTAGAAACATATCTATGCTCCTTTGATTTGAGTAGGAAATCTATGCTATATGCACGTATATATTTTGAAGTTTATTGTATGCACGTATGTTCGAATTCTTTTTTTATATGATGAACAGAGTCGCATCGCATAGCCATGCCATCGCTTGTGTGTCGGCCATCGAGCCGTGCTTTCCTATTTTGTAGGTGCCGCTGCCTTCACGGTCATTTGTCTGTGTATAACATAACCTTAGGCGTCTTCCATTCGAAAGAGATACTGATGAAAATATACGTCTTCTTGCATATCTTTAACCATATCTGTTTTAAATTGTTCATGTTTTTTGGACAGCCGGAGGATGTGTAGATGAGTTTAGTTTCCATGATCTAGTATTCTGATCCGACTCAGAATTTTGGCAGTATCTACTAGTTGTTCTCCAGATACACAATCTCCCTATCGGGACGTGTATCTGGAGAACAGCGGGAGGTGCTGCCGAAATTAAGTCTCGGAGCGGAGTACTAAAGCATGGGAACTAAACTCATCTACAAATCCTCGGGTGGGATTAGGACCTATCTTTACCTATTAGACAATAAAGGCACGTGGTAGATGCAAATAATATTTATATGATTCTTCGATATGATAGAGGATGGATGACCGTGAGTGGATGTATACGGGCCGCTCAAGTCACGGTTCGTTGACCGATGAATGGATCGAGAAGACCGATGCTTTCTTGGAACTTGCATTTGCCAAGGTTAAAGGAGCACGTACCACTTGGTGTCCCTGTAGCAATTGTGGTAACATGAAGCGACAAACAAAAGAGATCATGGGCAAACACCTTTACAAGAATGGTTCTACAGTTGATTATACCCGGTGGACGTTCCATGGTGAAGCCTACCGTGGGAGAGACGAGGTCGTCCGATGTCGACCCCCGTTTTTGAGAACGGGAATCATTCGTGTTCATAGTACCATATCCCTAGATCGAGTAGTTTGGTACCCACGAATACAGTTCTGAATTACCAGGTGCAAAGTGCACGAATTGTCTTACATCGAAATTATTACAATAATAGGTCGAAGGCAATATCCAATACATATAGGACTTACTGGTCCGGATACAACCAAAAGCAGAATATAGATAAGATTAGCAATCGGAAGGAAGCGGCATGTCGATTGCCACAGTCAACGACCAGGGACTAAGACCTAGTAGACGCCTTCTCCTCCATCGCCACCTGGCAGTAAGCATAGGGGTCCTCCAGTTCTTCGTTTCCTTCATCTGAGGTTTGTGCGTATAGCAAGAGTGAGTAACCAACGTACTCAGCAAGCTGACACAGAATGATGCACATGATAGGGTCATTCAAAGGATGGCCATGGTTCGTTAGCCAATTTTCACAAATCATTTCACGAACCTATTGTCTAGCCAAGTCAAGTTTTAGTTTCAGAGTACATTAAAACGGTGACGGTTCTGTCTACCATCCATCGTGATTTCCAAGGATGGCTTCGCGCCTCCGATTCATCATGATTTTCTGGGGAGTCCACCCCTTCTCGCATTTCGAGAAGTTGAGTCCACCAGCACACAAAATCATTATGCAATCCCATTCCCATCATTTTAAAAATTTATGAGTCTAGCCACGGGAGAAATATGTCACGTTGCTCATTAACCGTGAGCACGGATATTCGAATAGATTGATTGACTCACGCTGCGGTGGATGTACACTTTACCCGTACTCCGCGACTACTCATTGAATGAGCTTTCATCCCTTCATATGGAATGGTCACGGCAAAGCCTTTCGATAACTTTTCTTCACAAGTACCCGCTCCATGAACTTAAACCCTCTTGCATTGTAGCTGTCCTTTCCTAGCAGTGAGAGGAGTTATGGCGCTCCCGGGGTAAGGGAAAAAACTTCCACAACATTCTCATTCATTACTCAATACTTAGGCCGCAGCCTTATCTCAATAACCAGAACCACCTCTTCACTCAAGAATCACTATGCAGGGATACTGCCTCCACTCGGCTATCTACTCCGCTAGATCTATACCCATTTGAGAAGTATGACTGTACTAGCTCGTTCCAGGTTATAAGTCTCATGGCTCGGTCCTTAATTGACCAGTGGTGGTACTAGCCTTTCCCGGAATCCACCCAAATCCATCCATCCGCCCTAGTCCAAAACATTGGTTTTGTACTTATTCATCGTGACTAAGGCAATGTGGTGCTCATGTCTCCACATGTCGTATTCCAACTACCTTCCCAAAGATAGTTGCCCAAGCACGACACTTCTTTGTAAAATCATGAGTATGCAATAATCTAATATAAGCAGGGCTAAGCATTTTGCCGAAGTTAGCCTCCGGTCATATCACATTGAAGGTTACAAAGAATAATTATAATGGCAGTCACCATCAAGGCAGGGTATATCAAGCATAGGTACTTGCGTATAGCATGCAATTTGTAATTGAAATCAACATCATTTCGCAAAGTAGGATCAATATGATCAAACGGAAGTGTTGACTTGCCTTGCTCGCACACTTGTTGGACGGGGTCTTCAATGTAGTCAGTACCTGCTCCTTCGGTTGCTATCTGTACGTGCGAAAAATCAATTGAATTCGATCAAAATTCAATAAAATACCGAGAGATCAAAAAGAACCATAAAAACGATCCCAAACGTTTGGCCTAAAATGCAACCCGAGTTTGGACGAGAGTTTTTGGGATAAAATCCGAGTTAAAAATGAGTTCCAGGATTTAGGGTTTTCGCAAAGCGTCGACCGAATTTAAATAAGGAATAAATTTAAAAGCGCCAATCGAAGGAACTGTGCTCAAGGTTTTGGAGGTCCGAGCACCAAAGAAACATATTTTTATTGGCGGATTAAAACAACGCGAAAGTGAAATCTCCGAAAAAATCCGATTCAATTTCCGAATTTGTACCTAGAAAAATACACGAGAAACCAATATATTTTTGGCCAAATATTTTCCCAAATATTTTCTATATACTCTTCCTAATTTTCCAGAATTTTTCCCTGTTTTCCTATTTTTTTCTTTTTTTCTTTTCTTTTTTGCTTTTTCCTATCCCTCCCTCTCCTACCTATTCGTGGCGCCCTCTCCCTTTCCTCTCGATTCGGTGGCGGCCGGTGCAAGCGCAAAGGAGCGATGGCTCGGGAACTCACCGGTGGCGATGGCGACGGCAAGGGGAGGCGGCGAGCACCGGCATATGGCGGCGACGGCACTCGGCGACCGGCGGCTTGCGGCGATAGTGGCGCATGGCGGCTAGGGTTGCAGCGAGGGAAAACGGCGAGGGAGGGTGGAGGACGGCGCGAGGTGGGGAGAGGAGATGGGGCTTCGGCCCTATTTATAGGCGCGGCCAGGAGAGAAATGGGGAAGAGGGGGCACCGGCGCGCGGTACGGCGAGCGACGTGCGGCGGGCGCGGTAGGCGGGGGCCGGCGCGGCAAACACGGGCGACGCGTGGGGACCGGGCGGGCGTTGGCACGTGGCGCGCGCGGGGCGGGTCGGGCGCAGCGTCGGCGCGTGGCGCGCACGTGGGCGTGGGGCCGATGCGGCGGGTGACGCGCGGCGCGGCGAGGCGGAGTCGGGTACGATGGGCGACGCGCGGTGGCGCGCACGAGCGGGGTCCAGCGCGGCGACGAGCGCGCGGCGCGAGGCGGGCCGGGCGTGGCGCGCGCGGGCGCGTGGCACGTGGCGCGTGGCGCGTGCGGGGTGGCGGTCGGTACGGCACGGGCGACGGCACGGCGCGTGGCGCGCGCTTGCCGGGCCGCGGACCGGGCCGAACACCTAGCGACACATGAACGAGTGCATTTTTCGATTTTCTCGATTTTAATTTTCAAATTTCCAATTCCTATTTTCTTTCACTCTAAAAATTCAAAATAAAAATCTAATATTCCCAAAATTAATTTTAAAATATATTTTCAAACCTTTCGCCCACTTCCATTATTTCTAAAAATATATTTGACACATTTAATTTAATCCTTTTTCTTAAATTCCATAAGTCACAATTTTAATTCCAATTAATTTATAGACTTTATATAAATCCTCCAAAATATATTATTGCCCATCTTATTTTATAATTAATATTTCACAACCACCTAAATAATGTTTTGTTTCCTAAATATATATTTTTATGAATCCACACCCTTTTCCTATTTTATTTTAAAATTCCCAACTCTAAACTCCAAGATTTTTCTGCCCAACGGAAATTCAAATCATTAGGTTTTTCTCAAACACCGAGATGAATCGCTCACATATGAATTTATGGAACCAAGTTGGCAAATAAGAGGCAAAAAACTCAATCAAGCAGCAACAAGCAAAAAGTTTTTGTGAGTTCCGATTTTTAATTTTTGGTTTTTAAATTCTCCAATTTTCGGGCGTTACAAACCTACCCCTAACAATAAATCTTGTCCCCGAGATTTCTTACCATTCGCGGAATAGGTTCGGGTACTCGGTCTTCAAAAAGTCTTCTTTTTCCCAAGTGGCTTCATCTTCAGTGTGGTTGCTCCATTGCACCTTGTACATTCGTCACGTTTTGGTCCTAGTCTTTTTCTCAGCTTCGTCCAAAATCTTTACGGGATGTTCGGGGTATGTGAGGTCTTCGCTGATAAGGACATCTTTCGAGGGGATTTGTTCTTCCGGTACTCGTAAACATTTCTTCAGCTGTGACATGTGAAAGACAGTGTGTATATCGGAAAGATTTTCCGGCAGGTCCATTTGATAGGCCACTTCGCCTCTTCTGGCCCTTATCGAGAAAGATCCAACATATCTCGGTGCCAGTTTTCCTTTGATCTTGAACCTCTTGGTTCCTCTTAGTGGCAAAACTTTTAGGTACACAAAGTCACCTATTTTGAATTCTAACTCTCTGCGGCGAGTGTCCGCATAACTCCTTTGCCAAGACTGGGCTACCTTAAGCCGATCTCTTATCAGTCGAACTTTCTCTTCGGCTTCCCTAATGATGTCTGGTCCAAATACGGCTCGTTCACCGGTCTCCGACCACATCAACGGAGTTCGGCATCTTCGTCCAAACAAGGCCTCGTTCAGCGACATCTTCAGACTAGCCTGGTAACTGTTGTTATAGGAGAACTTTGTGTAGGGCAGGCATTTCTCCCAGTCCTTAGTAAAATCCAACGGACAGGCTCTTAGCATGTCCTCCAAGAGTTGGTTCGTCCTCTCAGTTTGTCCATCAGTCTGAGGGTGATAAGCAGTACTGAAGGTGAGGTGAGTTCCCAACGCCTCGTGAAACTTATCCCATATGTGAGATGTGAATTGAGTGCCACGGTCTGACACAATCCTTGTGGGTACTCCATGTAGGCACACAATTCTGGACATGTACAGTTCTGCCAATTTGGCGCTGCTATACGGAGTCTTGACCGAGATAAATTGGGCAGTCTTGGTCAGTCTATCCACAATCATCCAAATGGAATCGTATCCGGTAGCAGTTTTGGGTAGTCCCACTATAAAATCCATGCCTATTTCATCCCATTTCCACTTAGGGATCTTGAGTGGCTGCAGCAATCTGTCGGTCGCGATGCTCGGCCTTAACTCTTTGGCATACATTGCATACGACCACATTTTTCGTTACGTCTCTTTTCATGTTGGGCCACCGTATTCCATTTTTAGATACTAGTACATTTTGGTGCTGCCGGGTGTAGCGAGTATGCTGACTCATGAGCTTCTTTTAAGATTAGCTTCCTCAATCCACCTTTCTCCGGTACGTAAATCCTTTTACGATACCATAGGGCTCCATCGTCGTCGGCCATGAATTCCTTGGCTAATCCTTCAGCCATGCGCTCCTTGATGAGTTGGATTTCCTCACAATCCTTCTGAGCTTCCTTAATCTAACTTCGTAGGAGAGGGTGTATCTCCGGCGAACTCAGTTGTCCATGAGGAATCAACTGTAGGTTAAGCCGAGCCATCTCTTCTTGAAGCTCGTTGGCCATATATTCCATCCTTAGTTGGTTGCACTGGGCTTTTTGGCTCAAAGCGTCAGCTATAACATTGGCCTTACCAGGGTGGTAATGGATGCCTGGGTCATAGTCATTGATTAGTTCAAGCCATCTTCTCTGGCGCAGGTTAAGATCTGCCTCGGTAAAGAAATACTTCAAGCTCTTGTGGTCCGTGTGTTAGTGATATGCCCTAGAGGCAACATGGAGATGTTGGATATCACGTCAATGTTTATGTATTTATGAATAAAGTGTTATTTAGTTCCATGAAATAGACATCTTGTATTGATCAATAAGTACGTGACTTATTTATGAGACTCGATATGTATGAATCTATTTCTAAATGATCCACGATCATATATCATATTATTGGAACAAATATGATTCTAAGATCGGCATGTTTATTGATTGATGATCATGTCTCATAGATCATGGGTATGGAGATACCAAATCAATAAACATGGACACATGTGTTGGAGAACACATTGTTGGATAGACCCACCATGAGACACTACGGAATTAATGTGCCATTAGTTGGTCTCGGGTAGTGTTGGTACAAAGTCCTTAGACACGAGATCACCATGGATTCCAACATGTGTAGTAGCCTACTTTGGGACTACCAAACGCTATTCCGTGCGGGTAGTTATAAAGGTAGTTTTCGGGTTTGCTATGAAACATGGAGTGGGATGTGAGTGATCAAGATGGAATTTGCCCCTCCTTTGGAGAGATATCTCTGGGCCCCTCGAGGTACTGGATTATGGAAATGCATGGCCATGCTAAGTCGATTGAGGAGTCAATCAACAGACAGATAATCCAATACGGTTCGAGTAAATGGTTAAGCTATTGAAGGGATGGCACACATCTTGCCTATAGCTTAAGCGGTATCGTGAGGCAAAGGGATTTGTGTACACATTACAGGTTCGAGCCGATATTACATTCTTGTATACTATGGTGTCAATATGTGCTTGCTAGGCGCCGTGTGTGACAGTCGGCTGAGTTGGACTCGACCCGACGATCGGCTAAGTTAGACTATAGCCGAAACCGAGTATACCTGAACCTATAGGGTCGCACGCTTAAGGGATAAGAACAGGCATTCGAGTTAGACTTGAATACGGCTCGATCGGATAGGGATCCGATCGGATAGAGTCCTATAGGCTTACGACGTATGGGCGGCCAACTCTGTGAGATTCGGATAGGTTCCGATTCAAAATAGAGTCCTGATCGGCCACTAGTCCCAGTCGGCCAACTCTATATAAAGGAGGGAGGGGTGGAGAGCTGCGGCACTTCAATTGCATCGCATTGAACCGAATCCACAACAGAAGTCGCCGAGATCAAACTCCACGGAAACCCTCCCACTTTCGAGCCAAACCCTAGCCTTGCATCGCGTGCTAGCACACGGGTGTTCGGCGTTCTGTCCCCGGACGTGTGGATACCGATAGAGGCACTGCTACGTTGCGCGCTGTTGATCGGCTGTGGAGGAATCGGCTGCGGTCGAGCGCATCGGAGCGAGGCGCGATAACACAGTCGGACAACTCGGATCGGCTGCGACATCGACAAGTCGGCTGATTGGTGAATCGGCTATCCCCAGGAATCGACTGTCGGCTTGCGGGTCGGCAACACAGTTCCAGATCGGATAGCCCTGACTGGCTATTTCCGCTGCATACTCCAATCGGTAACGATCTATCGGCCCTTACTTACAAGTGTTCCTGGTTTGCGCGGTTAAAAAGTTTTTGTTTTCGGCTAGCGTAGCCTCCGCGTAACCCTTCACCGTGTATATATCACAGTGGTTTCTAATCAGGTAGTGCCTCCAAATCTTCAAGGCATGCACCGTTGTAGCCAATTCTAAGTCATGGGTGGGATAATTCTCCTCATGCGGTCATAGTTGCCTTGAGGCATAAGCCACAACCTTACCATCTTGCATTAACACACCTCCTAATCCTTGCCGAGATACATCACAGTATGTAACGAAGTCTTTCCGGTTGTCCAGTAGGACTAAGTTCGGGGCAGTGGTTAACTTTTCTTTGAGCTGGTCAAATGCCTGTTGACACTGCTCAGTCCATGCATACTTCTTTTCCTTCTTCAATAGTTGGGTCAGGGGTCAAGCTATCTTAGAAACTCCTTCAATAAACCTTCGGTAATATCCAACCAATCCCAAGAAACTTCTAATTTCTATTACCGACTGGGGTGCTTTCCATTTGGTAACAGTTTTGACCTTGGCGGGGTCTACTACTACGCCTCCGCTGAGATTACATGTCCAAGAAAAGCTACTTCCTTAAGCCAGAATTCACACTTGCTGAATTTTGCATATAGCTGATGCTCTCGCAGCTTCTCTAGTACCAAGCGTGGATGTTCTGCGTGCTCTTCATCATCCTTGGAATAGATGAGGATATCGTCAATGAACACTACCACAAACCTGTCCAGATATTCCATAAATACTTTGTTCATGAGGTTCATGAAGTAGGCCGGGGCATTGGTCAGTCCGAAAGGCATTACTGTGGACTCGTACGTAGCATGTAGAGATCGCAGTCTTGGGTATATCCTCGGTCTGAATTTTCAGCTGATGATATCCAGATCGAAGATCGATCTTTGGGAACGCTCGGGCTTCCTTGAGTTGATCGAACAGGTCATCGATTCGAGGTAACGGGTACATGTTCTTAATGGTAACGTCATTCAATGACCGATAGTCTATGCACATTCTTATGCTTCCGTCCTTTTTCTTAACAAATAGTACTGGGGCTCCCCACGGTGAAGAACTTGGGCGTACGAAGCCTTTCACTTGCAGTTCCCTTATCTGCTTCTTAAGTTCCTCCAATTCATTCACCGACATCTGGTAGGATCTCTTAGCTATGGGGGCGGTACCAGGCATGAGGTCAATGATGAACTCTACGTCTCGGTCTGGGGGCATTCCAGGTAGTTCCTCAGGAAATACATTCGGGTAGTCCTGGATTACTGGCATTCCAACTATGGGTAACATGGTGAATATTCTCGTAGCTTGGTCACAGAGCATAGGGTCTTGATCCGTGGCTACTGTCATCGGTGATCCCCATGGGGTAGTTAAGGTAACTCCTCTTCGTCCACAGTCTAGTACCCCTTGGCTTTTGGTTAACCAATCCATTCCTAGTATGACGTCCAAGGTTTGGGGTGGCAAAACCATAAGGTTGGACAAGAATACCACGTCCTTGATCTGAATGGGCACATTGATGCACGCATGGGGTATGGTTACATCTCCCCCGGGTGAGTGTACTACCATTGGTCTCTTAAGGTTTACTCGGTGCAAATTGTGCTCTTTGCTTATTCTCGACGATATAAATGAATGCGAAGCTCCAGAATCAAACAGAACTTTAACTGGTGCAGAATGGATAGAAAACATACCCATTAGCACGCTTTGGTCCTCCTGAGCTTCCTCAGCACGCACATGGTTAACCTGACCACGGTGGAATCCGGTTGCAGCTTCCTTGGGTTGGGGCGTTCTGAACAAACTGCGTCCAGGTGCCGGAGCAGGGGTTCCTCGTACTGCAATGGCATTGGCTCCGGTGCGGTTGGGGGTGTTGCGTGGCTTATGGCAGCTGTTGGCGTAATGCTCGAACTCTCCGTAGTTGAAGCAACTGACATTCCTGGCTCCTAGGGCTGCCAAGGTAGGTGCCAGAGTGCGAGACGGTGTTGCAGGTAGCCTGCTGACGTTGCCGGGTGCGGCAGGGCGATTGGTTGCTACAATGGCTGGCTTCCAACCTAACGGGGTTGCTCCTTTATGTCGCTGGGGTGTTCCTTGAATCGGACGGGCCATTGCAAGCCTTCTCTTTCGGTTGTTTTCAACTGTCCTTTGGTCATGCTCAAGCCTTACAACCTTGTTGATGAGGCTCTGGAAGCTGGCGTGGTCCTGACCGATCATCGGTCCTCTTAACTCGTCGTTCAGTCCTTCGATAAACTTATCCATCTTCTCTTCTTCATCTGCCAGGTCGCTTGTGGCGTAACGTGCAAGCTGTGTGAACTTGTTAAGACACTCTTGTACCATCGTGTTGCCTTGGCGCAGCCTACGGAACTCATTCTTCTTCATCCTCATAACTGCAGCAGAGACGAAGTTTTCACGGAAGGCAGCCATGAATTCTTCCCAAGTGGGTTCGTCGGCATCTTCAGCCCGGGTTTCCTTGTAGGTGTCCCACTAGTCACTTGCGGGTCCTTCCAGCTGATTGGTGGCGAAGATGACTCTGTCAGTTTCCCATACTCGGACGAGAGTTAGCTTCTTCTCTATTACCCTTAGCCAATCTTCGGCGTCCATGGGTTCATCGCGAGGAGAATGTTGGCGGTTTTGCCCTCATAAATTCGCCGAGGTTTGATCCTCCGCGTTGTCCTTGGTTGTTAGCGATAGCTTGCGTTGGGTCTGCAAAGCCATGACTTCGCTAGGGTGGAGGGGTTAGGCTCGGCGGGTTCTCGGGAGCCGCTGGGGCTCGTGACGATGCGCCATCGAACAACGGGGATGAGGTAAGAGACTTGATTTGCTAACGTCACGATACTAAGGATTTTTCTTTGAGTTGATTGAAGTGATCTTTCAAAGCAAGCTTGGTGGAATAAACTCATTTATGACATAACATGGAACTTCATTATCATTTAATAGATGTTACATCAGGGGAATACATTGGACATGTATAGTCCATACGACACAATACAACATTAATAACATCGTTCTAGGGTCTCATACATAAAAGGGGTAGAGGCATGGTCATTGCTGTCTTAACTCCATCCAAAGCAAGACCAGGGTTGCTGCTGGTATCTGACTAGTCATCCAGCCATCCGCATGATCCAGGTGCTGGCAGAGGGTGATCCTTGTGGACTACCTATGTTGCAGGTCATGCAGTCGTCTTGAGACTAAGGGCTTGGGTAGTGGGCAATTTCTGGCCTCATGTCCTGTTCTGCCACAGTTGAAGCAACGTCGGTTTTCTTTTGCCGGTCTCAGGAGAGGGAATTTATTGAAAAAGTGTCCCAGCTTATGGCAGTTGAAATAGATCATATCCGATTTGTTACGGGGTGCACTCTCCTGGGTATGCAACATTCCTTTGTTACCACTATTGGCCTTTACCGGAGTTGGGGCTGTCTCACGATCCGGAACACCTCCTTTATCAGTGGTACCTTCCAAGAGTTGATTTGTGGATTGTAAGAGTACCCTTTGATCCTTCCTCAAGCGGTCAAACATTTTCATCGGTTGACAGTCCTTAGGTACATGATCTGTTCCTTCACACATGAAGCACGTAACGTCTCTCGTGGGGCATTCTTCTGGCATGTGGGTGTCTTCACCGCAGCTACAAAGGTAGTTGCACATTCTTGCATGGTGCCCAACTTCTCCACATCGAGTACACGCCATGGGTTTTAGCTCTCCCTCACTATCACTTTCCATGTCCTCTTCTTCATCATCCTCAGAGGATGTTTCTTCTGGTATGTCGTCTTCTGGTCTGGGCGGTCCATAAAGCTGGAGATGTCGGGTTAACTGACGCGCACCATGGAAGGTGTTGCTCCTTAGGTGTTGGGGAATCCTTGCAGCATCCTCGGGTGTAAACACCGTGCCTGTGATGATCATTTTGCGATCACAACTTATATCCTAGTCTAGCGACTTTCTCTTGTTGTGCCCTGCCTCCTTTCTTGGGTCAGGATCCGGGTATACCCATCCCTTATTCCATTTCTGATCATGGCCTGCCATCTGTTTTTGAAGGTAGCTTGGGGTCAGAGAGGGGTAATATCAAATAATTTGAGCAAAGGAGATGGGGGTAAGAGTATGAGGGAAAACACATTTGTTTTTTAAAATAGTTTGTATTTGCAAAAATAATCCTATGTAGGGATATTTCCCTTTAACCAGCTATTCAGGGGTAGGGCGCCGGTTGGTCTTATCCTACAGTCGCACTACTCTGATACCAGCTCTATCGACCCCCGTTTTTGAGAACGGGAATCATTCGTGTTCATAGTACCATATCCCTGGATCGAGTAGTTTGGTACCCACGAATACAGTTCTCAATTACCAGGTGCAAAGTGCACGAATTGTCTTACATCGAAATTATTACAATAATAGGCCCGAAGGCAATATCCAATACATATAGTACCCACTTGGTTCAAATACAACCAAAAGCAGAATTTAGATAAGATTAGCGGTCGGAAGGCAGCAACATGTCGATTGCCACAAGCAACGGACCAGGGACTAAGACCTAGTAGACGCCTTCTCCTCCATCGCCCACCTAGCAGAAGCATAGTGGTCCTCCGGTTCTTCGTTTCCTTCGTCGAGGTTTGTGCGTATAGCAAGGGTGAGTACCCAACGTACTCGGCAAGCCAACACGGAATGATGCACATGATAGGGTCATTCAAAGGATGGCCAAGGTTCATTTGCACAAAGCCAATTTTCACAAATCATTTCACAAACGGCGACGGTTCTGTCTACCATCCATCATGGTTTCCAAGGATGGCTTCCCGCCTCCGGTTTGTAATGGTTTTCTGGGGAGTCCACCCCTTCACGCATTTCGAGAAGTTGAGTCCACCAGCACACGAAATCATTATGCAATCCCATTCTCATCATTTTAAAATTTATGAGTCTAGCCACGAGAGTAACTTGTCACGCTGCTCATTAACCGTGAGCACGGCTATTCGAATAGATTGATTGACTCACACCGCAGTGGATGTACACTTCACCCATACTCCGCGACTACTCATTGAATGAGCTTTGATCCCTTCATATGGAATGGTCACGGCAAAGCCTTTCGATAACTTTGCTTTGGAAGTACACGCTCCATGAACTTAAACCCACTTGCACTCTAGCCGTCCTTTCCTAGCAGTGAGAGGAGTTCTGGTGCTCCCGGGGTAAGGGAAAAACTTTCACAACATTCTCATTCATTACTCAATACTTAGGCCGCAGCCTTATCTTCATAACCGGAACCACCTCTTCACTCAAGAACCACTATGCAGGGATACTGCCTCCGCTCGGTTATCTACTCCACTAGGTCTATACCCATTCGAGAAGTACGGTTGTACTGGCTCATACCAGGTTATAAGTCTCATGGCTCGGTCCTTAATTGACCAGGGGCGGTACTAGCCTTTTCCGGAATCCACCCAAATCCATCCATCTGCCCTAGTCCAAAACATTGGTTTTGTACTTTTTGTTTTTCATCAATACTAATTTCATCATGATTAAGGCAATGTGGTGCTCATGTCTCCACATGCCGTATTCCAACTACCTTCCCAAAGATAGTTTCCCAAGCACGATGCTTCTTTGTAAAATCATGAGTATGCAAGAATCTAATATAAGCGGGGCTAAGCATTTTTGCGGGTTAGCCTCCGGTCATATTACATCGAAGGTTACAAAGAATAATTCTAATGGTAATCAAAATCAAGGCAGGGTATATCAAGCATAGGTACTCATTTGTGTATAGCATGCAATTTGTAATTGAAATCAACATCATTTTGCAAAGTAGGATCAATATGTTCAAAGGGAAGTGTTGACTTGCCTTTCTCACACACTTGTTGGACGGGGTCTTCAACGTAGTCGGTGCCTGCTCCTTCGGTTGCTATCCGTACGTGCGAAAAATCAATTGAATTCGATCAAAATTCAATAAAATACCGAGAGATCGAAAAGAACCATAAAAACAATCCCAAACTTTTAGCCTATAATTCTACTATAGTTCGGACGAGAGTTTCGGGATAAAATCTGAGTTAAAAACGAGTTCGAGGGTTTAGGGTTTTCGCAAAGCGTCGACCGAATTTAAATAAGGAATAGATTTAAAAGCGCTAGTCAAAGGAATCGTGCTCGAGGTTTTGGAGGTCCGAGCACCAAATAAACATATTTTTAATGGAGGAAAAGAAATAGACAAACTCCAGATTAAAACGACCAAAGCGAAATCTCCGAAAAAATCCGATTCGATTTCCGAATTTGTACCGAGAGAAATACACGAGAAAACAATATATTTTTGCCCAAATATTTTCCCAAATATTTTCTAAATACTCTTCCTAACTTTCTAGAATTTTCCCCCTTTTTCCTATTTTTCTTTTCTTTTTTTGCTTTTTCTTATTCCTCCTCTCTCTACGTTCGGCCGGCGCCCTCTCCCTTTCCTCTCGATTCGGCCGGCGGCCGACTCAAGCGCGAAGGGACGGTGGCTCGGGAACTCACCGGCGGCGATGGCCACGGCAAGGGAGCGGTGGAGCACCGTCACACGGCGGCGACGGCGCTCGCGGCTGCGGCGGATTGCGGCGATGGTGGCGCACGGCCGCTAGGGTTGCGGCGAGGGAAACGGTGAGGGGAGGGTGGAGGATGACGGCGAGGTGGGGGAAAAGAGATGGGGCTTTGGCCCTATTTATAGGCGTGGCCGGGAGAGAAACGAGGAAGAGGGGGGACAGGACCGTCGCGGCGGTACGGCGAGCGACGCCGGCGGCGCGGGTAGGCGGGGGAGGCGCGGCTAACGCGGGCGACGCGTGGGGACCGGGCGGGGCGTTGGCGCGTCGCGCGCGCGGGCACGGGGCCGGGCGGCGTCAAAGCATGGCGCGCGCGGGGGCAGGGCCGTGCGGCGGGTGACGCGCGCGGCGAGGGCGGGGTCGGGTACGGCGGGTGACGACGTGGCGCGCGGCGCGAGGTTGGGCCGGGCGTGGCGCGGCGCGAGCACGTGGCGCGTGGCACGTCGCGTGCCCGGGGTTGGGGTCGGTACGGCGCGGGGCCGAGGACGGGCCGAACACCTAGCGACGCATGAACAATGTATTTTCCGATTTTCTCAATTTTAATTTTCTAATTTCCAATTCCTATTTTCTTTCACTCTAAAAATTCAAAATAAAAATCTAATATTCCTAAAATTAATTTTAAAATATATTTTCAAACCTTTCACCCACTTCCATTATTTATAAAAATATATTTCACACATTTAATTTAATCATTTTTCTTAAATACCATAAATCATAATTTTAATTCCAATTAATTTCTAGACTTTATATAAATCCTCTAAAATATTTTATTGCCCATTTTATTTTTTAATTAATATTTCACAACCACCTAAATAATGTTTTGTTTCACAAATATATGTTTTTATTAATCCACACCCTTTTTCTATTTTATTTTAAAATTTCCAAGTCTAAACTCCGAGATTTTTCTCCCCAACGGAAATTCAAATCATTAGGTTCTTCTCAAACGCCGAGATGAATCGCTCACATATGATTTTATGGAACGAAGCTAGCAAAATAAGAAGCGAAAAACTCAATCAAGCAGCAATAAGCAGAAAGTTTTTGTGAGTTCTGATTTTTAATTTTTGGTTTTTAAATTCTCTGATTTTTAGGGCGTTACATCCAACAACGCATCGAGGAGTTTGATTCTGATGCCCCGGTAGGAGACATGTTAAATGACTATGATGAAGCACACTTCAATGAAGGATGTAGGGAGGAGGAGCTGGAGCCTACCGCAAAGGCATAGTATGACATGTTGTATACGCACAACAACCCCTTCATGGGCATACAAAGGTTTCTCAACTGGATGCCATTGCACGGCTAATGGCCGTAAAGTCCCAGTTTAGCTAGAGTAGAGAGGCCTTTGATGTTATGCTGACAGTTGTTGGTAGCCTGCTTCCGAATGGTCACCTTCTGCCAAAGAGCATATATGAGGCAAGAAAACTTCTTCGTGCACTTAAGATGCCATATGAGCAGACATGTTTGTCCGAACGGATGTATCCTATTTAGGAAAGAGCATGCGGAAGTAAAGTACTGTGCAAAGTGTCGATCCTCTAGGTTCGTAGAGGTAGACTCTGGTGATGGTCATAAGAGGTAGCTCGCTATCCCCATGAAGATCTTATGGTACCTTCTGTTCATACCGAGGATCCAACAGCTTTACATGACCTCGAAATCTATGAAACAGATGACATGGCACAAGCATGGACGTCAATACAATCCTGAGAAGCTTGTAGATCCATCCGATGGTGAAGCTTGGAGAAGGTTTGATGTGATTCATCCTGGGAAAGCTCTAGAGGCTCGTAATGTACGGATTGCGTTGGCAACGGATGGGTTCAATCCTTATGGAATGGTGGCTGCCCCATACACATGTTGGCCCATGTTCGTTATCCCCTCAACTTCCCCCCCCCCCGGCGTCATCTTTCAACGACCGAATATATTCTTGTCGCTGATAATTCCTGGACATCCGGGGAAAAATATGAGTGTTTACATGGAGCCTTTGATTGATGATTTGGTCCGTACTTGGGAGAAATGGGTATGGACATATGACCGAGCTACAAACACAAACTTCAAAATGCATATTTGGTACCATAACTTCCTACAAGACTTGCCGGCGTATGGGATATTCTGCGGATGGTGTGTTCACGAGAAGTTTCCATGTCCGGTATGCAAAGGCAGCTCTGAAGTTCATCTCGTTGGTGAAGGGTGGTAAATATTCATCTTTTGACAAACATCGGCAATTCCTCCCTCTTGACCATCCATTCAGGCAGGACATCAGGAACTTTACAAAAGATGTAATAGTTACCGAGGCTGCACCGCAGATGATGACAGGTGCCGAGGTTTGTGCTCAGTTAGAAGCTCTTGAGATCAATGAAGAAGGCGGTGGTTTTCTGGGATATGGTGAGCAACATGCCTGGACTCAGAAATCGGCCTTGTGGAAGCTCCCCTATTTTTAAGATCTCCTTCTTCCACATAACATTGATGTGATGCACATCGAAAATTAATGTCGCCGAGGCTCTTTTTTGTACAATCATGGACATTCTTGATAAGACAAAAGACAACGTAAAGGCTCGAGTGGATCAAACTATGTTATACAATAGACCAAAGCTAGACATGGCACCTCTCAGAGGCGGCAAGTCATGGAAAAAGCCTAAGGCCGATTTTGTTGTGACGAGGGCCCAAAGGAGGGAAGTACTCGAATGGTTCCAAACGTTAATGTTCCCTGATGGGTATGCAGCCAATTTGAAGAGGGGAGTGAACTTATCTACTGCAAATCAACGGGCTCAAGAGTCATCACTACCACATATGGATTGAGCGGCTTCTCCTGGTGATGGTTCGTGGCTATTTCCCTGAGCATGTCTGGCTAGTCCTTGCAAAGTTGAGCAATTTCTTCCGCCAGATCTATGCTAAGGAGTTATCTCCAACTGTGACTGACGAAATGGAAAGAATGGCGCCTGTGTTACTATGTAAGTTAGAGATCTACTTCTTCAATCCGATGCAGCATTTGATTCTGCACCTCCCGCACGAGTGCCAAATTGGGGGGCATGTGCAATGCCGTTGGTGCTATGTAACTGAGAGATGTCTGAATGTTATTAGAACGAAATGTAAAAATAAATGCAAGATTGAAGCTTCGATTGCAGAGGCATACATTTTGGAGGAGGTTTCAAATTTCACATCAAAATATTATGCTGACAACCTTCCTAGCGTGCATAATCCACCCCCTCGTTACAATGCTGGTGAAGTTGAATTGAACCTCAGTCTTTTCCAAGGGCAACTTGGAAGTGTGAGTGAAGCGACCAACAAGACATTGAATCATCATGAGTGGCGCAACATCATGCTATACGTGTTGACCAACCTCGATGAAGTGGAGCCGTACATGTGGTAAGTTCTCAATAAACTTGTTACCAATTAGTCACTATTCTTGTTGTTCAACCCCCTTGTTCTCGTTCGTACAGGGAATTTCAACATCAATTCTGGCGTCAACCAAGGAAACCTACCACGCAAGAAGCCAAAAACCTTCTAAGGTAGGGTGCGGGAAATGGAATGCCCGATTTCATTTCTTGGTTCAAAAATAAGGTACTATAGAAACTTATGCTTAATATTTTTCTTGAAATTTAGAAGTTTGACTTTATAACTGCTTTAACTTGTAGGGCCAAAACGATGCGTCTAAGAGTGCCGAGTTGAGACAAGTTTCGGTGGCTCTTCCTACGGGTTAAGTCATTTTCGGTTATGATGTGAATGGATATCACTTTCACACAACAAGCCATGAGTAGAGTCGACCCAATCGAAGAACCACAAATATTGGAGTTTTTACTCCAGTGGCTCGATGGGGCTGATTACTATGGAAGAATTGAAGAAATATATGAACTCGAGTTTCATGGTTGTAGACCTCTTAATCCTGTCATATTCAAATATCATTGGTTTGATCCTGCTCAAGTGAGACAGACTCCTAATCTTGGGCTAGTTGAAATTTGATAGTCAACCGTCCTAGTAGGAGACAATATGTATATCGTTGCTCAACAAGCGACACAAGTTTATTATCTATCATACCCGTGCCAAACAGATGACCGTCTTTAGGGTTGGGATGTTGTGTACAAGGTATCGCGACACGGTAAACTACCTGTACCAAACAATGAAGACTACAACATGGACCCAAACACATATGATGGATAGTTCTTTCAAGAAGATGGGCTACAAGGAAGTTTTGAGACAGACTTAACCGAAGCAATGGGGATGGATGTAGGCAATGAAATGGTTGTTGACGAGGACGCTAGAGATGAGGTTCATAATGTGAAGGACTTAGAATTACTTCAGCAGTTACATTTAGGAAATGAGAGGGACGACAACATTCCTCCTTCCGAGGAGGAACCTAATGATTATATCGACATGGCTGATAGTGATGATGACTATTATGATCCAGCTAATCCCGATCATGATGACTATTTCTAATACATGTATGCACCGTACTAACTATGTTCTATTTATTTTGCATCTATCTTCTGTTTATTTTGCATCTCTCTCTTCATGGTTTTTTATATATGTGCTAATTGGTTTACTCTTTCTAAGTGCAGGTGATTGAACAAATATGGTGGGTGGTTTGAGGAAGTGCGTGTCGGTGTTCAGGAGAGCGACCGATGCCATTCGAGGGTCCGATGCAGCTGAGGGGTCCGGTAGGAGTCGCGGCAGGGGTCGACGCAAGGTTTGTGCGGCGGCGGTCGAGGGGATACCCGCCTGTAGCTTCCTCTAGTGACGAGGAGCGGGAGGAGCGGGTGGAGGAGCAAGCGGAGGCGAGGAGGTTGGGGTTCTACGCCTCGGTGAGGACCGGGAGGAGCGCGGAGGCGGGGGTCTTCCTCCTCCGGGGTTACGCTTCATTGGAGGTGCAGCTCCGGCGGGGGTTTGCCGACTATTTGGTTGCGAGGTCCCTCGACTCTCCCACGGCAACCGATACCTGTCGAGAGACGCCCGCTGATTCAGCCTTAAGGGACTCGGTAAGTAACCTTGGATGTTGTCAATACTGTTCCTTTTGATTTGCTAACCATCAAATTGAAACTAATAATTCATTTTATTTTCACTTGGCAGGTTTTGGACTATGATCAGGGTAGGTGATCACAAACGCCATGTCAACGACATCCTGGGTCTTCTGTGCAGAGTACACTTTCCTAGCCTTGTTCAGTATGCTGAAAAGTCGGAGCCTGCCTACACATTTGACCACTACGTCGCCGTCCCCAATTTTCCTGATCGAGATGGAAGGATATTCAACAATAGGGCGAAGCGGGTGAAGGCCGAGTTGTGGGTTTGTCTTCTGTCAAACCACGTCCCTCAATACATCACATTCATTGCACATTATTGAAACAATGGCTCAATACATCATGTGTTTATACAGGATTTTTTTAGATGCCAGATAGGATACGAGGTCAGAGCGGCTATGGTGGCTGACAAATCCTATCACAAACTCGTGACTGACATGCATTACGAGGCACGCGTCCAGGCCATCATTGCATACAACGCTGCATACAACAACCTGAAGGTCACCAAAACCGAAGCAAGAACCATGACTCTGACAAAGGAACAATACATGCAGGTAAATATAACACAGGATTTTGAATGATTAAGTACATTTGATTTGATCTAGGTATATATCTTATACTTGATGACGTGTAGGTGCCTGTTTGATGGTGCAGCCAGCTTCTTGATTGCTGGGAGCGCATGGTGGACAGGTGGTGCGCTGCTGAGTGGCAGGAGACGCACTCCGCTTGCCGGGAGCGGTGTTTGATGATGCAGGTGCATCACACCACCAAGGCAGCCTTAGCCTCAACCAGTATGCAGCTAGATGGGTACATGAATTCTATTTTTCATTTCAATGACCAAGGCTCAATAGTTATTAATCATACTATTGTTTTATTCGTAGTCGGCGTCGCATGATGGGCAGCCTATCTCCTAGTTCAAGGCATGGGCTTTGGCCCACAAGGGCAAGGCGATGTCCAACGTCGACTACAACCCAGAGGATGGGCCCTCGGCGTACACCAATGCGACCGTCCAGAGCCGCCTCAATAAGTACACGACGATGGCAAGGGAGGTCCATGGGGAAGATTTTGATCCTACCACCCAGGATATTTTTTTTTATCGTAAAAGCTGGGGGGGAGGTCCCCACAGCAACAAGCAATCTTATAGATTAGAAGGGAGGAGAGCGAGTTTAGGGATACAACCTTAGAGTACACGGGCAAAGATGCCCAAGGCTAGGACTCGAAGTCAAAGACAACTATGCCCTAGGTTTCGGTTCTCGAAAGAAAGGAATCTAGTTATAAGCATCGAGCCAGGCACAAAAAGTGTTCTTATCTTCCAGTCTAAGTCTTAGAACTTGCAGAGCGCACTGGTCTTTAAAATTCATCTTCCAAACTTGTATGGATGGAGATGTCCTCTGGAAGATTTTGTCATTCCTTAGTTTCCACAATTCCCAAGCCGCTACCAAAGTTATTTCTGCAGCATTAGGCAAGGTTGAAGTTGAGATGGTTTGACAAAACCTATCCAAGAGATTGGATGAGGTGCTCCAATGAAGGTGTAGCGACGACCAGCATTGGGCTGCGAAGGTGCACTTGAAGAAAAGGTGGTCAGCGGTTTCCTCCACCCTCATATCACACATCTTGCAGAGATTATCATCCTGGATGGTGATGTGCCTTCTTTTGTAACATTGATTTTGTGTTTAACCTGTCCATCACGAGAAGCCAAGCAAAAAATTTGATTCTCGGAATGCACTTTGATCTCCAGATTAACTGGAAGCATTGGTGGCCATTGATGGAGCTGAACACATGGCTATAGAATCTTCTTGAAATGTACTTGTTCCCCCAACACATCGACCAACCGCTCCGGAGAGTGTCCCTCGTAGGGGAGGTCCTGAAGCAGGGGTTGAAGCAATTGTAACTCATGGAAGGCCTGTTGGGACAGCGGTAGGTGGAAGATGGAATCCAGACCTTGTACTTGCATGATTTCCGCCACTGGAGCATTTTGATTCTTGGCAAAGGAGACAAGGTGGGGGAAGTTCATGGGGACATTGAGGTTGTTCTAGTTATCCATCCAAAAACTTATCGAGCCACCTTTTCCAATCGACGAGGCCACCATCAAGAACAGTCGGCTAGACGTAGGACGTCCTTCCACCAGAAGGAACCAATCTTGTTGCATCGATGGGGAACTTTGTTTTGGTAGTATCTGAACCAGATTTGGTTTACCCAAGGGATGTCTTCATGGTTGTAGAACTTTGAAAGCTGCTTAATGAGGAGAGCATCGGAGGTTAAGAATCCCCTAGACCCCCTTCTCTTTCGGTCTAGTTAGAAGATCCCAGCGACTGGTTGCCTCCTTTCTTTTCCATCTTGTTTCCCCTCCGAGACACTATTTTCTGCTCTATCAATTGCTTCGATGATGCCTCTCGAATTTTGAGAGTACACATAGCGTACGATGATATTGGAGTGATTGCTAAGTTGATCATTTCCAGTCGACCAGAGTATGAGAGCTAAGTAGCACACGAAGATAGCTTTCTTTCAGTTCTGTCCAGCATTGGGATGAAATCATGAATCCGCGGCTTGGTGGTCCCTAAAGGAAGGCCTAGGTAAGTGAAGGGGAGGGAACCCACGTCGCACCCAAAAGTTTTGTCTAGGAGGTTAAGTTTGTCCCTGCTGAGGTTGATTGGGTACATGTTGGACTTCTTATAGTTGACTTTGAGGCTCGTTGCTGTCTGGATTGTACTTAGCAAGTTCTTGAGGAAAAAGAGCTGTCTGGCGTCGGCCTGGAGGATGATGATGGTATCATCCGCATACTGGACAATAGGGAAGTCCTCAGTGGGTTGACTTATGGGTAGATAGAGAAGGCCATCTTGTTTTGCCTTGTTTATTAGAACTTGGATCAGTTCTGTTGCCAGGACAAAAAGCAGGGGAGAGAGAAGGTCTCCTTGCCGTACTCCTCTTTTGCAGCAAAATGTTTTCTAGGGACTCCATTGAGAAGGACCGAAGAGGTCCCAGAGGAGAAGATCTCATGAACCCAGCGTATCCAGATGTCTGGGAAGCCCAGGCTTTGCATCATGAGGATTATCGTGGAGTGTTCAATGGTATCAAAGGCCTTCTCAAAGTCCAGTTTGAGGATAATAATCTCCGTTTTGCATCGATGGCATTGATGGATGTACTCAAAGGCCCAGGCCAGATAGTCTTGAATTGTTCTTGAGCGGATGAGCCATACTGGTTCGGGTGGATTACCGATTGTATAATGTTCTTCAATCTGTCAGCCAGAATTTTAGTTAGAACTTTCAGGGAGGAGTTTCAGTAAGGAGATTGGCCGAAAGTCATTCACTGTCTCAGGATTATCCTTTTTCAGAATCAGGGTGATGAAAGAGTTGTTAATAGGTCGTAAGGAGGTGTGTCCTTGCTGAAAAGAATCGGACAGGTTTTATAAATCCTCTCTGATGATTGACCAGCAAGATTTGAGGAATAGCCCGTTGAAGCCGTCCGGTCCTGGGGCTTTGTCCGTTGGCATCCCTTTAAACACCATGTCCAGTTCTTCATGGGTGATCGGCTGAGCTAAGATGTCTAGCCCATCTATTGGCTGGATGATGTTTGGGAGGTCGAAGACCATGACTGGATTGGAGGAAGTCCCTAATCTCTCCTTGAAGGCAGTCCATAAGAGGGCAGCCTTTTCCGAGTGGTCCTGGATCCATTCTCCGTCGGTGTTCTTAATCTGGGCAATCGAGTTTTTTCCTGTGGGAGATGGAGGATATGCTGTGAAAGAACTTTGTGCATTCATCCCCCAATTTGACTCTGTTTACTGTGAATCTGTTCCTCCAGTAGATCTTTCTCATTTGGAGCCAGTGCTGTAATCTTGATTTGACTATTTTCCTCACGTTGATTTCTATGTTAAATAAGCACCTTTTCTCCTCTAGGGAGTGGATGAAACCAATCACCGTGTTGCAATTTTGGATCAGAGTTTTGAGGTTAGAGAAACTTTTGCTCCAGGATTTGAGCCCTGCTCTTAAGGCCTTGAAGTTTTTTGCAATGTTCTGTGAGGCGTTTCCGAGGTTTGTGGATAGTGACCAACAATTGGCCACTGTCTGTATGAAATCCGGTTGCTCAGCCCAAAAGTTTTCAAACTGGAAAATGGCTGACTTGGGGATGTTTGTATCGATAACCACTTTCCAAGGTATGTGATCTGAGATTGTTCTAGCAAGCGGGATGACTTTGGTGTCTAGGAAGTCAGCAGTCCAATTGATCGAGGAGAAGAACCAGTCTAATTGCTCTAGGAGAGGGTCCTGCTGCATATTACTCCAAGTAAAGGCCCTTCCTTTGATCGGAAGCTCAATTAGCCCCAGGTGACCGATTGCCACATTAAAGGTGAATGTATCTATGATATTACCACCTGGTTTATTTCTATTAGCCAAGGACCGATAGAAATTAAAGTCACCAAAGAAAATCCAGTCATCATTATCCTCAATTTCATGGCTCCTGAAACTAGAGATGAACTCAGAGTGAAGTGGTTCAGCACAGGGGCCATAGACTACTGTCATCTTCCAAGTTAAGGTGCTGTGAAGGGAGGTAAGGGCAACTGAGATGCCAAAGCTTTGCTTGTCAAAAACCAACCCCGAGAAAAAGGTCCCCTTCCAAAGAATTAGAATCCCTCCAGAGGCCCCTTCTGAGGGAACGAAATCGAAGTAATCAAAGCCACAAGGAGCAAATTTTCTGATGTAGCTTATGTCGAAAGAGGCCCTCTTAGTTTCTTGCAAACAAACCACCGAGCAAGCGCTCTCTTCTATCTTGTTTCTAATGGCCTCCCATTTTTCGAGGGCATTAATTCCTCTGACATTCCAGCATAAGATAGTCCAGCATTGAGATGTCATGATATCATAAATATAAGCAAAACATAGCAGTCCTGAGAGGCAAAGCCAATCAGTGGACGTTGGTGATCAGAACGAGTCAAGAGAACCGGAATTAGGGAGAGCCGACAGATAGGAGGAACCCAAATAAAGGGCAAGAGCCAAAGAGAGTTTGAACAGGCCCTCTGAGCGAGGCAAAAGAGGATGTCCAGGCTGACATAGACTGACATAATACAAGAGTTTGCCATAACGATAACGATCTCAACAGACAACAACAGAGTCTTAACAAAAGACAATAAGCAGTTAGGGGGATTAGATCTGGCTGGGGGCACTTTGCGCGGCCAAGTCTTGTTGTTCATCTGCATGGGAGTCAGGATTCTGCATCAGAGCATCGTCGGAGATGTCACCAGGATCAACTCCGCAGTTTATTCCCCATCCCTGAAGGACTAACATCTGGACCGGCCCCTCTTTTCCAATGGCATCATCAATCTAGATAACTGCAATCTTTCGCTTCTTTGAGGGGTTTGCATCCAGTTTAACTGTGGGGCAGAAAAAACCTTTTGAATTAAAGTTTTTTCTTGTACTTCTTCTAACGCAATTGCTCATTAGAGGAGGATGGTTGTTATTAATTGAAACTTTTGAGGGGAGAGCTAGGGATTTGATACCCGGTGGGATCTTGTTCTTCTGAACAGATTGGGAGATGGTGCAGGTCGAGACATCTGTCGCCGCAGCTTGGGGGGACACCGTGTGGACGACCGCCACATCCTTGGACATTCGTCCTTCTCTGATCTCCCTGTCCACCATGGGCCAGAGCCTGAGAGCAATGGTGTCCTTCACCGGGCACCAAGGAACATTTTCCATTCCCTGGCGGGGAATGTTCTGCTATGCCGGGTCCAACTGCGTCCAGTTTAGCTTGTTGCGTCAAGACGCACAGGGTTGCTGGAAGATTCCCCGACCTCAAAAAAGGAGTTGGGGATTTCTCTTCTGCCGTAAAAAGCCATGTCAGCGCACCGAGCCCTAGCCTCCTCAAACCTAGATCTTTCATCGGGCCTAGACGGTGAATAAACCTCATTAGACGAGGAGCTGTCTTGATCTCCTTCCCTATTCAGCGCTTTGATCAATTCATCCAGCGGGATGTCCGGGCGTTGTGTGCACAGATAGCGCAGGGACGAGGAGGAGTGATCAATATCTCTGTAGTGCTGAGGTATGTGAGGATGTTCACGAATCTAAGGATCCCAAGCAGGCCAGTCGTTGTTATTAATACCTCCATCTACCTCCATGGCCTGCTCAGCCTGCTGAGCATGTTGTTCATTTACTTCTTGCGACGGCGGCTGAACCAACTGCTGCTGATGCCACTGTGGCTGCCCAGGTTGGTTCATCACCTGGTGGGGATCCCCGCCAATGATGCCCAGATGGTCCCCTCTTCCTTGCTGTTCGATCTGCCATTCTGGGGCTGGAGGCATTATGTCGACAAGGGCCTGATCCAGTGGGGGGTGTGGCTTGCCTCCATGCGAGACAGGATCTTCGTCTACGGGAACGATCGGGAGCTGTCCGTTGAGGATGAAGACCAGAACCGTCCACAATCTGCCAGTCCCATCGAAGAGGGAGCCTGCCGAAACCACAATTCTCCTTGGCACCCTGTCAGTGTTCTGGATCAGCAAGCTTGCAAGGATCCTGGAGCGGTTGGCATCCCTATATTGATGGAGAAGTCGTCATGAGGGTGGGAGGAGGCAAGAATCATGGGCGGTACTAGATTGGCGACAACCTCCTCGACACAGCCAGTACACCCACTCTATCCTAGCTTCGAGCAAGGAGCACGAGCGAATGCCTGGCCATACGCACACGGCCGACCGCTTCACAGTCCGAAGTGCAGCAACTCCGGGTGAAAAATTTTTGGTTTTATGCTCAATTCATTGATATTTATTGATTGTTTGCTTCGCTTTGTAACATTGGGATGGAATATGGTAGGACGAGTTGGAAGAGGAGAGAAGGAAACGACGGGTTAGAAATTTCTTTTTTTTGCTCAATTCATTAATATTTGCTGATTGTTTGCTTAGCTTTGTAACATTGGGATGGAATATTTTAGGACGAGTTGAAAGAGGAGAGAAGGAACCGGCGGGAGATTGAGATGAGGATGACCGAGATGTATAGCTACGTGCAAACAATCATTCAGAACATGGGTATTCCTATGGTACTCACTCCTCCACAGCCAGTTGTAGGCACTCCGGTGAGTCACTTGAAAACCTCATATGTTCTTTTCTTATTACCGAATGACATTCTCATGACAACCGATATCGAAGCTTTTTTATTTTGTGCATTCTCAGTCGGCGGCATTGAATAACCCCACCACTGACCACGGAGGTTCGTCGCTGTTTCCACCTCGGTAAAATATGTTTCACTTGTGATTGTGTTCAAAACTAGAATATCTAAATGTGGATTATGGACTATGTATAGCTACTGTGGATTGTGCTAGCTTGTGATAACACAATGTGGATTATATTTATGTTTTGTGAATGTGAATTGTGGATGTGATTGTGGCTATGATTGTGGGATTATGGATGTTGATGTTGTGGGATTGTGGTTGTGGATGTTGTTGAGTGATTGTGGTTGTGGATTGATACTTGGGGTATGCAAATGTGATCCTATGATGTTTGCTTTGAATTTTTGTGAAATATGCGACCAAACAAAATAAAATGGGCAAAAATAGCCACTTTGCTGAGTGTTACACTCGGTAAAGAGCATCTTTGGCGAGTGTATTGGGCTAAACACTCGGCAAAATGGCTAAACAGGGGTTATGGGAACACACTTTACTGAGTGCTAAAGGTTCGCCGAGTGTATTTGTAAAAGCACTCGGCGAAGGTGTCATCTTCGCCGAGTGTATTTACAAATGCACTCGGCGAAGGTTGCCTCTTCGCCGAGTGCTTTTACAAATACACTCGGCGAAGATGAAGCCTTCGCCGAGTGCTTTTACAAATACACTCGGCGAAGATGCAACCTTCACTGAGTGTTTTTTCGGCTCTCGGCAAAAGTAAAAAATTTCGCTGAGTGTTTTCCTAAAACACTCGACAAAATAATCCGTCACCGTCTAGCCATCTAACGTGTATCTTTTTTTTGCCGAGTGCCGCTCCGGCACTCTGGCGAAGTTATTGGCGAGTGCCGATGAAAAAC
The DNA here is from genome assembly GCA_019925245.2 of Oryza australiensis. Taxonomy (NCBI): domain Eukaryota; kingdom Viridiplantae; phylum Streptophyta; class Magnoliopsida; order Poales; family Poaceae; genus Oryza; species Oryza australiensis. The sequence goes on from JAIFGZ020000833.1 coordinate 52,367, forward strand.
ACTCGACAAAGATCTCTTTGCCGACCAGAAGTTCGCCGTGTGAGCTATGCCGAGTGCAACACTCAACGAAGTTTTCGCCGAGTGTTTTGAAACCTTCGCCGAGTGCCCTAGGCACTCGGCAAACTAGGGATCTTCCGTAGTGACTAAGTTGACGCACCTATGATACTAACTTGAAGCTTTATTAAAGAAACCATTAAAAAAATTTCTCTGCATAACTTCAACAACATTAAAGAAGAAATAGCCATCTGTGCTTTGATGAACGCAAAAGGCACCTTCCGTTGGACATAGGGGCACAATTTTAAATGTTTGTGTAAAAACAGTTGTTTAAGAGTCATGTGTTTATATATTATGTGTAAAACAATTTTCGATGTTGATGTACATGTTGTGTATTTCAGTATCATTTGGATTACTAATTTTATTATTTGTTTTGTTTTGAATTGTAACTAAATTCGCAGGGTGTGATGGTTTTGTTTTAAAGATTATGGGCAGTTTGGTAAATTCTTAAGGCCTGCGACTTAAAGAATCGGTATAATTATGTGAGGCATTCCATTCTTAGACTTGCAAATAGAGGCTTAGAATTTATATGAATGAATGTGTATGTCAAATGAATGGGCCATTTTGGGAATTCTTGGGATTATACAAATAGATATTTGTATTTTTGTCTTTTTTAAGTGGCCATGGCTAAAAATTGTCAAGGCTAGCCAATAAATGATATTAATTTTTTTGGTAAAAACTATCAATGACGGGTTACAGAATAACCCCCATCATGGATGAGCAACGTTTTTGTCGGGATCTAACGTCATGATGACTCATCCATGACCGATACTAAAGTAACCCATCAAAAGTGACTATTGGAGTTATAGCCTATCATACATCAGTCATTATTGATGGGCTTTAGTGTACTTGCTCATGCAGGTTGGTGACGTTTACTGGCCCAACACAAATAAGTTTTCATATCACTGACTACTTATTAGTGATCAGGTCCTCCACTGACATAGTTGAGGGTTACAACATGACACAAATGGCCGGTTCCGCAATAATGCTCACTCGCTTTCAACCATCATACCGTGTGACGTCCCTTGCAATCGTGCGACTCCCACACATACACGCTTGATTCAGGGAGTTCAACTTGAACAAGTGAAGTATAGGCGTGTTTACTTTATTGCTATCAACATTTGGGTTTACTTTACTGTTATCAACATTTGGCACAATCAAAATTTAGTTCATTTTGGCGTTAGAAAAAATTGGTGCTAGCAAACTGTAAGAGTCAAAGTGCATGACTCCTCTTCTTTTTCATCTTGCGCTATCCCTAGGCTGCGTGCGTATGTTTTTATTTTCATATTTTCTTTGCGGATTTTGGCTCTTACAATTGATTTCAAGAAGTCAGTTATGAACTATCGTATGCAAAGTCCAATCTCTTATCAACCAGCATTTTTACCATATTAGACATCAACTTCTCTTCAATTTGGGCCACGTTGACCAAATGTAGACTTCCAAGTCAATTGTGGAAAAAGAAAAGACCCATACGAACCGGTGCCGAACATAAAAATCACAACCTATCCATAATTGTAAAAAAAATGTGTGTATGAGATAGATGCAACCTAGGTAACCAGTTAACTTCTTGTCATCTACTCGCCATGCACACCCAATCCCAACTTATTGCCATCTACTCACCCCACACATATCCAAACGACTCTACCACCAAGATTACGTTTACATTCAAAAATACTATCAAGCATGGTTTCACAATTTTGCCCTTATGAAAACATGGGCAACCCAAATCCAAAATTTTGAAAAAGATTTTCAAAATGAAAAGATAAAAGGATTTTGCTTGACATAACGGTTAAATAAGTAGGCATTTTATGGTATATTTTAATTTCGAACATTATCAAGTATTTTAGCACTATTGTGAGTGATACATGACATGTGCTCAGGTTCATACTTAAAGCAAATATAAACATAAACAGAAACAAGAATAGCAACCATAGAAGGTTCAGATTGTACCTAGAGACGGGACCATTGCTGATGGCAATGGGTGCACCGTTCCCAGAACTGGACGAATCAGACATTGTGCCTGAAGCGTCGGTTCAGGCTGTTCGATGTAGTCGATCTGATTCGGTGCAGTGACGATTTGACACGGTGCAATCCTCGAATAGCTTCCAACAAGTAGTCGTTCGGCCTCCGGAAATAGAAGGAACAAGACGTTCTCGGCGCTATCGCAAGCTACGTGCGTGCAAAAGCTTGCAATGAGGATGGCAGGATAGCAGCGAGCAGTAGAGAAAGAGAGGGATGGTTCAGTGTGTTGGTGTCTTTCACCAGTGGAAGAGCCCTCCTTATATAGGCATAGAAAGAGCCAAATTCAGTGAATCTGGACAGTATCAAGTGATTGATAGACAACCATTAAACCACATGTTGCGTCAGTTACTTGACTGTTGAAATTGAGTCATGAAAGTCACAATTCAATTCTCATAAATGGCATGCACACGCGCTCGGCTTGGCTTGGCTCAGCACGCCACGCCACGCCAAGCCATGGCTCGGCTCGGTGAGGCGAGCGAGTGCGCGCGTGTGGCATCTTGCTTCTCCACCTTAACCTCTTACTTGGTGCACACATAGTCCATATATTTAAGTTGGTTGAAAACCTCCTTAATTACCCGTGTAGGACTAACCAATTTAACCACCTGACATTAAAGGTGGGCCTCGGGATTTTTGACTTAAATTGGTCTAGCCCAATTATTCCAATAATCCCCACCAAATTTCGAGGCACACGTGAAATACTACCATTTCGCTGTTGCTTTTTATACACCAATTTTCGATGGAGATTGTTAAGTTGAACATCCATCTAGAGTAGAGGCTATACTTCTTCACAACCGATCAATGGACTATGCCTTAAATTGACAAGTCTTGTGCAAACAAGCTTTACCAAAACCCTTTATTTGTCTTGGGCTGCTTAAAGACATCCCCGTAGTTTGGAGCGTATAAGTCATACTTCAGGCCTTTCATCAGTATCTAGAGATCACCCAAATCTTATAGATTATGACCAGCAGTTGAACTCATATAGGTGTATTTCTCAAAAGATGTTCTGTAGGATAACACCTTTGCTTCAAAGTAAACAACACTCTTGTTTCTAAGAAGCCACTTGAAACACATTAAGGTATAAACCAACATGCCATATAGAATGAAGAGACATGCACTTTCACAGGAATGAGCTTTATTCAAAGGTTCTCTTCTCTCAGTCAAGTAATGGCTTATTTCACCATTCTAATTCACGGGATCTCCGATCACATAGCATGACTCACATACTGGGTCTCAAGCCCAATTCCCTAGATGCATTGTCTATCATATGTCATGAAAGACCCTTTGTGAATTGATTTGCCAAGTTTTTACCTAATTGGATACAATCGAAGGCTATCACTCCGAGCTTCTCAATTTTCGGACGATTTCAATAGCCTCTTTACATGCCTAGATGACTTCATTGTTGTCCTTTGAACTGTTCACTTTGGGAATCACCGTCTAAGTATCATAGTTCATTAGGATAGCCGATATCTGTTTTTCAACCATCGGGAGATTCATTAGGAGATCACGAAGCCACTCAGCCTCAACAGAGGCAGTACCTAATGCTCTAAGTTCTGCTTCCATAGTTGATCTCGTTAAGATGGTCTCCTTGCAGGACTTTCAGGAAACAACACCTCCTCTAAGCGTGAAGACCTATCCGCTCGTCGCTTTTATCTCATCAGCATCAAAAATCCAATTTGCTTTACTATAACCCTATAGTACCCTTGTGATGAATATAGTGAATCCCATAGTCCACAGTGCCCTTTAGATAGCGCATCACTATCTCTAGATCATGCCAATGATCATCTTCCGGATTTGACACAAACTAGCTTAGTTTGGTCATAGCAAAGGATGTCAAGCCTCGTAGCACTAGTCAAGTATGTAAGTGAACCAATAATCTGATAGTATCTCAGATGATCTCTCATCATCTTTTTGTTTTTCTTTAGGGGCTCTTGCATATTTGCCCTTATTTTGTATTGAAATTGTGTTTTGTCCCTGTTTTTTTACTTTGTGAACTTACCCTTATGTTTTCAAAACGAAACAACACATTGCCCCTATTCCGTTAAGTTGATTTAACGGTGTTAACTTTTCACAAAAAGACCAAAATGCCAATGGGTTTTAGAGCTCAATCAACTAAATTCAAAACTCCCATTCAACACTTTTTATACTAGTCAATTGCTCAAACTAAGAAAATTCAACACATAATTACTTCTGCAAATTAAACACAAACTAATCATCATATCCCTAAGACTATCTAGCTATAACGAGCTAGGTACAAATGAACTAATCACCAAATTAAGAAAGTAATTAACGAAAAAACTACGGATTTAATGAAATTTTCTGGCTAATTAATCAAATCTTGTGGGTTGGCTATGCTGGGATCATGAGCATCGGCTTCTTGAAGGTGAGAGGGCCGAGCATCTCGTCGTCCTCCATCGCCACCGCCGTGCACCGCTCGCCGACGTCCGGCAACACCACCATGTACCACCCCAGCATTACTTTCCAAGACAATCTTAGCAATAAGTGCGTGGAGGCTGGCTGTAACACCACGGTCAGGGACACGAGCAGAAGCAGAGAATGCCACGAAGGCAGCCGCCTCATCGACCATTGAAGCAGAATCAGAGGCTATCATGGTGCGGAAGAGGTCGAGCGAGTGGTAGACTAGATTGTTGTGTACATAGCCAGATGCCATAGCGGTGACGATGACGGTGTTGGGGTGCAGTGTGGACCCCCGTTTTTGAGGCGGGAACCTTTCGGTTCATAGTACCATTTCCCTGGATCGAGTAGTTGGTACCCACGAATACAGTACTGGATAATCAAATGCACATGCACGAATAGTCTTACATTACCATTATTACATCAATAAGCCCGAAGGCAATGTTCAACCCATAGGACCTTATGGTCCGAACACAACATAAACACAGAATTTAGATAAGGCAGCGGAAAGAGGCAGCGGCTTGTCAATTGCCACGAGCAACGACCGGAGCTAAGGTCTAGTATGCGCCATCGGTTCCTTCGCCCTCCGGTAATACGCGTATGGGTCTTCGGCTCTTCGGTTCCATCTGGAGGTTTGTGCGTATAGCAAGGGTGAGTACCAACCGTACTCGGCAAGCCAACACGAATTGATGCATATGATAAGGTTATTCAAAGAACATGGCTAGGGTTATTTTTGCGTAAAGCCGGTTTTCACAATTCTTTTCACAAACCTATCGACTAGCCAACCAAGTTTTAATTTTCACAATTCATTAATCCGGTGACGGTTCTGTCTACCATCCATCGTGATTCCAAGGATGGCTTCCCGCCTCCAGGTTCGTCAAGATTTTCGGGAGTCTACCCCTTCTCGCTTATCGAGAAGTTGACCCACGCGAATGAAATCATCATGCATACCCATCCCAGGTTTCAAGTTTAAAATCTAGCCAAGCGAAAGTCTTGTCACGATGCTCAATATCCATGAGCACGGCTATTCGAATAGATTGATTCACTCACCTTGCGGTGGATGTACACTTTACCGTACTCGCGACAGCCCAACAAATGAGCCTACGCCTCAACACATGAGACGGTCACGGCAAAGCCTTTCGATAACCTCACTTTGGCAGTACCCGCTCCATGAACTTAAGCCCTCATACACTCTAGCCGTCCTTTTCTAGGCTGTGAGAGGAGTTACAGGCGTGCAGGGTAAGGGAAAACTTTCCAAATCTTTAAGTTTAATTAACATCGGTTTAATTCCACCATTCATAACAAAGGCCGCAGCCTCATTCTCATCCCATAACCACATCATAGAGAACCATCTATGCAAGGATACGCCTCCGCTCGGCTATCTAGTCGGCTAGGTCTATACCCATTCGAGAAGTACGGTTGTATGCGGCTCGTTTCCGGCTATCTCATGGCTCGGTCCTTAATTGACCAGGGTCGGCACTTGCCTTTTCCGGAATCCACCCAAGTCATTCAGCCGCCCCAGTCTAAAACATTTGTATAGTACTTTAAATTTTCATCAAACTTAGTTCATCATTCTCATGGCCATGTGGCGCTCATGTCTCCACATGTCGTAACTCAACTACCTTCCCTAAGGTAGTTGCCCAAGCACAAAGCTTTTCATAAAGTCATGAGTATGCATAAATCTAAGTATAGCATGGCTAAGCGGTTTACACAAGTTATTCTTCGGTTGTTTCTATCACATCGCGAGTTACAAGGAGTAATTCTAAAGGTAATCAATAGCAAGGTATGGCATAACAAGTATAGGTAACTCTGTAAAGCATGCATGTTTAGAGTTTAAAATAACATCATTTCGCAATTGGGATCGATATGTTCAAAGGGTGTGAAGACTTGCCTTGCTCGCACGCTGGTTGAGTGGGGTCTTCGCGTAGTCGGTGTTCACCTCTTCGGACGCTATCCGTACGTGCGAAAAGAAGGGTTGAATCCAATTAGAATTCAACAACATCAACGAAAAGAAAAGATCTCAAAATGATCGCGAAAAGCGGCTTCCAAAAACAACCTCTAACCTCGGAAATCTTAAAGGTTGAATCAACAAAAAATGATTTCAGTCGGGCCGAGTGAACCATCTTATGGTTAATATGTATTTTGCACTTGAGTTTGAAGATATCCTAGAATAATTAGGTTTCTAATTTTATATTTCCAATAATTGATCTTTAATGTTGCAATTTATTTATTAGGGTTTTGGAATTCTAACGACAGTTAACATCATCCATGCTTAACCAATATTTAAAAAGGTTTCATGTGAACTTTGATAACAATCTAAAGGTTGGGCAATATTTTAATTCACAAAAAGAAAAATTGATCTATAAATCATTTTCACAAAGTATTTTATTTTAGAAGGGGAACAATATTGTACTTATTCCTAAATAATAATAATAGTTCGAGACCTTATTTTATACTAAATTTCCCAAAATAATCTATACATTTTCCCTTATTCTTTTACTATTTTTCTTTTCTTTTCTTTTTTTCTTTTTCCCATTCCCTCTGTTTCTTTCCTTTCCCTCTCTCTGCTCTACTACCACCGGCGGCGACGGTGAGGAGAGGCGCCGACGGTGAGGAGGGCCGGAGCTCGGGGAAGGAGGGCTTTTCACCATCTTGGGACCACGGGGTCCCATTTCTCCACTCGGTCGGGACCGGGAGCGGCGAAGAGGGTCGGCGACGGCGAGGTGGTTCGGGCGGCGGTGGCGCTCGTCGGCAGCAGACTCCGGCGATGTCTTGGCCAAGGCAATGGGTCTACGAGCATCGGTGAGCCCTAGGGATGCTAGAGAGAGTGTTGGTTCGGCGGGAGGCGCCGAGGTTTGCGGCGACGGCGGGGTGGCGGCGGCCGAGACAGGGGGTCGGGGGCTCGTCGCCGGCGATTTCCGGCAGCCTTTCGGCTCGGGAAACTTAGAGGAAACAACACTTAGAGAACGGGGATAACGGTAGTACCTTCAATTCGGGAAGAAATCGGCCGAGGGTGACGAATTTCGGAGTTTTGCCCGGGCGGCCGAGTTAGGGTTCTTCCGGCCGAGCTCCGATTCTCCCCAAAATTCAAGCAATGCAACGGCTAACTTTTGGGAAAAACGGGAGAAAGCACGAGGGAGTTGTGGCGAAGATTTTCGGTGTTGGGGGCTCGGCTCGGGGTGGCCTCTTATAGGCAGTCGACGGAGGGGAAGAAGAGAGCGTCGCGACGGCAACAATGGCGCGGCGTCAGCAGCATGGCGCGGTCGCGGGGAGGTCGTGCGCGACGTGCGGCAACTGCAGCCGACGCGCGCGCGTACGGTGAGCACGGCGAGGCGGTGCGCGCGGATGCGTGCAGGGCGCGGCGCTAACGCGGCGGGTACGGCGACGGCATGGCGACGGCATGGCGCGGGCGGTGCGGCGTCAGCGCGCTTTGGCGACCGCGGGATGGCGCGGCTGTACCGGCGGTGGCTGTGCGCGCAGGACGGGTGTCATCGCGAGAGCGCGCGTGCGCGGGTGTCCTGGTACGGCGCGGCACGGCGTTCGGCGCGTGGCGCGCGCGAACGTGGCTGAATGACCGGTCGAACACCTTCTGATGCGATGAATAGTGTACCTTTCCTATTTTACCGATTTAATTTTCCTAATTCCCTATTTCCATTTCCTTTCTTCCTAAAAATCCCAAATAAATTTTGGTATTCTCAGAACAATCTCTAAAATTATATTTTCCACTTCTCCCTACTTTTCAAAATATATTTTTCATATTTATTTTGTTTCTTCTTTTGAATTCAAGAAAATAGGGTTTTGATTAGAGATGAATTTCTATCTTCATTTTTCCTTTTTCAAAAATATTTTTATCATCAAATCCTAATTATTCATTATCTTTCCCCTATCAATTAGGGTTTAAACCAAAATATATCCTTTTTGTAATTCACCAAATTATATATGTATATGCTCCTTTCAAGGTACACACATTTATATTTGAAATAATTTTCATATGTGATTTCCAAGCTTAGGGTTTTGTTCCATTTTTCCTCAAAGTAATTCTAGAAGAAAAATCTTATTTTGCTGAACTGGCAATCCGGATCGAAAAACACGATAAGAAGCAATGATTCCCAAAAAGTTTTTGTGAGTTCCGATTTTTACGTTCCGAATTCCATTCCTTCGATTTTCAGGATGTTACAAACCTACCCCCCTAACAATAAATCTCGTCCCCGAGATTTCTTACCGGTTGCTGAATAGGTGTGGGTATTCTGTCCTCAGGAACTCTTCGCTCTCCCAGGTAGCTTCTTCTTCTGTGTGATTGCTCCATTGTACTTTGTACATGCGCCATGACTTGGTTCGTGTCTTCTTTTCTGCCTCGTCTAGTATCTTGATTGGATGCTCCGGGTAGGTAAGATCACTGTGGACATGGATGGTTTCTAACGGGGCTTGCTCTTCCGGTACCCGCAAACATTTCTTCAGCTGCGATACGTGGAATACTGGGTGGACATCGGAGAGGTTCTCGGGCAGCTCCAGCTGGTAAGCCACTTCCCCTCTCCTAGCGCTTATCAAGAATGGGCCTACGTATCTTGGTGCGAGTTTCCCTTTGACCTTGAACCTCTGAGTTCCTCGTAGTGGTGAGACCTTTAAATACACATAGTCACCTTCTTTAAATTCTAATTCTCTTCGTCGGGTATCCGCGTAGCTCTTTTGTCGTGATTGAGCAGCTTGTAGTGTCCCGGATCGGCGAACCTTTTCCTCGGCCTCCTTGATTATGTCGGGCCCGAATACGGTTCGTTCACCGGTTTCTGACCACATCAATGGGGTTCGACATCGGCGACCAAATAGAGCTTCGTTTGGTGACATCTTCAGACTGGCTTGATAGCTATTGTTGTAGGAGAACTTGGCGTACGGCAAACATTTCTCCCAATCCTTGGTGAAATCCAACGCACAGGCTCTCAGCATATCTTCTAGCACTTGATTCGTCCTCTCAGTCTGTCCGTCAGTCTGTGGGTGGTAAGCGGTACTGAAGGCGAGGTGACTGCCGAGTGCCTCATGGACTTTGCCCCAAAAATGAGACGTGAATTGGGTACCACGATCCGATATAATCCTCTTTGGTACACCGTGAAGACATACAATCCTACTCATGTACAGTTCCGCTAGCTTGGCACTTGTAGTTAGTTTTTACGGGAATAAATCGCGAGTCTTAGTGAGCCGATCCACTATTACCCAAATGGAATCGTAACCGGTCGTAGTTTTGGGTAATCCTACTATGAAATCCATGCCTATCTCGTCCCATTTCCATTCGGGGATCTTGAGCGGCTGCAGCAAGCGCCGGTCGTTGATGCTCGGCTTTCACTCTTTGGCACACATCGCACACGGCTACGTATTCGGCTACATCTCTCTTCATATTGGGCACCGTATTCTCCCTTCAAATCCTGGTACATTTTCGTGCTTCCAGGATGTAACGAATATGCCGATTCGTGGGCTTCTTTTAAGATCAATCCTCGCAAACCGCCTCGTTGGTACGCAGATTCTTTTCTTGTACCACAGGATTCCCCGTCGTCTACCGAAAACTCCTTAGCGCGTCCAGCGGCCATGCGTTCCTTGATTTCTGGGTTTCCTCATTCCCTTTTTGGGCTTCTTCTATTTGAGTCCTCGAAGGGGTTGGATTTCCGGTGAGTTTACTTCTCGTGAGGAATCGGTGCGATTAAGTCGAGCCATTTCTTCTTGGAGCTCATTGGCCATACCTCTCAATCCCATGTGGTTGCATTGGGCTTTGCGGCTCGGCGCATCGGCCACTACATTTGCCTTGCCTGGATGGTAATGGATTCCTAGATCGTAATCCTTGATCAACTCCAACCATCGCCTCTGTCGTAGGTTGAGATCAGGTGAGTAAAGAAATATTTCAAGCTCTTGTGATCGGTATACACATCACGGTGGTTCCCGATCGATAGTGTCTCCGGATCTTCAATGCGTGAACAACCGCGGCTAATTCCAGGTCGTGTGTGGGATAATTCTCCTCATGGGGTCGTAAGCGTCGCGAGGCATACGCTACGACCTTCCCATCCTGCATTAACACGCCTCCTAATCCTTGCCGGGATGCGTCACAAGTACATCACGAAATCCTTCCGGTTGTCGGTAAGGTTAAGATTAGGGCGGTGGTTAACTTTTCTTTTAATTGGTCGAAAGCCTTTTGACACTTCTCGTTCCATTCAAACTTCTTTTCCTTCTTCGAAGTTGAGTCATAGGTCGGGCTACGGCGGAAAACCCTTCGATAAACCGTCGATAATAACCGGCCAAGCCCAAGAAACTCCGAACTTCCGTCACCGACTTGGGTGCCTTCCATTCCGTGACAGCTTCGACCTTGGCGGGGTCTACCGCTACTCCTCCGGCTGAAACCACGTGGCCAAGAAAAGCGACTTCTTTGAGCCGAACTCGCATTTGCTAAATTTTGCATACAGTGGTGCTCTCGTAGTTTTTCCAAGTACTAGCCGTAGATGTTCCGCGTGTTCCTCATCGTTCTTGGAGTAGATAAGTATATCGTCAATGAATACCACCACAAATTTGTCCGGGTACTCCATGAATACCTTGTTCATCGAGTTCATAAAATATGCCGGGGCATTGGTCAATCAAAGGACATTACTGTAAACTCGTATAAGCCGTAACGTGTAGAGAACGCCGTCTTAGGAATATCTCCAGCTCTAATCTTCAACTGATGATATCCTGACCGTAGATCAATCTTTGAGAACACCTGCGCACCCTTAAGTTGATCGAATAGGTCATCGATCCGAGGTAGCGGGTACTTGTTCTTGATAGTTACTTCATTCAGCGATCGGTAGTCCACACACATTCTCATACTCCCGTCCTTCTTTTGACGAAGAGTCTTGGGGCTCCCAGGGAGAAGAGCTGGGGCGTACAAATCCCTTCTCTTGTAGTTCTCTTATTTGCTTCTTGAGTTCCTCTAACTCGTTGGCCGGCATTCGATAAGGCCTCTTGGATATGGGGGCAGTACCAGGCATTAGATCGATGATAAACTCTACGTCGCGATCCGGGGGCATTCCGGGCAATTCCTCGGGAAACACATCCGGGTATTCTTGTACTACTGGCATTCCGCCTAGAGGTAGCATGGTGAACACTCCCGCAGCTTGCTCACATAGCTTTGGGTTTTGATCCATAGTTATGCTCATCGGTGATCCCATGGGGTGGATACCGTGACTTCCCTTCGACTACAGTCTATAATTCCATTATTCTTGGTCAACCAATCCATTCCGAGTATGACATCTATGATTTGGGGTGATAGCACCATAAGGTTTGAGAGAAACACCACGTCTCTAATCCGTATGGGCACATTAATGCAGGCATGGGGTACGGTTATGTCTCCCCCAGGTGAATGTACCAGCATAGGTCTCCTAAGTGCTACTTGGTGTAGGTGGTGTTGTTTGCTTACTCGGGAAGATATGAATGAATGTGAGGCTCCAGAATCAAATAAAACGTTAACTGGTGCAGAGTTGATAGAGAACATACCCATCGGTATGCTCTGGTCCTCTGAGCTTCTTCAGCCCGCACATGATTCACTGGCCACGTCGAAACCCGGTGGCGGCCTCGTTGGGTAGCGGGGTCTGAGAGCGGACCTCGTCCCGCCGGGTGGGGTTCCTCGGACGGGCGTTGCATTGGCGCCGGTGCGCACAGGGCGTTGCGTGGTTTTGGGCAGCTATTGGAGTAGTGCCCGAATTCTCCGCAATTGAAGCACTCACATTCTTTCTTCTGGAGCGGCTAGGGTTGGTGTGGGTGTACGAAGCGAGGTGTAGCCGACTGTTGACATGGTCGAAAGCGGGAGAACGTCCGGTCGCCGGAACGTTGGCTTCCATCCCGACGGGGTGGCTCCCTTGGGGCGTTGTGGCGTTCCCCCGAAATGGGCGAGCCATAGCGAGCCTCCTCTTGCGGTTATTGTCTACCACCTTTTGGTCATGCTCAAGTCGGACGACCTTGTTGATGAGGCTTTGGAAGCGGTGTGATCTGCCCGATCATGGGTCCCTCGGTTCGTCATTTAGTCCCTCAATGAATTTGTCTATCTTTTCTTCTTCATCGGTCAGTCACTGGTGGCGTAACGGGCAAGCTGGGTGAACTTGTTCGAGATATTCTTGTCGAGGTGTTCCCTTGTCGCGATCTGCGGAACTCGTTTTCTTCATCCTCATGATTGCAGTGGCACGAAATTCTCACGGAACACGGCCGTGAATTCCTCCCATGTTGGTTCGCCGGCGTCTTCACTCACGTTTCCTTGTAGGTGTCCCACCAGTCACTTGCGGGGCCCTCCGTGGTTAGTAGCGAAGACAACTCTATCGGCTTCTCGGATTCGACGAGGGTTAGCTTTTCTCTATCACTCTTAGCCAATCTTCAGCATCCATAGGTTCTTCGGCCGTGGAAAAGGTTGGTGGCTTAGCTCTCATGAACTCTCCCGGACTCGATCCTCCTCGACTTCCCTGGTTATTAGCAATTGCTTGGAGTAGCGGGTCCGCAAGCCATAACCTCCGCCAGGTGGAGGGGTTGGGTTCGCGGGTTCTCGTTGGTTCTTTGCGGCTCTGCGGCGATGTGCCATCCGAAGAAGATAGATGAATTAAGAGATCGAACCAGTTTAGGTTATGGTTCCTAGGGGGATTTTTCTTCAAGTTCTTTTAAATGATCTTTAATCAACAAGAAAGGTGAAGTAATATTAAACTCATGAATTAAGACACCGCAAAGCGATGCTCGAGTTCATCATATTACATAAGAGGGGTACATGGACTGTACACACACAGTCCTTCATGCCATGATAGCAACAACAACTATATCGTCCAACTACATCAACCAATTAAGGGGAAATAGAGAGTGGTTCGTCCGCCGAGCGGGAAGGTCCTCCCGCCTAGTCATCCAACCACCCGCAAGAGCCAGGCGCCGGAAGTGGGTGGTCCGCGCTGAAGCAAACCGGAGTCCCCATGGCTCGGAGGTGGTGGCCTCGGAGTCACGCCGAATCTTCCGACTTGGTGGCCGCGTACTCTTGCGAGCGGTGCGGCGGGTGAGGAGGCCTCCGGTGTGAGTCGGGCGACGAGTGGGAGCTTCCTCCTCCATTGGGTCGGTGTCGCTAGACTCCCATTTGACCTCCATGGGTTCGCCTCGGACTCCGTGTCGGTGTGGATCTGGATGGGGTTCTCCTCTCCCGATCCAGCTCGGATGGTACTGCTACGGAGTTCGAGGTGGGTCCCATGGACGTGGCGGTGGGGTCCACCGTGCACGGTGCGGGCTCGTGCTCAACATAAAGCTTGCTCCATCATGGCTTGAAAAGTATCCAAGCATGCTGGAGTCATAAGGTAATAGTGGTCGGGCACGGGGGGGAGGTGATGGTACGAGGCTCGGTGGAAGTACTGCGGCGTAGAGACGAACGAGTGCGCGTTGCTCCTCCAGTGGTTGATTTGCCGCTTGCTCTTCTGAGCTGCTCTTCCAGCTCTACCGAGCTTCCCCACGGGCCATGTAGCGGTCCGAGAGTTGCTCATATTGGGCACCATTGGCTGCGGTGAGTCGCACCATGTTTATCTGGTCTCCATGGCCTTGGTGGTGTCGACCGGATCATTGAGGCGTGATCGCTGGTCGTTGATCTCGAGCAGGGCCTCCTCGTGTGTGCTCGCCGTCTCCGCCCAACGTGATAGACGCGTGACCATCGGGTTGTAGCAGCAGGGGGTGGCCTCCACGGTGCATCGGGTTGCCCTCTTCGCGATAAGGATGATGCACGAACTCCGTCACCGTGAGTTCGGCACGATGTATCGCATTAAGGCGAAGGAAGGCTTCGCGAGCCGCATCTGAATAGCCGTTCGCTAGGTCCCGGTGGTAGCGAGTGTGGAAGCGAAGGATGTCTCACTTCCCATGCGGGCTTCTATGGATACGGTGCCTCCCAGCTGGATACACTTCGGAGCCATGCCTCTTGGTGTGATAGGTGGGTGGTTCCGGGTACCTCAAACACCATAGTAGGGACTGAAGTTGTACCACAAACCCCTCGTCTCGCGGGCTAGTGACCTCCGAGGCTCCATCGTGGTTTGACATCTGCTTTTGTAGGCAACTTAGGGTTAGAGGGAGAGAGCTATCATAATCATTTGGTAAAAGGAAATACAGATGTAGAAAAGGTATATTTGCATTTTCGGAAATAATAGTTTAAACGATCCTATTGTAGGGATATTTCCCTTTAGCCAACTAGTTAGGGTAGGGCGCCATTTGGTCTTAGCCTACGGTCGCATGGCTCGATACCAGCTCGTGGACCCTGTTTTTGAGGCGGGAATCTTTCGTGTTCATAGTACCATTTCCCGGATCGAGTAGTTGGTACCCACGAATACAGATCGATAATCAAATGCACATGCACGAATAGTCTTACATTACCATTATTACATCAATAAGCCCGAAGGCAATGTTCAACCCATAGGACCTTATGGTCCGAACACAACATAAAACACGAATTTAGATAAGGCGGCGGAAAGAGGCGGCGGCTTGTCAATTGCCACGAGCAACGACCGGAGCTAAGGTCTAGTATGCGCCATCGGTTCCTTCGCCCTCCCGGTAATACGCGTATGGGTCTTCGGCTCTTCGGTTCCATCAGGAGGTTTGTGCGTATAGCAAGGGTGAGTACCAACCGTACTCAGCAAGCCAACACAGAATTGATGCATATGATAAGGTTATTCAAAGAACATGGCTAGGGTTATTTTTGCGTAAAGCCGGTTTTCACAATTCTTTTCACAAACCTATCGACTAGCCAACCAAGTTTTAATTTTCACAGTTCATTAATCCGGTGACGGTTCGTCTACCATCCATCGTGATTCCAAGGATGGCTTCCCGCCTCCGGTTCGTCATGATTTTCCGGGAGTCTACCCTTCTCGCTTATCGAGAAGTTGACCCACCACGAATGAAATCATCATGCATACCCATCCCAGCAGTTTCAAGTTTAAAATCGCCAAGCGAAAGTCTTGTCACGATGCTCAATATCCGCGAGCACGGCTATTCGAATAGATTGATTCACTCACACCTTTGCGGTGGATGTACACTTTACCGTACTCCGCGACAGCCCAACAAATGAGCCTACGCCTCAACACATGAGATGGTCACGGCAAAGCCTTTCGATAACCTCACTTTGGCGACCGCTCCATGAACTTAAGCCCTCATACACTCTAGCCGTCCTTTTCTAGCGGTGAGAGGAGTTCAGCGCACCGGGGTAAGGGAAAACTTTCCAAATCTTTAAGTTTAATTAACATCAGTTTAATTTCACCATTCATAACAAAGGCCGCAGCCTCATTCTCATCCCATAACCACATCATAGAGAACCATCTATGCAAGGATACTGCCTCCGCTCGGCTATCTAGTCAGCTAGGTCTATACCCATTCGAGAAGTACGGTTGTGCGGCTCGTTTCCGCTATCTCATGGCTCGGTCCTTAATTGACAGGGTCGGCACTTGCCTTTTCCGGAATCCACCCTAGTCATTCAGCCGCCTGATCTAAAACATTTGTATAGTACTTTAAATTTTCATCAAACTTAGTTCATCATTCTCATGGCCATGTGGCGCTCATGTCTCCACATGCCGTAACTCAACTACCTTCCCTAAGGTAGTTGCCCAAGCACAAAGCTTTTTCATAAAGTCATGAGTATGCATAAATCTAAGTATAGCATGGCTAATAGTTTACCGAAGTTATTCTTCGGTTGTTTGTATCACATCGCGAGTTACAAGGAGTAATTCTAAAGGTAATCAATAGCAAGGTATGGCATAACAAGTATAGGTAACTCTGTAAAGCATGCATGTTTAGAGTTTAAAATAACATCATTTCGCAATTGGGATCGATATGTTCAAAGGGTGTGAAGACTTGCCTTGCTCGCACACTGGTTGAGTGGGGTCTTCCGCGTAGTCAGTGTTCACCTCTTCGGACGCTATCCGTACGTGCGAAAAGAAGGGTTGAATCCAATTAGAATTCAACAACATCAACGAAAAGAAAAAGATCTCAAAATGATCGCGGAAAGCGGCTTCCAAAAACAACCTCTAACCTCGGAAATCTTAAAGGTTGAATCAACGAAAAATGATTTCAGTCAGACCGAGTGAACCATCTTATGGTTAATATGTATTTTGCACTTGAGTTTGAAGATATCCTAGAATAATTAGGTTTCTAATTTTATATTTCCAATAATTGATCTTTAATGTTGCAATTTATTTATTAGGGTTTTTGGAATTCTAACGACAGTTAACAACATCCATGCTTAACAGTATTTAAAAAGGTTTCATGTGAACTTTGATAACAATCTAAAGGTTGGACAATATTTGAATTCACAAAAAGAAAAATTGATCTATAAATCATTTTCACAAAGTATTTTATTTTAGAAGGGAACAATATTGTACTTATTCCTAAATAATAATAATAGTTCGAGACCTTATTTTATACTAAATTTCCCAAAATAATCTATACATTTTCCCTTATTCTTTTACTATTTTTCTTTTCTTTTCTTTTTTTCTTTTTCCCATTCCTCTGTTTCTTTCCTTTCCCTCTCGCTCTACTACCACCGGCGGCCGACGGTGAGGGAGAGGGCGCCGACGGTGAGGAGGGCCGAAGCTCGGGGAAGGAGGGGCTTTTCACCATCTTGGGACCACGGGGTCCCATTTCTCCACTCGGTCGGGACCGGGAGCGGCGAAGAGGGCTGGCGACGGCGAGGTGGTTCGGGCGGCGGTGGCGCTCGTCGGCGCAGACTCCGGCGATGTCTTGGCCAAGGCAATGGGTCTACGAGCATCGGTGAGCCCTAGGGATGCTAGAGAGAGTGTTGGTTCGGCCGGGAGGCGCGAGGTGTCTTGGCGACGGCGGGGTGGCGGCGGCCGAGACAGGGGTCGGGGGCTCGTCGCCGGCGATTTCCGGCGGCCTTTTGGCTCGGGAAACTTAGGGAAACAACACTTAGAGCACGGGGATAATGGTAGTACCTTCAATTCGGGAAGAAATCGGCCGAGGGTGACGAATTTCGGAGTTTTGCCCCGGCCGGCCGAGTTAGGGTTCTTCCGGCCGAGCTCCGATTCTCCCCAGAATTCAAGCAATGCAACGGCTAACTTTTGGGGAAAACAGGGAGAAAGCACGAGGGAGTTGTGGCGAAGATTTTCGGTGTTGGGGGCTCGGCTCGGGGTGGCCTCTTATAGGCGTCGACGGAGGGGAAGAAGAGAGCGTCGCGACGCGCAACAATGGCGCGGCGTCGGCAGCAGCATGGCGCGGTCGCGGGGAGGTCGTGCGCGACGTGCGGCAAGCGCAGCCGACCGCGCGCGTACGGTGAGCGCGGCGAGGCGGTGCGCGCGGACTGTGCAGGCGCGACGCTAACGCGGGCGGGTACGGCGACGGCATGGCGACGGCATGGCGCGGGCTGGTGCGGCGTCAGCGGCGACTTTGGCGACCGCGGGATGGCGCGGCCTGACGGCGGTGGCTGTGCGCGCAGACGGTGTCATCGCGCGAGGCGCGCGTGCGCGGGTGTCTGTGCGGCGCGGCACGGCGTTCGGCGCGTGGCGCGCGAACGTGGCTGAATGACCGGTCGAACACCTTCTGATGCGATGAATAGTGTACCTTTCCTATTTTACTGATTTAATTTTCCTAATTCCCTATTTCCATTTCCTTTCTTCCTAAAAATCCCAAATAAATTTTGGTATTCTCAGAACAATCTCTAAAATTATATTTTCCACTTCTCCCTACTTTTCAAAATATATTTTTCATATTTATTTTGTTTCTTCTTTTGAATTCAAGAAAATAGGGTTTTGATTAGAGATGAATTTCTATCTTCATTTTTCCTTTTTCAAAAATATTTTTATCATCAAATCCTAATTATTCATTATCTTTCCCCTATCAATTAGGGTTTAAACCAAAATATATCCTTTTTGTAATTCACCAAATTATATATGTATATGCTCCTTTCAAGGTACACACATTTATATTTCGAAATCATTTTCACCGGCTGTGATTTCCAAGCTTAGGGTTTTGTTCCATTTTTCCTCAAAGTAATTCTAGAAGAAAAATCTTATTTTGCTGAACTGGCAATCCAGATCGAAAAACACGATAAGAAGCAATGATTCCCAAAAAGTTTTTGTGAGTTCCGATTTTTACGTTCCGAATTCCATTCCTTCGATTTTCAGGATGTTACATGCAGCGACGACCGGTGGTGAGGAGGTGGCTGCGGCGGCGGCGCGGAGGGCCGAGGGCAGAGCCGGTGGAGTGCGGCGGGGTTGGCACGTACGGCGGCGGCGAACGTGTCGAGGACGGTGACCGTGTCGCCGGATGAGAGGAGGTCCGCAACGGCCGTGGACCAGGACGCGGGACGGGACAGGATGAGTCGATGGCACGGAGGAAGAGCGCGCGGAGGGAGGAGGCAGTGGTGTTTGTGACGTCGCGCTCGATTTGGCATTGGGGATTGGACGCGGGAGCTGGGTGGGTCGGCGACGTGGGCGGTGGATTAGGGAGCACACGTTGCACTCGTGCGCCTTGCCGCTGCTGTAGGAGATGCCCGCCTCGTCGCCCGACACCGACGAGAACGGCGCCACCACCACCGCCGTTGCAATAGCTGGTTTCATCTCCACCTCCTCGCCAACCATGGCCACCGCCATCGCACGAGCCATCGCGGCGCACCCTGCCCGCCACCGCCCAGTAGAGCCCCGCCTCCTCCGCACCCCTTGCCCGCCGCCGCACGGCGCTGCCGTCGTGCCGCCATGGCACCCCGCCCGCCGCCGCCGCCGCCACCACGAGCAGCCGACGCCGCGTTCCCTAGCGCCTGTAACTGCGTGAGTGGAGTGTATGGACTGAGATGAGATAAGGATGAGAGGGTAATATGGTCTTTTCACCATTATTTTCATTTATTTGATAATTTTTTTAATTTGTTTATTTAATGTAAAATCAAAGTGTGTTTGATTCTTTGGATGATGAACAATTGGTTACAATTGGTTATTTGGGATTTATTGATTTGAGTGTTTTGTTTTTGAAAGAGTTGAATTTTCGGACGATGAATAGTGTTGAGTCGGCTGCCACGGTCGGTCGGCCGGGCGTGTTCTATCGGTCGGCCGGAGGTGTTTGGCGGTCGAACCGGGCGGTTACTGCTTGGTCGGACCCGGCAAGCCCGATCCAGCTGGTTGCCGATTTCGTTTCGGTTTTGGTTTCGGTTTGTTTCCTTATACATACATGGAAGTTTCATGTTCCTATGCACGTGTCTGGTTGTTTATGCTAACAATGACTCAAGTTTGGATAGCTTGTGCTTGGATATGGTATTCTTTATTTAATTATGTGCATGTATTCTTTACGCCTCGAGAAAGCGTTGCCGGTGATCGAGTCGGAGTCAACTTGGAGATAAGGTGACGTTCGAGATGGGGATCATGCGGGATCTTGAAGGGTAGAGATTAGTGCACATGATTGGAAAGTTTCCATATGGCATACAATGGAGATATTGTTGCGTATGGAAAGCGGAATTTCGGTTTTAGGAAAACCGGGATTGTTACTGGTTGGTTTATGTATAGTTTGGTTCTTGTACGATAAGGTTTCCTAGTGGATTAGGGCTTCTTGTATGAGTTGGATTCGTGGCTCTTGGCTGCGGATTTTGTGTATAAATAGTGAGGGGAGGCGTGGCCTCTCGGTATCGATTTTGAGTTCGAGTTTTAGAGTTTCTCAAGTTAGGGTTTTAAGTTTAGATTGAGATTTTGTGAGGAGTGCTTTGTTCGCACTTTGTAAACACAGAGAGTTTCAATAAAGATCAATCTTCTTGAGAATTCTTTGTGTCTTCTTCTTCCTCGGTGCGGCGGCGTATTTCGGATCTGCTAATCAGTCAGACCGCTGACAGTACGGAGGTTAGACCGCGCCTTCTTCCCGGTTAGACCGCGAGTACATTTGCGGTCAGACCGGCAGGCATCGGACTTTATCGGCATCTGCTACTACGAGGCAAATCGGTGAGGCGATCGGCTACGGGCGGTCGGACCGAAGGTCATCGGCGGTCGGGCCGGCGAACGGCTCGATCGGACCAGACGCAATACCTGCGGTTAGACCGGACATCAGAAAACAGAGGCAAAGTTTTATTTCCGCTAAAACTTTGTTTTTGGGGTACTCAACCATTCACCCCCCCTCTGGTTGGCTTTTCGTTGGGCATTCGATCCTACATTTAATACTATCTAATAGCCATCCAAACCAGGGGCAAATGGCAGCTTCGTTTGAAATTCACGAGGGAAAAATCACAAAGTTAAAAAAACAAGGGCAAAATCACAATAAGACCGGTGGATAGGGGAAAATCACATTTATCCCTTTTATTTAATAGCATACTAGCATCATAATGTGTGGAAATAGGTTTACATCACTATAACCAATGCGACTTAAAACCTTTTGCACATAATGGGATTGCAAAAGTGTAACCCCACCATCACTTGTCTTACTAGTTTTATATTAAGGATAACATCAGCCTCTCCCAAATCTTTCATCTCAAAGTTTTGAGACAAAAACTCTTTGACTTCCTTAATCACATTAAGGCTTGTTCCAAAAATTAGTATATCATCAACATACAAGCACAATATCACTCCTTCACCCTCACCAACAAAAATTAGTATATAATCAACATACAAGCACAATATCACCCTTCACCCTCACCAAAGCAATAGTACACACACTTGTCGGCTTCATTCACAACAAAGCCAACAGACGTGAGAGTTCTATCAAACTTCTCATGCCATTGCTTAGGTGCTTGCTTAAGGCTATAAAAGGATTTCAATAACTCACAGACCATTCCTTCTTGACCCTTTGCTACAAACCGATCTGGTTGATCCATATAGATCTCTTTCTCTAACTCTCCATTAAGAAAAGCTATCTTAACATCCATTTGATAAATGAGAAGACCATAGGAAGTTGCCATGGAAAGTAAAACTCGAATTGTGGTCAATCTAGCAACAGGTGAATAAGTGTCAAAAAAATCTTCTCTTTCTTTTTGAGTATAACCCTTAGCCACAAGCCTCGCCTTATACTTTTATATCGTACCACCAGGCCTAAGATTTTTCTTATACACCCACTTGCACCCTACAGGTTAACACCCATAAGGACGCCCAACGACCTTCTTAGTTCCATTAGACATAATAGAATCCATCTCACTCTTGACCACTTCCTTATAATAGTTAGCGTTAGGAGAGGAATGTTGACGGTCCTTAACGGCTAATATCCGACCATCAATCCCTGCATAAATGTAACAAACTATGCACATCAACGTAGCGGTAGAGTTATTTACTAACTCTTTCCATGACTGTTGGTGATCATTTGTATCCAGCTGAATAATATATCGAAACGAAGCAAAAGTGTGCTTTCGTTGTGAAGAAACACAACTCCAACCAATCGGCGATCGCCACGTTAGCTTCCCGTGGATGGAAGGGTCCACAAATCGGGTGAAACCGCCTTAAAGTGGGGCCAAACACCCGGGAACCACCTTAGGGGCCCACATGTCAGTGCCAGGAGAAAGTCGGTGGGGAATGGCGCTGACTAGGTTTCGGCCGAACCCCTGTTTTGGTCGAACCATGGTTGAGGCCGATTTCCCCCCGCTTCCATGTGGCCACTCCCTAGCCTCTCCCAATGGCGGTTATGGGTGTTTGATGGTTACAAACCGACCCAAAACCATCATAGGAGGGCTATATAAGGAGGGCACTCACTTCATTTCAAGACACTTCAAGAAGAATAAAGTTTCACTCCAAAGGCTTAGTGCTAGATCTCTAGTGCTTAGAAAATAGGTTAGAGAGTGCTCCAAAAGGAGTGCCCCAAATGTCGGAGTTCTCTCCGAGGGGTAGTTTGGAAGAGTGCTGGGAATCTCGGCACCGACCATGGACCTTGTGCCTCAACAGATACTTTCTTCAATAAAGTAAGTGAAAGTAAGTGTTTGTGATTTTCTATGGTTGTTATACTTTACATTGAGTAATTTATTTTACTGCATTTACTTATGGGATCATCGTCCATTCGTGGATGCTCTAGTCTAAGACCCTTGATGAAGACAGGTGCTCTTGGCCGAGGCTAGAGTAGTATTCGATAGCGTAGACGTGACGTCTAGGCTAGAATTTACCTTTGTTTGCCGCGTACTCCACGGGTTGTAGAGGTAGGCGGTAGGTGGTGATAGCCCTGTCCGTCCTTTGTATTCCTCCACATTTGAGTACGTCGTAGAGCTGTAGGCCGGAGTCACTCGGTAGACTGAGTGTAAGCCGACGCCCGAAGTAAGTAATTAAAGTAAAGTAATTACCACCTATCTAGAGCCACAACCATAGAAATCCTCTCCACAATTTAGCCTATCTATTCTTGGTGCCCTTGGATGAGCCTGACCCTTTGATAATCCACACCGTTCATCGTGAATTCAATACCATTGGAATACTCCCTAGGTGAAGTGCTACAACGGTACTCCATGCGCTTGCAGATTTTATCCGTGGTCGTAAGAAATACCAACAAGCATTTTTGGCGCCGTTGCTGGGGATGATTGTTGTTTTATCCTAGACCCTAGGTCATCCTCGTATCTTTCTATTTTTCTATTTCTTAGATTATGGAGCAATCTATCCAAAGCCTATCCGCTCAAAAGGACAAGTTCTATGAGCCACCATCTTATTCTAAGCCAATTCTTTCATCTGGCTTTGAACTCCGTGCTGGCTTTATAGCCATGGTTCGGGAGCAATCCTTCTCTGGGCGTGATAATGAAAATCCGTACCATCATCTGTGAGAGTTTGAACAATTGTCTTCATGCTTGATGATTGGAGGCATGACACACAGAACTTTGAAGTGGAAGTTGTTTCCCTTTTAGCTTATCGAAAGGGCGAAGCAATGGTACACTCTTATCGTAGTTAAAGCAAACGGTGAGTGGGAAGAACTCAGAGCCAGATTCTGTCTCACTTTCTTCCCGCTAACCCGTATCACATCTCTGTGAGTAGAAGTTCTCAGCTTTTGGCAGACTGAGAAGGAGACTATAGGTGCAGCCTGGGCTAGGTTCTTGTCACGCCCAGAAATTCAAACCAGAATTTCCAAAGCAATACGTGTATTAAAATCCCAATCTAGGACCAGCCAGGGTACACATACGATAATTGTTGATATTACAGAATCCACATCTTAGAAATAATATAAAAGATTACAAAAATGCAGCGGAAAAAAATGACTCGCTAAACTGAAACTTGACTCTTGCGATGAAACACCAACACACCCACAGGCAACCTTGACGTTGGACGAAAGCTTAATCCTCGTCAAAACCTTCCTCTGCCTTGATCTCTCACTCTGATGGGGGAGATAGAGCAAGAATGAGTACTACCCACTGTACTGAACAAGTCATACCGAAAAAGCAGAATAGTTCACAAGGAAGGATAGTGTTTGATTGCACAAAACAACATTTCACAATAATAGTTGAAATCAGTAAAATAGTAGTATAATTAAGCAATATTAAAATAATCACTGTCCAACGTTAACCCACGTTGCAACAGGCCCAACCAACCATCTATTCTAGTCAAGTACAATTAATCAAGTTATTTGCTAGAATGAGATTAATCACGGTAAATCTGGTTGATCGCCCATATTCGTGGGCATGGCTATTGGAATAGTTTTTAACTCTGGTAGCCCACGACATGTTTCCGTGTGACCATGATACCCCAGAAAGGGACTGTGACAAGACCCTTCGCATAACCCCCTCTAACCAATCGTACCATACTAATTTTTCGCCCCTAGTCCCATCAGGGCAATGGGCAGCCCCCCTCCCCGGAGTGTCGCTGTGAATCTGGCAGCCGATCAACCCTTAAAACCAGAGCCGACCCAACTCCATCATGCCCACCCTTGCCAAAGTACGTCAGCTAGAGACAGCTACACTACAAATCCAGCCATTACCCATACTGGCTTGTGGTACACACGATATTTCTTCTAGGGTTTCTCGTGAACTGGTACTTGACTGCCGTGGGCACGACTATCCAAAACTATTGCTCCCACAGCGCACCATTGTCATGTTTTAATTGAATATTTCACATTATCTGTATATAGTCTTGTTGATGAGAAATGCTTCCCACGCACTGGCCTGAGAGATTTGTTTTACTCTAGTGCAGGTCCAAGTTCATTGCCTTTGGTGGAATTTGGGCGTGACACTTGGTTTGATCCTGTAACCAACAAGAAAATAAGAAATATGCATTTGGGTTAAGATTAGATCCTACCCGATCAGCTAAAGACATCAATAAACATATAATCATTATCCCAACACACATTTAAACTAAGTGATTGAGATATATCGGTAGTATACCGAGATAGTATAAACCACTTAGATCTAAAAGTGCATTAATATAAAAATTATATGCATTCATAACCTAGACGATGTTGCATGTCTAATGTAAATCGGCTAGTACTCTGATATGTTTTATAAAAAGATATCAATCTGAATAAAATGCGATAAACCTAGATCAATCTGCTTTTGATATTACTCAATGGATTTATGCCGGCTTAGGGCGTTTGATTAGATTGTGATCTTAATAGAAAAGGCAGTTCTAATACATCCTAATAGCAATTAATACGAAAAAGATGATTAAAATAGGTAAGGCTGGCTGAAACCCCAGCACTGTCTCTAATGGAAAACATTATGCCGTACAGATCTACATACCTCTAAAAGCGACTTAACAGGTCGATTTGATGCAACATTAAGTACAAAAAGAAATACTAGATCTGTATAAGCTAATGAGAACCCCTCGAGACGGTGGACATGCCATATAATCTAAATCAACCTCTAGATCCAGCTCTATCGGTTGCTATCTTCAGAGAGAAATCAACCGACGGCGAGATAGATCTAGACAATGTTCTAGATTATATGTCGCATATGATAATCTAAGCAGTTTATAACATCGAAATTAGAGTATCATTACGATGGAAGCACTAACCCCGACGATACAAGCCACTTGTAACAAGGAATTACCTTGTCCGGAGATCAAAGCCGATACAGCCCGAGCAAGAGCAAGAACTTGTCGAGAAAAAGTAAAACGAAAAGGTTGGCGACGCGCCGAAGATGTATTGATTGTGTGATATATATGTTTTACAAGCCCTCGGGTCTTATTTATACCCGTATACACAATGAGTCCGTAATGGACACGTTTCCTATTACAGATTAGATTACAAAACAAACCAACATTATCACGAAAGGAAACTATACAAAATATCCTAACTTAACAGATACAATTGTCGTTATAGGACCTTATCCATAGATGGCAACATCTTTAACGTACTTTGGAAACCAAATCCAACACTTTATCCTCAAGGTTTCCTTTCAGGATTGGCTTTACTTCTATCTTCAATCGGAATTGGCTATCGGCTATCCTGGTCCGACTCGGACTCAGCCGATTGGCATCACAGCCGATTCAGACGACGCTTCTTCTCCGATTCCGCTTCAATCTTGGCTTCAAACCCGGGGATTTGGTTACCAAATTTGGTCGTTAACACATTCCCCCAAAGTCTGCGATATGAAAATGTTGTGGATTTTGTGCAATCCGAATCCCAAACGTAACCCTAGATTGAATCTGTTTCGGCCGTTACGAAAACTCTTTAAATAACGCCTTCCCCACGCCGAACAACTCACACCGTTAAAGCAATCGTTCCATGACAAACGCCCTCGAGCTCTCCGCGACATCCTCAGCTTCCTTAAGCTTACAGCGGTGATCCCTCCTCCGATGACCCCAATGGCATCCTCCGCCGCTCCATCGGCTTCATCTCCTGCTGAATTCCCCGAGGTACGCCCCAATCGGCTAAAATTTGATTCTTGCTTGTTCCCCATTGTAAATCTGAATTCTAGGGTTTACAATTCTGAAATTATGTTTCTTTTTTCCTGATTGTAGCATCCCGCCCACCATGTAGTAATTCCCAGTTTGCTGGACAACGAGAGATACTTTTTAGGGCCTATCGGCAATAAGGATCCCACAAACCTGATAATAGCCAAAACCGATAGGATGCCCTATAGGATGAGGAACCCTAGCCTTAACCACTGGTCTGGCACTTTCAAATCCTGGCCATCCATGGATAAATCTTGGCCAGCATGGTACAAGAGAATGCAGCTGGCCAAGCAAAGCCACTAGGAAGAAGTTGGGATAGCCCAAAGTCTTGCACTGTGTGTAGCCGACATGGTCAAGGACGAACCACTGATATCAGCCACCACATACTTCTGGAATAGCACCATAAATGCCTTTCTCTTTCAACAAGGCCCCATGACTCCTACATTAGCCGATGTGGTTATGATTACTAGGTTAGATATTTTATCATCGGCTAACCCAAACAGGCTAGAAGGCAAGGCCAGTTCTCCTTCAAAACCAACGCAGTAGGTGGCTGGAATGGCTATGTGTCAATGAATATGGGAGATGGGCCGATCAGTGCCAGAGAGCATGCTGCGTTTTTGATGATGTGGCTTGAAAAATTCTTCTTCTTTGGATTCAGCTGCGGGCCAACACCAACTGGCAAGTAGTAGTCGAGGCCTTAGTTGATAAGAAGAAACTACCTCTTGGAAAATTCCTCCTCAACCAAACTCTGAACCAAGCTGTCTCCAAGATAGCTGCCAATGCCACATTAACACTGGAGGTCCTTGGTGGTTTCTTCAGCTATGGCTCATGTCGATGACACGGAAGATTTCTGGCGGGCCACAGCTAATCGATGCTCACTTCCCCCTCCTGCAGCCGACTGAAGATGACGAGGGCAACAAAGTGACCACCAGGAGGTGTTAGTCTTTTGGGGAAGCCGCAGCCGCTTACACTGGATCAAAGCAATCAGCTGAATTGTTGGCCGAGTAGTTCGTCTCTCTCTATGATGAATTTGCCAGAAACAATCGGACATGGTTCTTTTATGAAGACCGAAATACATTTGAATTGTGGATTGAATTGAATTGGCACGAGATAAACTCAGAAGAATTCCCTAAATGCAGAGAGATCTTTACCACAGCACTTACCCCATGTATCCTGCCGACGGGCATCCATCAAGGCCACAATGTTATGAAGACTTATGAGTTTCACTATCCGGTATCGGCTGGTAGGCAATTTGGACTGGGGCAACTTCCCATCGACTGCTACTATGCCGATAAGATCGAAACCCGAGGGGTGGTAGACGAAAAATTGATCATGAACAGGCTGATGGACATAGAAAGCCCTCCCCTCGACAGCATTGGGATCATAGAATTGGCTCACAAGAGGAGCTCAGCTTACGACAAGTGGTGGGTAAAGATAAAAAAGCACGTCTTCCATCATCTCTCCTCCGTATACATCACCACTTTGCTACCTAACGAAATTCTTTCAGTAAGCTCTCCACTCTTGAGTATTTTCCTTTTTTGGTCATCGGTTGTCCCGGCCTGCTAATACTTGAATCTTTTTTCTATGCAGATGATAGAAACAGACCCGCGTATGGTGAGCAACTCTAGGGTCGTCATCGAATAACGGCCAGGAGTCCTTCCAAACGGTTGTGGGCTTGCCCCATCGGCAATTGGCTAGGAAGCGCCAAAATTGAGGACTTTGCTGCACGGGCAAACACGTCAACCGGTGGAAAGAAAGAAGAGGGCTGCTCCTGCTACAAAAACATCGGCTGCTCCCTCAAAGAGACAGACGAAAAAGAAGCCGAGCGCGTTAGCCGACAGCCTCCCGTCCGTCGATCCAAGCATCGACGAATTCCTCAATCAAGAGGTTATGGATGAAGAGGTCTCTCAAGCCGTTGCGGAGGCAGCTGCATCAAGCAACACCAAGCCTTCCTTCTCCAAAGCGGCCGGTAAGCACCTTATCTTCTAGAATATGATTTTCACACCATTTTTACTTAGGCCTTAACCAAATCCTCTTTGTTAGTTCAAGAGATTAGCCGGTCGCACTCCTCGCCCAGCTTCAACAGTAGTCCTCTGAACTCATCTCTCTGTTTGCTTGTGTTCTTGTACCTAGCCGATCGTTACTAACACTTGTCTTCTATATAGCCCCCTCGGTCTCCATCGGCTGCCCCCCAAGCTTCAAGTGAACGCACTCAATCGGCCATGGGAAGCCACGATACTGAGGAAGTCGCCACCCCAACAAATCAGGACACCGAAGAGGTGGCTGCTTCGGCTAGCCACGACGTCGCAGAGGCTTCTGCCCCATCTAGCCTGGTTGCCGAGGAAGCGGCTGTTCCAGCTCCTCCCGTACGAGTAAGCTTTACTTTTCTTCCCTTTTATTTTAGAACTTGGAAAATCAGCCATGCCATCCCTCGTCTGACTGCTCTGCCTTTGTTCACAAACTATAGCCGATTTGCTGCCCTTTGACATCAAAGAGTTCGTCGGCGAGGAAGAAACCGAAGCAACCAGCTCGGACAAAACCGTGGTAGCCGACGAGATCAAAGAAAAGCTACAAGACATCTATCGTCGGCTAGACATTGACGTTGACCAGCTGGTAGTGGAGTGCGCATCGGCCCGATCATGCTTTTTCGTGATCGAAGACAAGCTCCCCGATGATCTATCCAAACAGATCTTGAACGCAGTCTTCATTGACCAGTATCGGCCCAGACTGGAGCGTGCAATGCATAGGATGCTTGAGCGGCTGGCTCAAGTCGACCTTGCGGCCAGGATCGATGCGGCCGTGAAGAATGTGATGACCAAAAAAATGAAGTTCGATGAACTCTTGGCTGTCCCGGCAGCCACACAAGGCGAGATCGCTGAGCTCGAGCTGGAAATGGCCGGTCTGTTCCTTCAACTTGAACAATGCAGGGAAAAAATAGCTACTAAGAAACAACTCTTGGCCGATCTCCCCAAAGTTAAATCAAAGGGGCAAGGTGACTGCCACTCAAAAACACTTGAAAGAACTAAACCAATCGACCAAAGCACTCCCCGGCACCGAGCAAAAAGACAGGGCCACGGTCGACAAAGTTCATGCCATTAGAGATGCAGCACTAGCGGCCATAGATAACTTTTTGGGGATGTAATAGGATAAATCTTTCAGAGCTCTAAGCACTTGTAATCTGTAACCGGTACCTTGCCTGTGTATATATGACTTTGCAACCGACTTTATGCATCCTTAATCCAATCACATGTCGTTTTGCCGATTCAGTCACTCCCAAGTCTTGAATGCCCTGAAAATTTTGAAAAATCCCCAAAAAAATTAAAAGTCTTGCATCTACAATTCCGGACCTTGTATTATATATGCCCCCTTAATTTTGTCGATGACGTTCTTGACATTGATAAAATTAGTAAACCAAACAACGCACATCCGTCGGCTAGATTGAGCCGATTCAGAAAAATCAGAGGGGAAAAAACTTTAGTGTAGAAGTAATCTAAAGGCGATGCGTGTATCCCACAACGCATCGGCTACCATGGATCAGCAAAACCTTAGCCGAATCATGAGCTGATCCAAACACTGGGATAATAATTCTTCAGATACTTGCCATTGAGGGCCCTCCCAAATAATTCTCCATTCAATCCTTCTAACATGTAGGCA
Source organism: Oryza australiensis (assembly GCA_019925245.2). Classification (NCBI taxonomy): domain Eukaryota; kingdom Viridiplantae; phylum Streptophyta; class Magnoliopsida; order Poales; family Poaceae; genus Oryza; species Oryza australiensis. Next base: position 82,273 of record JAIFGZ020000833.1, read on the forward strand.
CCCTTAGAGTCGCATCTGTGGATCTTGAAAGGCCCTTCCCAGTTTGGTGACCACTTGCCAAATTTGCTATCCCTTGATCCAATCGGCAGTATCAGTTTCCAAACGAGCTCGCCCTCTTCAAAAGACTTAGGCACCACCTTCTTGTTATAATGACGGGCTACTCGTTCCTTGTCCCTGATCACTTTTTTCCAAAGCACGCATCTTTGACAGAACTAGGTCTTCTGATTCATCTACCATTAGACTATAATAGTCATCGGCTGTTAGCTGATCTTGTAGTTGAACCCTTATTGAGCTGATGATGTTCTCCCATGGCAGAACTGCTTCATGTCCATAGACCAATTTGTATGGAGGCACCTAGATGGATCCGTGACAAGCCATCCGATAAGCCCACAGTGATTCGGCCAATCGGTTGTGCCATTGCTTTGGGTAATCAACAATCTTCCTCTTTATCAACTTGATCAAACTCTTATTTGAAGCTTCTTCTTGCCTGCTAGCTTGAGCATAATACGGCGAAGAATTTAGCAGCTTAATCCCCATGCTATCGACAAACTGAACAAACTCATCTGAGACAAAGATAGACCCCTGATCCGTGGTAATAGTTTGAGGAACACCGAATCTGTAGATAATGTGCTCCTTCACAAACTCGATTGCGTCCCCAGAGTCAACCTTCTTCAAGGGAATTGCTTCCACCCACTTGGTAAAATAATTGGTTGCTACCAATATAAATTTATGTCCTTTGCTTGAGGGTGGATTAATTTGGCCGATCATATCGATTCCCCAACCTCTGAACGGCCAAGGCTTGATAATGGGGTTCATTGCCAACGCTGGCGATCTCTGGATGGCTCCAAACTTTTGGTAGTCCTGACAGCCTTTATAATATTTGAAACAATCCTCCAGCATAGTCGGCAAAAAGTACCCTGCTCTCCGAAGTAGCCACTTCATCTTATGAACCGATTGATGCATGCCACAGATTCCTTCATGAACTTCCCCGATAGCTACTTTGGCTTGATCGGCACTTAGGAATTTGAGCAACACGCCATCAATCGTCCGATAGTATAGATATTCATCGAGCAAATCATATCGTAGAGCCTTGTACCGTAATTTCCTTGAAGCCAACTGGGATGGATTTTGCAGATAGTTGTAGACTTCATGTCTCCAGTCGTTGGCTGATATGTTTGCAATTTCTATTTCAATTTTTTTCATCATCGGCTTATAGCCTGATGCCCCCTGAGCTAAATCATTGGCTTCTGCATTTTGCTCCCTAGGGTATGTTTAGGGTTACTAGCCGAAAGTTGTCCATAAATTCTCGACACTTTTGATAGTAGACCATCAGCGTATCATTCTTACACTCATATTCTCCTGATAACTGGCTGATGACCAATAGTGAATCTCCCGTTATCTCGATGGCGTCGGCTTCGACTTCCTTGAGCAGTTGTAGTCCCTTCCGCACGGCCTCATATTCAGCTTGATTGCTTGTTGCATGGGGTGTGATTGAAAAAGCGAACTCAAAGCTTGCCCCCCTAGGGAAATTATTACTAAGCCGATGCCGCACCCATTTGTGCAAGCCGAGCCATCAAAAGTTAAAGTCCAAGGCATGATATCCACCGAGCCGATTGAATCATCTCTGTGTTCTACTATAAAATCGGTTATAGCTTGTCCCTTTATTGCCTTGGATGCCTGGTATCTCAGATCAAACTCTGTTAAGGCAAAAATCCACTTCTCGACTTGTCCTTTTAGAACTGGAGCCGATAGCATATACTTTACTACGTCGGCTTTGCATACCATAGTGCACTCACTGGATAATAGATAATGCCTTAACTTCGTGCATGAAAAATACAGGCACAAACATAACTTCTCCACCGGTGAATACCTTGTCTCTTCATCTGGAAGTCGTCGGCTAAGATAGAGAATTGCTTTCTTCTTCCCTTCGATCTCCTGAATCAAAACTAAGCCGACGGATTTATGGTCGGCTGACAGGTATAACTTGAATGACACCCCTTTTTGTGGAGAAATCAGGACTGGAGGGGAGCTGAGATAATCTTTTATGTTGTCCAAAGCTTTCTACTGTTCTGCCCCCCAGGTGAAGCCTTGATCGGCTTTGAGCCGAAGCAAAGGTGTGAACGACTCCATCTTCTCTGATAGATTTGCTATGAACCGTCTGATAAATTAGATTTTGCCGATCAGGTTGAATCGTCTTAATGGTGTTGATGCTTCTTGGTGTGACCTCAATTCCCCTCTCGTGAACAACAAATTCCAGGAACTGGCCAGCCGATACACCAAACGCGCACTTGAAAGGGTTCATATTTAGGCCATACATCCTTGTTCTTTCCAAATCCTGCCTTAGATTGGCTATATGGTCTTCTATCTCCCTAGATTTGACAACGACGTCATCGATCTAGATTTCTACTAGGGAGCCGATCATGTCATGAAATATGTAATTCATGGCCCTCTGGTACGTAGCTCCAGCGTTCTTCAAGCCGAAAGTCATGATGACCCATTCGTATAGGCCGATTGCTCCTGGGCACCTGAAAGCTGTTTTATGGATGTCTTCCTCGGCCATAAAAATCTGATTGTAACCTGCGTTGCAGTCCATGAAACTTATAACTTTGAGGCCAGAAGCGACATCCACTAACAAATTGGCTATAGGCATTGGGTATTCGTCCTTAGGGGTAGCTTTATTCAAATCTCTGAAGTCGATGCACACCCTAAGCTTGTCGTTTTTCTTCATTACTAGAACTATATTTGAAACCCATTTAGTATATCAACAGGGCCGAACAAATCCAGCGTCATATAGCCTAGTGATATCGGCTTTGATCGCATCATACATATCGGCTTTAAACCTCCTGGGAGGCTGTTTGTACGGCCGATATCCTAGCTTGATAGGAAGCTCATGTACAACAATGGATCGGCTAAGACCGCACATCTCAAAATAGTCCCAAGCAAAACAATCTTTATATTCCTTTAACAATTCAACAAGCTTGGTCTTAAAATGAGCAGACCAATGTTTACTAATATAAGTCGGCCTAGGCCTATCTCCTGGACCTATATCCACTTGTTCTAACTCGTCGGCCGACATAAAACCCTGTCCGAGTTTGCCATCGATGTCGTCCATGGTGTCCTCATTGTAGACGCTCGAACCCTCCATGACGCCTTCAAAGTAATAATTGACGCTCTTCGTCTCCAATGGGCTGTATATCAGAATCAGACACCTTTAAGAAATCAACTTGCCAAACTTTGCTGGACAGGCAATCAATACCATCAATTTCCCAAAACAGCAAATCAGCGTTAGTGACGTTGACTGACCTATCGGCTGGCACGATTTCTATCTTGTCGCCTTGCCACTGGATTAAGCTTTGGTGCTTTGTGGAAGGGATGCAACAGTTGGCGTGGATCCAATCCCTCCCAAGCAGTAGGCTATACGACGCCTTCCCATCGATGACGAAAAACATAGTGGGCACGGTTTTGTTGCCGATGGTCAGCACAACATTTAAAACTCCCTTGGGTTCTGAAGGGTTGCCGCCGAAGTCCTTGAGCACATGTTGGTCTTGATAAGATCTTCGACTCCTTTGCCCAGCTTTCTGGAGGTTGCGTAGGGCATCAGGTTGACAACAACCCCTCCATCACTAGCATCTTAGACGTCGGCTTCCCGTTGACAAATCCTTTGACGTATAAGGGCTTCAAGTACCGATTCTCGGTCCCCTCAGGTTTCTCGAAGATAGCATATTTCGGGGACAGTACAAGTTTAGCCAAGGTTTCTTCCACTGTGTCTGCATCGGTTTCGACAGCCTCAAATTCGGCCGACAATATGAAAACCATGTTGACCGATGCAGTGGCTACTCCTTTGCCCTTCGCCGCCCTTCTGGCCTTTTCAGCTGGATTCTTGTCGACTGGGGCTGCCATTTTCTTGACACGCCATTGCTTCGCACCCTGCCGACGTTGTTGATGTGGGATCATCTACTAGACTTCTTCTTCCTGTCCCTCACTCTTAAGGCTCTGAAGTTTTCTTTTTTGCGTCTTGGTGAACAGGTCCGAAGGGCACCATTGGGGGTTGGCCGATTTTTCTTCATCAGCCTCCTCTTCAGCCTCTTCTTGGAAGAAGTCCTGGTGGATTGGGCCGAGCCGATCATGGACGGGAAGTTTTCGTTAGTTAAGTTGAACGGCTCGGGGGACGAATCGGCTAGAACTTTCCATCGGTGGATCCCTATATTCGTTCTCCCTGTACTCGCTGCATGCCGAGCAATTTTCAAGGGTGGGCAGTCTCAATCCTTGCTCCCAGCAGAACTTGAAGAACTCGCAACGCCAATGCAGATCACAACCGTCATGGCGGTGGTAGTACGCTACACCTAGCCGATCGGGCGCCCTCTGGTACGGCTTACCGCACCGATTATCTTCTTCTTCTTCTTGGACCCTGCGCTGGAATCGCACTCAGCTGTCCATGCATGCAGGCCGACGATCGGCGATCGGCGTCTTTGTGCACCATGTTGATCGGTGCGGCTTTATCTCCGATCGGTTTTCGTACTTGCTCTGAGTCGGCATCGGCGATTTTAGTGTTTTGGCTAAAGCGTACGTCATTCGATCTTGCCGATCAGCTCGCCCGAGGCCGGTTTGGACCATGTTGACCGGGAAAGGTTTGCCATCGACCTTTATCGGCTTGGCTAATTCTTCAAATTTTTTCTTCCCGGCTTCGATGGCTGACTGGATTTGCTGCCTAAATACTTTACGATCGTTTGTGCTGTGGGAGGTGGTGTTGTGTCATTTGCAGTACCTTTCTTTTTGAGTTCGTCGGCTGATGGGATAATGTGGTTGTCTGGCAGCCGAAACTGCTTCTCCCTCAGCAACAGATCAAAAATCCTGTCGGCTTTAGTTATATCAAAGTCATATTTCTCCTCCTTAGCCAACTTTTTCAACCATTGGTACGTTATGGCCTTCTTGTTTCTGCTGCACTCGGTTGCTGCCACTTCTGCGTTGCTATCACTTGAGTCTGAATCTGTTGTGCAGCGACATGGGTAACTTTCTTGATGACCCTCCTGGTTTCTTGAAATCTTTGCTCGTGCGCCGTCACCTTTTGGGCCAAGTGGGCTAGGCTATCAAAGTCTTGAGCTGAAAACCTTTCACGGATTGGGGCAAAAAGGCTGTGAAAACCTAAATCAGCTAGCTGTGAGTCCAATAACACCAAGCTGTAACATCGGTTCCTCATGTCCCTAAAACGTTGGATGTAGTCCTGAACCAATTCTTCGTGCTTCTGCCTGATGCTGGTAAGATCCGGCAGCTTTATTTTATGGTTACCGGAGTAGAAGTAGCTGTGGGATTGTTTCTCAAGATCGGCCCAGCTTTGAACCGAGTTGTACGGTAAGGAAGAAAACCAGGTAAAAGTTGATCCCAAAAGTGATAGCGGGAACAAGCATACCCTGAGCACGTCTGTAGCCGATGCTTCCCCGTATTGGGCTAGGAATCGGCTGACATGTTCGTAAGTGGACACATTGTCTTGCCCACAGAATTTTGAGAAATCTGTCACCTTGTAACGGTTTGGCAGCGGCACCCTCTCGAAGTATTCTAGGTACGGGTACCGGTACATGTTGCCCGAATCTTTGGGTTTAAAGCCGAACTGATCGCACATGACGTCGGCAACCAGATCGGCCCAAGGTCTGTTGTCTTGAGCTTGATCTTGAGGTATCGGCTCGTACTGCTCGTGGTGAACGGGTCCATGCCGATATTGGAGTGGTGGCGTCTGCGGCTAGTACTGTTGCTCAACGTGGCCTCCCGGATATTGGCATTGAAACTGATTTGTAGCGGGAGGTAGCCGAGACACGATCGGCGGTGATTGCTCAGGAAGTAGCCGGTTACCGAAGGGATTATGATGTCCCCAGGGCGATGTTGCCAATCAACTCATTGAACATGAATGGCCGCCGATTGGTGTTAAACATGTTCTCGACCTATTCCTACATCACTGTTAGGACACCGTGGCTCTGATGTTGACGCTGTTGTCGGACCAGGATCCTGGGGTGCAGCTCTGAAGCCGATGCCTATGTGGTTGGCTGGATCGAAGCCCCTCCTTGAGGATTCGGTTGTCCTAGTGGCGGGATTGGTATACCCCAGGTTGACAACATCCTATAGCCCGGTAACTGGCCATCAGTGAAGTATGTCAGCCCTCTCGACAGCTGCTCGGCTATCTTCGAGTCAGCTAAAGTGCTTATCATGTTGTTGAGGGTGTTAACCAGTACGCCACTTTGGTTGACGAGCGCATGATGGACAGCCGAGTCGATTTGGTCCTGTAGAGTGTAAGGGCCCGAACCATCTTGTTCTTGCTTGTTGTCCTCCATCTTCGTTTTTCCTTTCTTGTCCTCATTAGACGTGTCAAAGTCTTCGATGGAGAACTTGTACTTCTGAAGGACTGCCCCAGATCTGGTCTGGGTGAAAGATTGCAGATAATGAGCCTGCAGCCGCTCAACCATCTGCTTGTAGTCGGCTAGTTGTTCAGCCGACAGTTGCTCCATTGTCACTAGGATGACGTTTTCTTGGTCGATCTCTGGAGTCTTGGTGTCAGACATCGCTCTGAACATGGAGGTCTACAAATGTCCCACTGGGCGTGCCAAAAGCGTATTGATCAGAAAAGCTTCCCATGCACTGGCCTAAGAGTTTTGCTTTACTCTAGTGCAGGTCCAAGTTGATTGCCTTTGGTGGAATTTGGGCGTGCCAGTTGGTTTGATCCTGTAACCAACAAGAAAATAAGAAATATGTGTTTGGGTTAAGATTAAATCGTACCCGATCGGCTAAAGACATCAATAAACATATAATCATTATCCCAAAACACATTTTAACTAAGTGATTGGGATAGATCGGTAGTATATTGAGAGTATAAACAACTTAGATGTAAAGGTACATTAGTATAAAAATTATATGCATTCATAACTGTGGACCCCCGTTTTTGAGACGAGAATCTTTCGTGTTCATAGTACCATTTCCCTGAATCGAGTAGTTGGTACCCACGAATACAGTACTGGATAATCAAGTGCACATGCACGAATAGTCTTACATTACCATTATTACATTAATAAGCCCGAAGGCAATGTTCATCCCATACACCATAAAACAGAATTTAGATAAGGTAGCGGAAAGAGGCAGCGGCTTGTCAATTGCCACAGGCAACGACCGGAGCTAAGGTCTAATATGCGCCGTCGGTTCCTTCGTCCTCCCGTGATACGCGTATGGATCTTCGGCTCTTCACTCCCATCAGCTGGAGGTTTGTGCGTATAGCAAGGGTGAGTACCAACCGTACTCAGCAAGCCAACACAGAATTGATGCATATGATAGGGTTAATCAAAGGACATGGCTAGGGTTATTTTTGCGTAAAGCCAGTTTTCAAAATTCTTTTCACAAACCTATTGACTAGCCAAAACAAGTTTTAATTTCATAGTTCATTAACCCGGCGACGGTTCTGTCTACCATCCATCGTGATTCCAAGGATGGCTTCCCGCCTCCGGTTCGTCATGATTTTGGGAATCCACCCCTTCTCGCATCTCGAGAAGTTGATCCGCCGCGAATAAAATCATCATGCAAACCCATCCCAGCATTTTTAAGTTCAAAGTCTAGCCAAGCGAAAGTCTTGTCACGATGCTCAATATCCGCGAGCACGGCTATTCGAATAGATTGATTCATTCACACTTTGCGGTGGATGTACACTTTACCCGTACTCGCGACGCCCATTGAATGAGCCTACATCCCTTCATATGAGATGGTCACGGCAAAGCCTTTCGATAACCTCACTTTGGCAGTACCCGCTCCATGAACTTAAGCCCTCATGCACTCTAGCCGTCCTTTTCTAGCGGTGAGAGGAGTTCAGCGCACCGGGTAAGGGAAAACTTTCCAAATCTTTAAGTTTAATTAACATCGGTTTAATTCCACCATTCATAACAAAGGCCACAGCCTCATTCTCATCCCATAACCACATCATAGAGAACCATCTATGCAAGGATACGCCTCCGCTCGGCTATCTAGTCGGCTAGGTTTATACCCATTCGAGAAGTACGGTTGTGCGGCTCGTTTCCGGCTATCTCATGGCTCGGTCCTTAACTGACCAGGGTCGGCACTTGCCTTTTCCGGAATCCACCCAAATCATCCAGCCGCCCCAGTCTAAAACATTTGTATAACATTTTCAATCTTCAACAAAACTAGTCAACATTCTCAAGGCCATGTGGCGCTCATGTCTCCACAGACCGTTCTTCAACTACCTTCCCTAAGGTAGTTGCCCAAGCACAAAGCTTTTTCATAAAGTCATGAGTATGCATACATCTAAGTATAGCATGGCTAAGCAGTTTACCGAAGTTATTCTTCGGTCGTTTGTATCACATCGCGAGTTACAAGGAGTAATTCTAAAGGTAATCAATAGCAAGGTATGGCACAAAGAGTATAGGTAACTCTGTAAAGCATGCATATTTAGAGTTTAAAATAACATCATTTCGCAATTGGGATCAATATGTTCAAAGGGTGTGAAGACTTGCCTTGCTCGCACGCTGGTTGAGTGGGGTCTTCCGCATAGTCAGTGTTCACCTCTTCGGACGCTATCCGTACGTGCGAAAGTCGTGGAATTCAATTAGAATTCAATAAAATATCGAGGATCGAGAAGAACCATAAAGGCCATGAAAACGACTCCAAATGTTTTGCCTAAAATTCTACTTGAGTCAGGACAAAGGTCGTTTTAGGAAAAATCTGAGTTTTGAAATCGAGTCGATTTCCTAGGGTTTTCGCAAAGACGGCGATCGTAATAATTTTGGGAATTTAGGTTTGAGGACATTAGCGGAGGAAATTCGTGCTCGAGGTTTGAGGGTTTGATCACAAAAGAGAAGCCTTTTAATGGGCGAGAAAGGATTAAACGGAGTCCGGATTTAAAAACGACGCGAAACGAAATTCCGCAAAACGTCCGATTCCGATTTTTCAAACTTTGCACCGAGAAAACATGCGAGAAAATAATTTATTTTTGCCCAAAATTTTACTCAAGTCCACCCAAAATATTTTCCAAATTTTCTAAAATTTTTCTATTTTATTTTTTTCTAATTTTCTCTCCTTCTTTTCTTTTCCCTTTTTTTCTTTCCTTCTTTACCCTGACGTGCCTTTCTCTCTCCTCTACCCCCTCGTCTACCCCCCGTCTACCCGCTCGGCCGAACCGGTGGCGGTGGCGCGCGAGTAGAAGACGGCGGCGGCTGCAATGGCGCGGCCCAAGATGAAAAATGGAACGGCGCGGGGCTCACCTAGCGGCGGCGGGTGACGGTGCGCGGCGTGCGGTGGATGATGGCGAACGGCGGTGGCACACGGCTCGGCAATCCGGCGCGGCTTCGGCGATTTTGCTGGTGTGTGCGGGGAGGAAAAGGGGAAGGGTTGGCGGCGGCAAAGTGTGGAGGGAAAGGGAGCTCGCCCTCCCTTTTATACATGACGGGCGCACGGGACGGGCGGGTCTCGGGCGGCCACGCGGCGGTCGGGCGGTGAATGCGCGCGGGCGTGCGCACGTCGCGGCGACGTGGCTGACGTGGTGACCGTCCTGGCGACGCTGTGCGGGCATGCATGTGACGCTGGCGAGCGGCGACTTGGTGACCGTGGGATGGCACGGCGTTGGTGCGGGCTGTGCCCATGCGGAGGCGCGCGGGCAGGTGCGGCGATGGCATGCGCGCGCGTGCGGCGGTGCGGCGGCGGCCGGCGTGCAGCAGGGCGGTCGTCGGCGGTGTGGCGGCGGCATGGCGCGGCGCGCGCCGCGTGGCGGCACACGGGCGCGGCGGCGGCCCTTGTGCGGAATCGTGGTGACGCGGCGGGTACGGCAAGCGGTGGCGACGCGCGACGTGTGTCGCGCGCGCGCGAGGACCCGGACGCGGTCGAACACTTATCGCGAAATGAACAGTGTGATTTCCATTTTTCCTGAATTTAAAATCCTATTTTCCATTTCCATCTCCTTTATTCCCAAAAATCCCAAATAAATTTTGGTATTCTCAGGACAATCTCTAAAATTATATTTTCCACTTCTCCCTACTTTTCAAAATATATTTTTCATATTTATTTTGTTTCTTCTTTTGAATTCAAGAAAATAGGGTTTTGAATAGCGATGAATTTCTATCTTCATATTTCCTTTTTCTAAAAATATTTTTATCATTTAATCCCAATTATTCATTATCTTTCCCCATCAATTAGAGTTTAAACCAAAATATATCCTTTTTGTAATTCACCAAATTATATATGTATATGCTTCTTTTTTTCAAGGTACACACATTTATATTTCGAAATCATTTTCTGTGTGATTCCGAAGCTTAGGGTTTTGTTCCCTTTTTCCTCAAAGTAATTCTAGAAGAAAATCTTATTTTGCTGAACTGGCAATCCAAATCGAAAAACACGATAAGAAGCAATGATTCCAAAAGTTTTTGTGAGTTCCGATTTTACGTTCCGAATTCCATTCCTTCGATTTTCGGGATGTTACAAACCTACCCCCTAACAATAAATCTCGTCCCCAAGATTTCTTACCGGTTGCTGAATAGGTGTGGGTATTCGTCCTCGAAACTCTTCGCTTTCCCGGGTAGCTTCTTCTTACGTGTGATTGCTCCATTGTACTTTGTACATGCGCCATGACTTGGTTCGTGTCTTCTTTTACGCCTCGTCTAGTATCTTGATTGGATGCTCGGGTAGGTAAATCACTGTGGACATGGATGGTTTCTAAAGGGGCTTGCTCTTCGGTACCCGCAAACATTTCTTCAGTGCGATACGTGGAATCTGGGTGAACATCGGAGAGATTCTCGGGCGGTTCCAATTGGTAAGCCACTTCTCCCTCCTAGCGCTTATCAAGAATGGGCCCACGTATCATGGTGCGAGTTTCCCTTTGACTTTGAATCTCTGTGTTCCCCGTAGTGGTGAGACCTTTAGATACACGTAGTCACCTTCTTGAAATTCCAATTCTCTTCGTCGGGTATCCGCGTAGCTCTTTTGTCGTGATTGAGCAGCTTGTAGTCGGTCCGGATCGGGCGAACCTTTTCCTCTGCCTCCTTGATTATGTCGGGCCCGAATACGGTTCGTTCACCGGTTTCGACCACATCAATGGGGTTCGACATCGGCGACCAAATAGAGCTTCGTTTGGCGACATCTTCGGCTGGCTTGATAGCTATTGTTGTAGGAGAACTCGGCGTACGGCAAACATTTCTCCCAATCCTTGGTGAAATCCAAAGCACGAGCTCTCGGCATATCTTCTAGCACTTGATTCGTCCCTCTCTCGTCCCGTCCGTCGCCGTGGGTGGTAAGCGGTGCGAAGGCGAGGTGACCGCCGAGTGCCTCATGGACTTTGCTCCAAAAATGAGACGTGAATTGGGTACCACGATCCGATATAATCCTCTTTGGTACACCGTGAAGACATACAATCCTACTCATATATAGTTCCGCTAGCTTGGCACTTTGTTGTAGTTAGTTTTCACGGGAATAAATGCGCAGTCTTGGTGAGCCGATCTACTATTACCCAAATGGAATCGTAGCCAGTTGTAGTTTTGGGTAGTCCCACTATGAAATCCATTCCTATCTCGTCCCATTTCCATTCGGGAATCTTGAGTGGCTGCAGCAAGCCAGCTAGTCGTTGATGCTCGGCTTTCACCCTTTGGCAACACATCGCACACGGCTACGTATTCGGCTACATCTCTCTTCATATTGGGCCACCGGTATTCTCCTTTCAAATCTGGTACATTTTCGTGCTTAGGGATGTAACGAATATGCCGATTCGTGGGCTTCTTTTAAGATCAATCCTCTCAAACCGCCTCGTTCGGCACACAGATTCTTTTCTTGTACCACAAGATTCCCTTGTCATCTACTGAAAACTCCTGAGCGCGTCCAGCGGCCATGCGTTCCTTGATTTCCTGGGTTTCCTCATTCCCTTTTTGGGCTTCCTTTATTTGAGTTCTCAGTAGGGGTTGGATTTCCAGCGAGTTTACTCCTCCGTGAGGAATCAGGTGTAGATTGAGTCGAGCCATTTCTTCTTGGAGCTCATTAGCCACACCTCCCAATTCCATGTGGTTGCATTGGGCTTTGCGGCTCAGCGCGTCGGCCACTACATTTGCCTTGCCGGGATGATAATGGATTCCTAGATCGTAATCCTTGATCAACTCCAGCCATCGCCTTTGTCGTAGGTTGAGATCAGGCTGAGTAAAGAAGTATTTCAAGCTCTTGTGATCGGTATACACATCACAATGGTTCCCGATCAGATAGTGTCTCCAGATCTTCAATGCGTGTACAACCGCGGCTAATTCCAGGTCGTGTGTGGGATAATTCTCCTCATGGGGTCGTAACTGTCGCGAGGCATACGCTACGACCTTCCCATCCTGCATTAACACTCCTCCTAATCCTTGCCGGGATGCATCACAGTACATCACGAAATCCTTCCGGTTGTCAGGTAAGGTTAAGATTGGAGCAGTGGTTAACTTTTCTTTTAGTTGGTCAAAGGCCTTTTGACACTTCTCGTTCCATTCAAACTTCTTTTCCTTCTTCAGAAGTTGAGTCATAGGTCGGGCTACAGTGGAAAATCCTCCGATAAACCGTCGGTAATAACCGGCCAAGCCCAAGAAACTCCGAACTTCCGTCACTGACTTGGGTGCCTTCCACTCCGTGACAGCTTCGACCTTGGCGGGGTCTACCGCTACTCCTCCGGCTGAAACCACGTGGCCAAGAAAAGCGACTTCCTTGAGCCGAACTCGCATTTGCTAAATTTTGCATACACTGGTGCTCTCGTAGTTTTTCCAAGTACTAGCCGTAGATGTTCCGCGTGTTCCTCATCGTCCTTGGAGTAGATAAGTATATCGTCTATGAATACCACTACGAATTTGTCCAGGTACTCCATGAATACCTTGTTCATCGGGTTCATAAAATATGCCGGGGCATTGGTCAATCCAAAGGACATCACCGTGAACTCGTATAAGCCGTAACGTGTAGAGAACGCCGTCTTAGGAATATCTCCGGCTCTAATCTTCAAGCGATGATATCCGACCGTAGATCAATCTTTGAGAACACTGCGCACCTTTAAGTTGATCGAATAGGTCATCGATCCGAGGTAGCGGGTACTTGTTCTTGATAGTTACTTCATTCGCGATCGGTAGTCCACACACATTCTCATACTCCCATCCTTCTTTTTGACGAAAGAGTCTTGGGGCTCCCAGGGAGAAGAGCTAGGGCGTACAAATCCCTTCTCTTGTAGTTCTCTTATTTGCTTCTTGAGTTCCTCTAACTCGTTGGCCGGCATTCGATAAGGCCTCTTGGATATGAGGGCAGTACCAGGCATTAGGTCGATGATAAACTCTACGTCGCGATCCGGGGGCATTTCGGGAAATTCTTCGGGAAACACATCCGGGTATTCTTGTACTACTGGCATTCCTCTTAGAGGTAGCATGGTGAACACTCCCGCAGCTTGCTCACATAGCTTTGGGTTTTGATCCATAGTTATGCTCATCGGTGATCCCCATGGGGTGGATACCGTGACTTCCTTTGCAGTCTATAATTCCATTATTTTTGGTCAACCAATCCATTCCGAGTATGACATCTATGGTTTGGGGTGATAGCACCATAAGGTTTGAGAGAAACATCACGTCTCTAATCCGTATGGGCACGTTAATGCAGGCATGGGGTACGGTTATGTCTCCCCCAGGGGAATGTACCAGCATAGGTCTCCTAAGTGCTACTTGGTGTAGGTGGTGTTGTTTGCTTACTCGGGAAGATATGAATGAATGTGAGGCTCCAGAATCGAATAAAACTTTAACTGGTGCAGAGTTGATAGAGAACATACCCATCAATACGCTCTGGTCCTCTGAGCTTCTTCAGCCCGCACATGATTCACTGGCCACGTCGGAACCCGGTGGCGGCCTCGTTGGGTAGCGGGGTCTGAGCAGGACCTCGTCCGCGCGGGGGTGGGGTTCCTCGGACGGGCGTTGCATTGGCGCTAGTGCGCACAGGGGCGTTGCGTGGTTTTGGGCAGCTATTGGAGTAGTGCCCGAATTCTCCGCAATTGAAGCAGCTCACATTCTTTCTTCCTGGAGCGGCTAGGGTAGGTGTGGGTGTACGAAGCTGAGGTGTAGCTGACCTGTTGACATGGTCAAAAGCGGGAGAACGTCCGGTTGCTGGAACATTTGGCTTCCATCCAGACGGGGTGGCTCCCTTGGGGCGTTGTGGCGTCCCCTGAAATGGGCGAGCCATAGCGAGCCTCCTCTTGCGGTTATTGTCTACCACCTTTTGGTCATGCTCAAGTCGGACGACCTTGTTGATGAGGCTTTCGAAACTGGTGTGATCCTGCCCGATCATTGGTCCCCTCAGTTCGTCATTTAGTCCCTCAATGAATTTGTCTATCTTTTCTTCTTCGTCGGTCAGGTCACTGGCGGCGTAACGGGCAAGCTGGGTGAACTTCTTCAGATATTCTTGTACTGAGGTGTTCCCTTGACGCAGTCTGCGGAACTCGTTTTTCTTCATCCTCATAACTGCAGCTGGCACGAAATTCTCACGGAACGCAGCCGTGAATTCCTCCCATGTTGGCTCGCCGGCGTCTTCAGCTCGCGTTTCCTTATAGGTGTCCCACCAGTCACTTGCGGGGCCCTCCAGCTGGTTAGTATGACGAGGGTTAGCTTCTTCTCTATCACTCTTAGCCAATCTTCGTCATCCATAGGTTCTTCGGCCGTGGAAAAAGTGGGTGGCTTAGCTCTCATGAATTCTCCCAGGCTTGATCCTCCTCGACCTCCCTGGTTATTAGCAATCGCTTGGAGTAGTGGGTGCAAAGCCATGACCTCGCCGAGTGGAAGGGTTGGGTTAACGGCGGGTTCTCGTTGGTTGCTTGCGGCTCTGCGGCGATGTGCCATCGAAGAAGATAGATGTATTAAGGAATCGGACCAGTTTAGGTTATGGTCCCTAGGGGGAAATTTTTCTTCAAGTCCTTTTAAATGATCTTTAATCAACAAGCAGGGTGAAGTAATATTAAGCTCACGAATTAAAACACCGCAAAGCGATGCTTAGGTTCATCATATTACATAAGAGGGGTACATGGACTGTACACACACAGTCCTTCATGCCATGATAGCAACAACAGTTATATCGTCCAACTACATCAACCAATTATGGAGGAATAGAGAGTGGTTCGGGCTGCCGAGCTGGGAAGGTCTTCCCGCCTAGTCATCCAACCATCCGCATGAGCCAGGCGCCGGAAGTGGGTGGTCCGCTGCTGAAGCAAACCGGAGTCCCCATGGCTCGGAGGTGGTGGCCTCGGAGTCACGCCGAATCTTCCGACTCGGTGGCCGCGTACTCTTGCAAGCGGTCTGGCGGGTGAGGGGGCCTCCAGTGTGAGTCAGGCGATGAGGGGGAGCTTCCTCCTCCATTGGGTCGGTGT
This sequence comes from Oryza australiensis, assembly GCA_019925245.2. Classification (NCBI taxonomy): domain Eukaryota; kingdom Viridiplantae; phylum Streptophyta; class Magnoliopsida; order Poales; family Poaceae; genus Oryza; species Oryza australiensis. The sequence continues at coordinate 97,643 of JAIFGZ020000833.1, forward strand.
CGCTGGACTCCCATTTGATCTCCATGGGTTCTGCCTCGGACTCCGTGTCAGTGTAGATCTGGATGGGGTTATCCTCTCCTGATCCCGGCTCGGATGGTACTGGTACGGGGCTCGGGGTGGGTCCCATGGACGCGGCAGCAGTGGGGTCTACCAGGTACGGTGCAGGCTCTGTGCTCAACATAAAAGCTTGCTCCATCATGGCTTGAAAAGTATCCAAGCATGCTGGAGTCATGAGGTAATAGTGGTCGGGCACAGGGGCAGGAGGTGATGGTATAGGCTCGGTGGAGAAGACTGCAGCGTAGACGGGACGAGTCGCAATGCTCCTCTAGTTGGTTGATTTGCGCTTGCTCTTCCCGAGTGCTCTTCCAGCTCTACCGAGCTTCCCCACGGGCCATGTAGCGGTCCGAGAGTTGCTCGTCTTGGGCACCATTGGCTGCGGTGAGTCTGTAGCATGTTTATCTGGTCTCCACGGCCTTGGTGGTGTTGACCGGATCATTGAGCGTGCTGGCTGGTCGTTGATCTCGGCGGGGCCTCCTCGTAACGTCGTGCTGTCTCGCCCAACGTGATAGACGCGTGACCATCGGGTTGTAGCAGCAGGAGGTAGCCTCCACAGTGCAGACTGGGTTGCCCTCTTCGCGATAAGGATGATGCACGAACTCCGTCACCGTGAGTTTGGCACGATGGATCGCATTAAGGCGAAGGAAGGCTTCGCGAGCTGCATCCTGAATAGCTGCTTCTGCTAGGTCCCGGTGGTAGCGGGTGTGGAAGCAGAAGGATGTCTCACTTCTCATGCGGGCTTCTATGGATACGGCTGCCTCCCAGGCTGGATATGTTTCGGAGCCATGCCTTTTGGTGTGATAGGTGGGTGGTTCCGGGTACCTCAAGCACCATAGTAGGGACTGAAGTTGTACCAAAAAATACAGATGTAGAAAAGGTATATTTGCATTTTCGGAAATAATAGTTTAAAACTGATCCTATTGTAGGGATATCTCCCTTTAGCCAACTGGTTAGGGTAGGGCGCCATTTGGTCTTAGCCTACGGTCGCATGGCTCTGATACCAGCTCTGTGGACCGCCGTTTTTGAGACGAGAATCTTTCGTGTTCATAGTACCATTTCCCTGGATCGAGTAGTTGGTACCCACGAATACGTAATGGATAATAAAGTGCACATGCACGAATAGTCTTACATTACCATTATTACATTAATAAGCCCAAAGGCAATGTTCATCCCATACACCATAAAACAGAATTTAGATAAGGCAGCGGAAAGAGGCAGCGGCTTGTCAATTGCCACAGGCAACGACCGGAGCTAAGGTCTAATATGCGACGTCAGTTCCTTCGTCCTCCTGGTGATACGCGTATGGATCTTCGGCTCTTCACTCCCATCAGTGGAGGTTTGTGCGTATAGCAAGGGTGAGTACCAACCGTACTCGGCAAGCCAACACGAGAATTGATGCATATGATAGGGTTAATCAAAGGACATGGCTAGGGTTATTTTTGCGTAAAGCCGGTTTTCACAATTCTTTTCACAAACCTATTGACTAGCCAAAACAAGTTTTAATTTCATAGTTCATTAACCCGGCGACGGTTCGTCTACCATCCATCGTGATTCCAAGGATGGCTTCCGCCTCCGGTTCGTCATGATTTTTGGGAGTCCACCCCTTCTCGCATCTCGAGAAGTTGATCCGCCACGAATAAAATCATCATGCAAACCCATCCCAGCATTTTTAAGTTCAAAGTCTAGCCAAGCGAAAGTCTTGTCACGATGCTCAATATCCGCGAGCACGGCTATTCGAATAGATTGATTCATTCACACTTGCGGTGGATGTACACTTTACCCGTACTCGCGATGCCCATTGCATGAGCCTACATCCCTTCATATGAGATGGTCACGGCAAAGCCTTTCGATAACCTCACTTTGGCGTACCCGCTCCATGAACTTAAGCCCTCATGCACTCTAGCCGTCCTTTTCTAGCAGTGAGAGGAGTTCTGGCGCACCCGGGGTAAGGGAAAACTTTCCAAATCTTTAAGTTTAATTAACATCAGTTTAATTCCACCATTCATAACAAAGGCCGCAGCCTCATTCTCATCCCATAACCACATCATAGAGAACCATCTATGCAAGGATACTGCCTCCGCTCGGCTATCTAGTCAGCTAGGTCTATACCCATTCGAGAAGTACGGTTGTACTGGCTCGTTTCCCGGCTATCTCATGGCTCGGTCCTTAACTGACCAGGGTCGGCACTTGCCTTTTCCGGAATCCACCCAAATCATCCAGCCGCCCCAGTCTAAAACATTTGTATAACATTTTCAATCTTCAACAAAACTAGTCAACATTCTCAAGGCCATGTGGCGCTCATGTCTCCACAGACCGTTCTTCAACTACCTTCCCTAAGGTAGTTGCCCAAGCACAAAGCTTTTTCATAAAGTCATGAGTATGCATAAATCTAAGTATAGCATGGCTAAGCAGTTTACCGAAGTTATTCTTCGGTCATTTGTATCACATCGCGAGTTACAAGGAGTAATTCTAAAGGTAATCAATAGCAAGCTATGGCACAACAAGTATAGGTAACTCTGTAAAGCATGCATATTTAGAGTTTAAAATAACATCATTTCGCAATTGGGATCAATATGTTCAAAGGGTGTGAAGACTTGCCTTGCTCGCACGCTGGTTGAGTGGGGTCTTCCGCGTAGTCAGTGTTCACCTCTTCGGACGCTATCCGTACGTGCGAAAAGTCAGTGGAATTCAATTAGAATTCAATAAAATATCGAGGGATCGAGAAGAACCATAAAGGCCATGAAAACGACTCCAAATGTTTTGCCTAAAATTCTACTTGAGTCAGGACAAAGGTCGTTTTAGGAAAAATCTGAGTTTTGAAATCGAGTCGATTTCCTAGGGTTTTCGCAAAGACGGCGATCGTAATAATTTTGGGAATTTAGGTTTGAGGACATTAGCGGAGGAAATTCGTGCTCGAGGTTTGAGGGTTTGATCACAAAAGAGAAGCCTTTTAATTGGCGAGAAAGGATTAAACGGAGTCCAGATTTAAAAACGACGCGAAACGAAATTCCGCAAAACGTCCGATTCCGATTTTTCAAACTTTGCACTGAGAAAACATGCGAGAAAATAATTTATTTTTGCCCAAAATTTTACTCAAGTCCACCCAAAATATTTTCCAAATTTTCTAAAATTTTTCTATTTTATTTTTTTCTAATTTTCTCTCCTTCTTTTCTTTTCCCTTTTTTTCTTTCCTTCTTTACCCAGACCGTGCCTTTCTCTCTCCTCTACCCCCTCGTCTACCCCCGTCTACCCGCTCGGCCGAACCGGTGGCGGTGGCGCGACGGTAGAAGACGGCGGCGGCTGCGATGGCGCGGCCCAAGATGAAAAATGGAACGGTGCGGGGCTCACCTAGCGCGGCGGGTGACGGTGAGCGCGGCGTGCGGTGGAGATGACGGCAGCGGTGGCACACGGCTCGGCAATCCGGCGCGGCCGGCGATTTTCTTGGTGTGTGCGGGGAGGAAAAGGGGAAGGGTTGGCGGCGGCAAAGTGTGGAGGGGAAAGGGAGCTCGCCCTCCCTTTTATACATGACGGGGCGCATGGGAATGGCGGGTCTCGGGCGGCCACGCGGCGGTCGGCTGGTGAATGCGCGCGGGCGTGCGCACGTCGCGGCGACGTGGGCGACGTGGTGACCGTCTGGCGACGCGTGCGGGCATGCATGTGACGGCCGGCGAGCGGCGACTTGGTGACCGCGGGATGGCACGGCGTTGGTGCGGACTGTGCCCATGCGGAGGCGACGCGGGCAGGTACGGCGATGGCATGGCGCGCGTGCGGCGGTGCGGCGACGACCGGCGTGCACCGGGGCGGTCGTCGGCGGTGTGGCGACGGCATGGCGCGGGCACGCGCGCGGCGCGCGCGCACGGCGCGCGGGCGGCCTGCTGTGCGGAATCGTGGTGACGGCGGCGGTACGGCAAGCGGTGGCGACGCGCGCGTGTGTGTCGCGCGCGCGAGGACCGGACGCGGTCGAACACTTATCGCGAAATGAACAGTGCGATTTCCATTTTTCCTGAATTTAAAATCCTATTTTCCATTTCCATTTCCTTTATTCCCAAAAATCCCAAATAAATTTTGGTATTCTCGGGACAATCTCTAAAATTATATTTTCCACTTCTCCCTACTTTTCAAAATATATTTTTCATATTTATTTTGTTTCTTCTTTTGAATTCAAGAAAATAGGGTTTTGAATAGCGATGAATTTCTATCTTCATATTTCCTTTTTCTAAAAATATTTTTATCATTTAATCCCAATTATTCATTATCTTTCCCCATCAATTAGAGTTTAAACCAAAATATATCCTTTTTGTAATTCACCAAATTATATATGTATATGCTTTTTTTCAAGGTACACACATTTATATTTCGAAATCATTTTCACTGGCTGTGATTTCGAAGCTTAGGGTTTTGTTCCCTTTTTCCTCAAAGTAATTCTAGAAGAAAATCTTATTTTCTGAACCGGCAATCGGATCGAAAAACATGATAAGAAGCAATGATTCCAAAAAGTTTTTGTGAGTTCCGATTTTTAAGTTCCGAATTCCATTCCTTCGATTTTCGGGATGTTACAATAACCCGCCGAGGTCACGGGTCTAATGTAAATCGGCTAGTACTCCGATATGTTTTATAAAAAGATATCAATCTGAATCAAATGCGATAAACCTAGATCAATCGGCTGTTGGTATTACTCAACGGATTGATGCGACTTAGGGCATTTGATAACATTGTGATCTTAATATAAAAGGCAGTTCTAATACATCTAATAGCAATTAATACTAAAAAGATGATTAAAACAGGTAAGGCTGGGTGAAACCCCAGCACTGTCTCTAATGGAAAATATTATGCCAAACAGATCTGCATACATCTAAAAGCGACTTAACAGGTCGATTTGATGCAGCATTAAGTACAAAAAGAAATATTAGATCTGTATAAGCTAATGAGAAATCCTCGAGACGGTGGACACGCCATATAATCTAAATCAACCTCTAGAGCTAGCTCTATCGGTTGCTATCTTCAGAGAGAAATCAGCCGATGACGAGATAGATCTAGACATTGTTCTAGATTATATGCCACATATGATAATCTAAGAAGTTTATAACATCGAAATCAGAGTATCATTACGATGGAAGCACTAACCCCGACGATACAAGCCACTTGTAACAAGGAATTACCTTGTCCTGAGATCGAAGCTGATACAGCCTGAGCAAGAGCAAGAACTTGTCGAGAAAAAGTAAAACGAAAAGGTTGGCGATGCGACGAAGGTGAATTGATTGTGTGATATATATGTTTTACAAGCCCTCAAGTCTTATTTATACCCTATACACAATGAGTCCGTAATGGACACATTTCCTATTACAGATTAGATTACAAAACAAACCGACAATATCACGCAAGGAAACTATACAAAATATCCTAACTTAACAGATCCTATTGCCATTATAGGACCTTATCGATAGATGGCAACTTCTTTAACATACTCTGGAAACCGAATCCAACACTTTATCCTCAAGCTTTCTTTTCGGGATTGGCTTCACTTCTATCTTCAATCAGAATCGACTATCGGCTATCCTGGTCGAACTCGGACTCAGCCGACTGGCTTCGCAGCCGATTCAGACTTAGTCGATGCTTCCTCTATTTCTCCGCAGATCATGCTTTTTCTCCGATTCCGCTTCAATCTTGGCTTCAAACCCGAAGATTTGGTTACCAAATTTGATCGTTATCAAGTCTCCACTATAGTAATTAAGTGATATGATCCCCTTTAATGAACTAATTTATCTAAGCCAGGCCAAGCAAGTCCTAAACTAATATGTAGTCATATTAAACACAAGCAATCAATGGTACAAGGTAAACAAGTCATATGGCTGAGTACAGTAGCTAAAATAATCCCATGAAATGACATTCCAAAATATATGCGATATTTAAGAGAAATAAGATATTTAGAAAAGTAGGCACAATAAGATCAATGTAAAGTATGCTTGCCTTGCTCTGAAGATCTGGGAACTTCTGCAACTACTTCAAAATAAACAGGATCATCGGAACTGCTGGAATCTACACGACAAACAAAGCACTCCACAAAACATCCTAAAAGTCTACTGAAACATCACACAAAAATATTTTGAATGGATTCTTAGTATTTTTCTGGATTTAATGAAATTTGAATGGGCTAAAACAAAGCTTGGATTAACAAGATATGAATTTTAGAAGACTATTTGTGTTTATTACTAAAACAGAAAAACCTTAATAATTTATTGCACAATTAATCCCTCGGGCTGATGCAAGCGGTAGGGCTGATGTCTGCATGACGCGGGCTGGCGTCTGGGGCACGGGACGCTGGTCCATGGTAGACCTAGTCCATGGGACCAAGGCGACGCTGGTGTGCCACGTGGACACACATGGCACCGACATGGCACCGACGTGGCGACATGCGGGTGAGCGGGGATGGACGGTCCCAATCTACCGCTCGGCAGATCGAACAGCTAGGGTTTTGTGGGCGGCGGCCAAAGCTTAACGCGACAGCCACGACCACGTGGTGGTTGGTCGCCTTGCTGGCGGTGCAAGCAGCGACGCTGCGGGACATGGCGTGAAGTGCGGCGGTGAGCGGTGAGCAGCTAGGGCTCGGGATGCGGCGTGGGGTTGCGGGAAGGACGGCGAGCACACGGGAGTGAGGAAAGGAGAGAGGGATCATCGAAGATGGGGAAGAAGATGGTGGCGAGCGGCGGCAGAACGACAGCGTGGCGATTTCTTGCGCTAATTGGCTCGATGAAAAGGAAACATGGAGAGGAGAGATCCGACTACATTTATAGGGGGTTAGGAGACCGGATCATGCACGGGATGAGGCCGGATTGCTCACCGTTTGTTACGCGGAGAGAAAAAGGGGCAATGGAGTCCGAAACGAATCCCTCCCCCAAATCTCGGGCAAGCGCGTGCGAGGATGGTGGCACGGGTCACGGATAAGGGCGCACAACACGTGGGTGCAGATCCGGTGTAGGGCGGCCGAGATTTGCACGGGGTGGTGTGGACGACGTGACGGTGCCGTCTCGGGCGCAGGGTGGGGATGGGCCTAAAAGGTGGTCACACCTGTCAATGACCCGAAAGGGGAAGGGGGCGATGCGGACTTCGGCGGCGACGCGCGTGGCTCTTGGGCCATGGCCCACGGGCGAGGAGAGAGGAGGACGACGCGCGCGGGCGGTTGGACCGACGGGAAGATTTGGGCGGCGGTCCAATAGGGGAGAATTGGGCAAGAAAATTAATGAGAGAGGAAAATGATTTCAAGGGACTTAATTAATTTTGAGAATTGATTTCATTGGTTAAAAATTACTTCTAGTGCTCTAAAAATTCCACTAAAAATCTAGTTAATATATTTTGACATGTGGAATTTAAGAAAATCCTACCATGCCATTTCCTCTTATAAATTGTGTTTTAAAATTACTTCTTTGCTCTAGGTTAATTCCAAAATTAAATTTCTTTTTGGGGAATTATTTACATCATTTTTAAAAGGCAAAACTCCACGGTGTGACAAACCTACCCCCCTTAAACGGAATCTCGACCCTGAGATTCGGAGGTGCTGGTGAAGAGGTGTGGGTGAGCAGCCTTCAACTCATCTTTCCTTTCCAAATTAGCTTCTTCATCTGAGTGATGAGTCCTCTGAACTCTACAGAACTTGATAACCTTGTTTCGGGTTCTTCTTTCACTGGTTTCAAGGATACGGGCTGGCTTCTGCACGTAAGTCAAGTCCTCTTGAATCTCAATTTGGTCTAGACTCGCCTGCTCCTCTAGTACTCTCAAACACTTCTTCAATGAGATATGTGGTACACGTCATGAATACCAGCCATGTTGGGTGGAAGCTCGAGCCGGTAAGCAACTTCCCCTCGATGTTCCTGAATTCAATATGGTCCCACAAAACGTGGTGCCAACTTGCCTTTGGTTTGGAAACGGTGCACTCCCCAAAGCGGTGTGACACGAAGATACACATAGTCCCCTGCTTCAAAAGTGAGGTCTCCTCGACGGTTGTCTGCGTAGCTCTTCTGCCAAGACTGCGCAGTTCTCAACCTTTCTTTGATAGTTCGGACTTTTGCTTCTACCTCACTTAACACTTCAGTTCTGAACAACTGATGCTCACCAGTTTGATCCCAGAAAAGTGGTGTGCGGCACTTTCATCCGTACAATGCCTCAAATGGTGACATTTGCAAACTAGCTTGGTAACATTGTTGTAGGAGAACTCTACATAACAAAAACTCTTGTCCCATGCTCCTCCAAACTCAAGCGCACATGTTCTCAACATATCCTCCAAAATTTGATTTACTCTCTTAGTTTGACCATCAGTCTACGGGTGATAAGTTGTACTAAAGTTCAAACGAGTACAAAGCTCTTCTTTCAACTTCTGCCAGAACTTGAAAGTAAACTGACTTTCTAGATCATACACGATCTTCTTAGGCACCCCATGTAAGCACATGATCCTAGCGAGGTAAAGTTATGCTAACTTCTTTCCCAAATAAGTGGTATGCACCGGGATAAAATGAGCCACCTTCATGAGGCGATCCATGATGACCCAAATTGAATCATGTCCTGACGATGTTTGAGATAAACCTATGATGAAATCCGTTCCAATTTCTTCCCATTTCCACTTCGGAATTTGGAGAGGTTGTAACAGTCATGTGGGCCATTCATGTTCTGCCTTTACTCGCTAACAAACATCACAGAGTGCGATGAATTTAGCTCATACTGACCCACCAAAACATCTCCTTGAGATCTTGATACATCTTTGTACTCCTCAAATGGATTGTATATTGGGTCTGATGAGCTTTTGTAAGGATCAGATTCTTTAATTCTTTGTCTTCAGGTACACACAATCTTTTTCCCATCCAGATTATCCCATGTTCGCCTTCAGTGAAATCAGCTTTTCCAACTCTCATGTTCTTCTTGAGTTTAGCTATCTCAGAATCTGACACCTGAGCTGCCCGAATTTGGTCTATGAGAGTGGGTTGAGCTTCAAGGGCGGCCACAAACCAAAATTCCACGATTCGTAGGTTTGCGCTCCAAATCTTGCTGCAACTTGCTACACATTCCCTCCTTGTTAATGATGTTGCAGTAACTTTTTTTGGCTCAAAACATCCGCTACCACATTAGCTTTGCCGGGGTGATAGTCTATTCTAAAGTCATAACTTTTGATCAATTCCAACCATCTTCGCTGGCGAAGGTTTAAATCCGGTTGGGTTAAGATATACTTTAAGCTTTTATGATCCATATCCACTTCACAGTGGTTGCCGATCAGGTAGTGTCGCCGGATCTTCAAGGCATGGACCACTACGGCTAACTCCAGATCTTGAGTTGGATAGTTGTTCTCATGCGGACGCAACTCACAAGAGGCGTATGCGACCATTTTGCCTTCTTGCAACAACACACATCCTAGCCCTTTGCGGGACGCATCACAATACACTTCGAAATCTTTCGTTGGATCCGACAATATTAAGACTGGCGCAGACACCAGCTTCTTCTTAAGCCCTTCAAAACTCTTGTTGCATTCTGTGGATCACTTGAATTTTTCCTCTTTCTTCAACAAATGCGTCATTGGCTTGGCAATTCTGGAGAAATTGTCAACTAGTTTATTGAATGAAAAGGGAATTCCCTCGAGAATAGATTTGCTTCTTAGGAAAGATAATTAGTTATCTTCCCCCCTCGAACTGAGCTATTTCATGTGTATTGAATTGTATACACGAGGGCTCAATGAACCGACGATAATAACTCGCGAGTCCAAGAAAACTTCGAATCTGGGTAACTGTCTACGACGGGGTCCACTTAGTAATTGACTCCACATTCGACAAGTCCACCGCTACTCCTTGGGCATTCACGATGTGACCGAGGAACTGCACTTCCTTTAACCAGAAGGCACACTTGCTGAATTTGCCATAGAGTTGATGATTCCTCAACTTCTTGAGCACTAACCAAAGATGATGCTTGTGTTCCTCCTTGGTCTTGAAATAGATCAGAATGTCACCAATGAACACCATGACAAACTTGTCAAGAAATTCCATAAACATCTTGTTCATCAAGTTCATGAAAAAGGCAAGTGCATTGGTAAGTCTAAAATACATGACCGTACACTCGTACAAAACCATAACGAGTGATGAACGCGGTCTTGGAAATGTCCTCTCGAATCCTTAATTGATGGTAGCCTGACCACAAGTCTATCTTGGAGAACACCTTCTCTCCCTTGAGTTGGTCAAACAGGTCATCGATCCGTGGTAGTGACCTCATTAAGTGCGCGATAGTCGACGCACATTCTCTTGGTCTTGTTTTTCTTCTCCACAAAGATCACCGGAGCACCCCAAGGTGACATGCTCGGGCGGATGTGACCTTTCTATAACTGTTTATCAACTTGCTTCTTGACTTCTGCCAACTCGTTGGCTCCCATTCTATACGACCTCTTGTGGATTGGGGTAGTTCCCGGTACTAGGTCGATCCAAAATTCAATTTCTCTTTTTGGTGGCATCTTGGTTAGATCTTCCAGAAAGACTTCAGGGTATTATTGGACTATGGGAATGTCTTCCAATTTCACATGGGTCTTCACTTCTACTTATGATGATCCCTTGATAGAAGCCTGATTCAGACTTGTTACGGTCTTCGGTGGCACTAGAGAATGGAAAGTGATCTTCTCCCCTTTTTCATTGGTTAAAGTGATCGTGTGACTCGTACAATCAATCACTTTCTTATGTCTTGTCAACCAATCCATCCCAATAATGACATCTAAGCCTTTTGATTTAAGAAGGATAAGATTGGCTAGATATTGGGATCCTTGGATTTCAATTGCCGCCGAGGGGCAGTAGTGAGTGGTATCCAAATGATTTCTAGGGGTTTGAACCCTCATAGGTGTCACGCCCCGATTTTCGTTCGAGATGAAAAATCATTAAATAATTCATTTTCTATAAATTAAATAAAATGAAAAGCAGATTACTCAAGCGAAAGTAATAAGGAAATAAAAATTTCCTTTAAAAATCATGGCTGGAAATATTTTTGAAGCATTCTCCATGCCCTAAAGTACTCTCCAAAATTTTTCGTGAAATTTTGGAGCTCCATAAATAATTTTAATAATACAAAAAACATTTCAGTAATTATTTTAAATAAATAAATTAATCAGTAAATGATCTTGTATTTTTATTAAATACGTTGAGTGTCCATCTAATTTAAAATTTTTTCTTGGAATTATTTGAGCATTGTAAGTATATATATAAAAATTCAAGGAAGTTTGGAAGGAAAAGTCTGCTTTGCTTCCCTCTGCTACAGTGTCGTCTTCAACCTCCATCAGTCTACGCACTGTTCATCCCGATTTGAGTTTGTTTACATCCCTTTCCGAATCTGGCCAAATCCCTTGCTCAAATCCAAAATTGATTGAGGAGAATTAATCCCCACCTCATCCTCTTCAATTCCCCCACGATTCCCGACTAAATTTCGCATGTTTTCATGGTGGATTTTGATTATATTTCTCATTGTTGAGCTCCACCATGGCCGGCTGATCTCCCTCCCCAGTCGATTCCCTTACCAATTAACTGCAAAAATGATTCCCCTTCACCTCCTCATTATTTCTCCTCTTGAATCAACCTCAATCGTGCACTAACATGCCTTGAATCGCTACATGTTCTTCTCCTGTTGAACTGCACCATGGCCGACGCCGACCCTTCCTCTCCGCGGCATCGATCTCTCTCCCCTCCGTCCTATAAAAGGGAGCCCCCAGCCCCGTCCTCACTCCCCTCACACCACCTCGAGCTCCCTTGCTCTCCCTTCATCCCTCCGCTCGGCTTCCTCTCTCCTCGACACCGTTCTTCCCTGTCAAGCCGAGCAATGCCAGACCTTTCCACCACCTTCATCGGCCTCGCAGCCACCTCCTCTTCCCAGGCCTCACCTTCGTTTCGCCCGGAGACTGCCGTGCCAGCTTGTCCATCCACCTCACCTGCGCAACTCTGGTCGGCTTTTCCTCCTCACCCGTGCGCCGGTTGGCTGCGCCATCGCCACCTACGGCACCGCAGCATAGCCCTCCACCTCGGCCAAGGCCCGTTTTCGCCCGGAATACACCGAAACCATGCTGCCCGTGGTGCCACTCCATCGGCCTCGTCGGCGCCACTCCGGCAGCCCTTACCGCCTTGCAGGAGTGTTATCCAACGTCGTCAAATACTTCCTCGGCATCGTGGCGTCGTCTCCTTTGCCGGCATCCACTTGGTTCCGTTTGTCGCCATCATCCCATGATCGTCCTTGCCGGTACAATCTTTAGCAAGCCATTCTTCCTTGCCGGCACATCGCCCGGTGGCCTCATCGTCTCTGTCAACGACAATGCGGCAGTGTGTTCTACACCGTCCTCACCATCGTGCGGCCGCCGCCGGCTGCTGTCGTCGTCCTCTCACCATTCCAGGTTGTTTTCGTCCCCGTCCCCTGCGTCGGCACCAATACACCGACTTTTCCTCCGCTCGCCGTCGTGCGCCCGGTGAGTTCCTTGCTCCTCTCTCCGCTCTCACTCGCTGACGGCAGTCCTTGCCCGCTGTCGTCATCCCGACTCTTTTTCCTTCTAAAAATAATTAATAATTGCCTAATAAATTAATTTATTTTCTAGAATTCATTTAAATGGTCTAAAACTTTTAAAATTCATATTTAATCCATACGAACTCTAAATTCGGCCATTCTAATTGCAAAATTCATCTAAAATTGAGCCCTACATGTTTGTTCATTTTCCATGTATTGTTTATTTGGTTTTTATTAGGAGTTTTCCTCGTTTTGCATGTCTGCGTGTACAGTTCATTGTTTTGGAGGTTCGCGCTCGCGAGGAAAAGAAGATTTGTTCGAAGGAGCAAGGCAAATCATGTCATTTTGATCATATTGCTATCCCAGTTTACAAAATTGTGTTTATTTAAATTATTGCATTTCGCTTTATTAAATTCACGCGTCTATCACTGTTTTATTTAGCCTTACCAATTCTCCTTATTATAGCCCTATTACTTGTATTAGTATGATCCTTGATAACCCTAGGAAAAATAAAACTAGTGAGCACTTTATGTATGTGGTACTCACTAGAAAACTTAGGAATATGCTTAGCCATGCTTGAATAGAAATAATTAGATGTTTTCAATAATTAGACTAAGGAATAACTTGTAAATGATGGAAATTTTGGTTGTTTAGCCATAACATGATGTCCTCTTCAAACCTCCCCAAACATGTTTTCGGCTAGGCTTGGGGTGCTGGGTGTTGTTAGTCGCACCTCGGCCGTCATAAGGATCGGTCTTCGGGCCTCTGTTGCAAAGCATTTCCTTACTACCACCTGTCTAATCGGTAAAGCTTAACACGTCGACTAATGCGGCCAGAAACAGAAAAGACATGGATAGGGATGGATGAAGCCCTAGGAGGGGTTGAAGCCCATGGGCTGACGTCTCTAGCAAGAGAAGGCTCAGAACAAGTCGAGATGCCTGGGGGCATAGACTGTCTGCTCGACCCAGGGCACCTGGCGGGAGAAGTCTATGTCGGTCTTCTTTGTTTAGGGTTGTAATAAGTGATGAGTTATGTCATGGCTTTCGTCCGTATGCCATGGTGTCATGTGGCACGTCGCAACACGTGAGGAAGACATGTCTGCTGGGTAAATATGTACACCTCTAATCAGAGTAAATCTATTCGAATAGTCGCGCGCTCGGTTATGGGCAAGCCAAGCAATGTACCCAAGTTAGAGTTTAATTCTGTTTAAAACTGAAAGATTTGGAGTTAGCACATGTTGGCCTTAGTTAAGGCAAGATCACGTTGAAGCGCCAAGTTAGAGTTTAATTCTGTTTATAACTGAAAGATTTGGAGTTAGCACATGTTGGCCTGAGTTAAGGCAAGATCACGTTGAAGCGCGACTTGGTAATAATTTGACTAGAGATAGGCTCATGTTTATTCAAAGGCCTTTAAATATTTAAATGCTTTGAAATGCTAGTTTTCTGCAAAATAGCCCTGCATATGAATTCCTTGTACTCCTTTTCATTATTTGCATTTTCCCGGCATGGCTTGTTGAGTACAGTGGTTGTACTCAACCGTGCAATTCCTTCCCCCTTTCAGAAGTGTAGTGCTTCTGAGTCGAAGACGGTGTTAGAGGACCAAGGCTCAGACCCCTTTCAGAAGTGTTGATTTTGCCTGTGGAGTGGAGCTGAAGCCCCGCTAGGATCGTCTTTTTCCGTTGCCACTGCTTTCTTTCGAGTGTGAGGACTAAGAGCCTCTTCTGTAAGTATATTTACACGCTTTAGCTTACGTTTGGATTTGTGTATTGATTTGTAATTTTGTAATTTTGTATACCCTGGCTGGTCCTGGACAGGGAATTAACACACAAAATAGTCTGGAAATTTGGGATAAATTTCCGAGTGTGACAATAGGTATTTTAAGTTCCACTATTGATAAACCATGTACCCCAACAAACTTCTTGGAAAAAAATGAATGCTTAGCACCAGAATCAAATAGTACTCTAGTAGGAGTGAAATTCATAGGAAACATACCTAATATAACTTCGGGCGCAGCTTGCACCTCTTCTGTAGACACATGGTTGACATGTGCTTGGATGAACCTAGGTTCGATGCGCTTTGGCTTTGGACATTTATCTGCAATGTGTCCGGGCTCACCGTAGTTGAAGCAGACACCCGGCTTTCCTCCGGAGTCCTTTTGTGGAGCTGGCTTGGACTGCTGCTGGGGTGACGTCGTTGGAGGACGCAGGGCAGGGTTGCGATGCTGGTGCCCACCATGGTTGTTGTGGCTGTGTTGATGGAAAATTCCCACGCACCGGCCTGAGAGGTCTACTTAACTCTAGTGCATGTCCAAATTAGATCACGTTTGGTGATTTGCAGGGCGTGCCAGTTGGTTTGATCCTGTAAACAAGAGACAAAGAATAGATAATCAAATTATGATTAGATCCTACTCGATCGGTTGTAGATAATCATAATACATAATTACTATTCCAAAGCATGTTTAGACTAAGTGACTGGGATAGATCGGTAGTATACCGAGACAGTATAAATCACTTATATCTAAAAACGTATTAGAACAATAATTATATATGTATTCATAATCTAGCCGATGTTGTAGATCTAATATGAATCGACGAGTACTATGATACAGTTTTATGCTAAGATATTATTATAAGCTAAATATACTAAACAAGGATCAATCAACTGTTAATATAACTCAACAGATTGATACCAAGCTTAGCAGATTTAATTAGTATAAGATCTTAATATAAAAGGCGGCTTTAACACATCTAGCAGTAATAAAACATATAAGATGGCTAAAACAGGTAAGATCAGCTGAAACCCCGATACTATCTCTAATAGCAATCATTGAGGTGAATAGATCCATAAGAGCAACTTAATAGATCAAACTGATGCAACTTTAAGTACAAAAAGAAACAGGAGATTTATATAAACTAATGAAAACCTTTCGAGATGGTGGATACGCCATATAACCTAAATCAACCCCTAGATCTAGCTCTGTCGGCTGTTGTCTTCAGAGAAACGGTAGCCGATCATGGGATAGATCTAGACTTGATCTAAATTATATGTCGTATATGATAAATTAAGCTATTCGTGACATCAGGACCAGAGTATCACGACGATGGAAGCACTAACCTCGATAGCACAAACCACTTGAAACAAGAGATTACCTTACTTGGAGATTGGAATCCGATGCAGCCCAAAGACGAGGCAAGAACTTGTCGAAATTGAAAGTAAAAACAAACCCGGATATACATGGTGGCGATGCGCCGAGAATGTATTGAGTTGTGTGCTGTTAATTACATGGTCTCGGGTCATACTTATACCCGGATATACAATGAGTCCATAACGGACACGATTCCTATCACATATTGGATTACAAATATTTTGAACAAACCAATATTTCTATAAGGAAACTATACAAAATATCCTAATTTAAAGATACAATTGTCGTTGTAGGACTGTATCTGTAGGTGGCAATGTCTTTGAAGCACTTGGAAACCAAATCCAATGATTATCTCTAAGCTTTTCTTCCAGGATCGGTCCCAATCAGAATCTTCCATCTCCTAATCCCAATCAGAATCGGCTATCGGCTATCATGGTCTGACTCGAACTCAGCCGATTGGCTCCTTAGCCGATTCGGACACAGCCGATGTGGCCTCTGTTTCCGAGGATCACGTGTTTCCTTCGGTTCCGCTCCAATCCTTGCTTCAAACTCGGGGATTTGCTTACCAAATTTGGTTGTTAACACATGCCCCCAAGTCTGCGATAGTGATAATGTTGCGGATTTGTGCAATCTTATCCTCGGAGAAACCCTAGGTCGAGTCTATTTTGGCCATTACGAAAACTCTTCAAATACCACCCCTTCCACGCCGAAAAACCTCACGTCGTCACCTTTGCAATCCACAAAGCCCTAGATAGAAACCAATCTCGAGCTCTCCGGCGATCTCCTCGGCTTTCTTGACTCCGCAGTGGTGATTCCCCTCCTCCGGCGATCGAAACTAAGGCGATGATGGCCTCCGCTGCCTCCTCTGGCTCTGGTCCCGCCAAGTTTGCTGAGGTATGTTCTGTCGGCTGAATCCTTCCTTTTTCTGCCCTTAATCGTAGATCTGAATCTTGGATGTCATGAATCTTGATTTCGTCCCCTCTTTTCATTTGTAGCATCTTGCCCATGAGATAGTTATTCCAAGTTTAATCAATGACAAGAGATATTTCCTAGGGCCTATCGGCAATAAAGACCCAACCGACATTATCATTGCCCGAACCAATAGGATACTCTATAGAATATCAAACCCCGACCTAGGCCATTGGAATGGTACCTTCAAGTCTTGGCCTTCGACAGATAAATCTTGGCCCTCTTGGTACAAGAGAATGCAGGCCAGTAAACAAAGTCACCGGGAAGAAGTCGGCATAGCCCAATGCCTGACCCTTTCTATAGCCGATATGTCTAAGGATGAACCACTAGTATCGGCTGCCTGCTACTTCTGGAACAACACCTTTAATGCCTTTCTTTTCTAATAAGGCCCAATGACTCCAATGTTAGCCGACGTTTTAATGATAACTGGACTAGATATACTGTCGTTGGCTAACCCGAATCGGCTGGACAACAAAGGTCAACTTTCCTTCAAAACCATGTCAATTGGAGGCTGGAACGACTATGTTAGCATGAATATGGGGACTAGGTCCATCAGCCCTAGAGAGCATACCACATTCCTTATGATGTGGCTAGAAAAAATTGTCTTCTACGGCTCTAGTTGTTGCCGAACAACGAATTGGCAAGTGGTAGCCGAAGCCCTAGTCAACAATACAAAAATCCCCTTGGGCAAATTCCACTTGGGTTATCTCTATCAGACCTTGAGCCAGGCATCGGCTAAGATAGCAACCGATGCATTAATAGGCACTGGGGGCCCTTGGTGATTTCTGTACTTGTGGCTAGTACTGTTGACTTAGAAAATTTCCGGACGGCCACAGCTAACCGATGCACGCTTCCCCTTAGTGGAGCCAACTGGAGATGATGAGGGGGAAGAAATAACCACCAGGAGATGCTTGTCTTTTGGAGAGACCGTTGCCACTCATGCTGGATCCAAGTTATCAAATGAGCTGCTAGCCAACTGGTTCACTCTCTTCTACGACGGCTTCATCAAGAACAATCGGACTTCGTTCTTTTACCAAGACCGCACAGAATTCGAACTGCCGGTAGAGCTAAACTTCGATGAGGTGAACTCGGACAAGTACCCCAAGTGCAGAGAACTCTTCACTTCAGCGCTCACTCCTTGCACCCTGCCGACTGGGATCCATCAGGGTCGTAACGTTGTGAAATCATATGAGTTCTACTATTCCATGTGTGCTGGTAGACAACTTGGCCTTGGACAGTTGCCAATCGGCTTCTATTATGCCGATAAAATTGAGACAAGAGGGAAGATCAACTCGAGACTTATGATGAATCAGCTGATGAACATTGATAGTCCCCATCTCGACAACATAGGTGTGCTAGAGCTAGCCCACAGAAGAAGTGCGGCTTATGACCAATGGTGGGTGGAGATCAAGAGACATATCTTCCATCAATCTGCTTCAATGTACCTCACCACCCTCCTGCCAGAATCGACCCCGACCGTAAGTACTTTTGCTTTCAAGTTTTCTCTTTCTTAAATGATCGGCTTTCATCATATGCTAACACTTGATTGATTTCCTTCTTGCAGACAAGAGACTCAGATCCTCCTGCAGTTAGTAATTCAGGAATTGCAATCGAATACTCCCGGGGGACGATCCCAAATGGTGGTGGCTACGCCCAATCCCTTATCGGCTTCAAGTCGCTGAAGATAAAGACGCTGCTCCATGGCCAAACTCGCGAGGCCATGACAAGGAAGAAAAGGGTTGCCCCATCGGCCGCGGACCCATCGGCTGCACCAATCAAGAACCAGAAGAAGCCAAATCCTGCTACACCAGCCGATAGCCTGCCCTCTCTCGACCCCAGCATAGAGGAAGCACTTAACATAGAAGCCATGGACGAAGATATCTCCCAAGCCATTAAAGAGGCGGCAGATACAAGTGATTCAAGCCAGAGCGCAAGTATACCGCAAGCCGATGAACAAACTCAAAAGACCCCTTCACCCCCAAAGCGACTGGTATGTATATTCCTTTCTGAATTTGATTCCAAATCATAGTCATTTGACTCCTGACCAAACTCTTGCTTGCAATACAAAAGACAAGCCAATCGACCTCCTCGTCCATCTTCTCCAGTAATCTCTAATTCTATCTTTTCCTTGCTCACTTTGTACCCAACTGATCTGTACTGACACTTGTCCTTTTTCTAGCCTCCTCGGTCTCCATCGGCTACCCCCCATGTGTCAAGTGAAAGAACTCCGTCAGCTACGGTCAGCCATCATGTTGAAGAAGAACCAGCGCCAGCTCCTGCCGTCCGAGTAAGCACACTCTTTTCCCTCAAGAGTTTATATCGGCTATCCATATTCTACTTTGATCACTCCAAACTTCTCTACAGAATCTAGCCAATATGCTTCCATTTTACATCAAGGAGTTCATCAGCGAAGACGAAGAAACTACAAGCCAGGACCAAGCCCCGATAGCCGATGAACTCGAGGAGAAACTTCTGGACATCAACCGTCGGCAAGACATCAACTTGGACCAACTGGTCATGGACTATGGGCCGATTAGGGCGTGCTTCAACGATGTTCAGAGCCAACTCCCTGAAGAACTCACCGAGACAATCTCCCAGGCTGCATATATCGATCAACATCAGTTCAAGCTGGAGCGGGCAATGCAACGGATGATTGAAAGAAAGGCCCAAGCCGATCTGAAGATCATGATCGATGCTACCCTGCAGAGTGTTATCACTGACAAAACCAAGTTGGACGAGTTGGCTGCTGGACCATCGGCTACTCAAGCAGAGATCGATCAGCTGGAATTAGAGAAAGCCGACTTGGAAGCTAAGCTGGAGCAGTGCAACGCCAAAATCACCGAGAAAAAGAGAACAATAGCCAATCTCCCCAAGGTTACCGAAGACCAAAGAGCCAAGGTGGCTTCTTCCATCAAATACCTAGGAGATTTGAACAAATCGGCGAAGGTGATCCAGGGCACCGAGGAGGATGACATCGCTACGATCGACCAAATCAAGGCTATCAAGCAAAAAGCGATGTCGGCCGTCCAAAATTTTCTCGGCATGTAATAGGGCTAGTCTTTGAAAACCTCATGTAATACTTTGTAAATACATGACTTTTGTAATCGGCTTGCTGTGCTTTGAATATTTATCACATAATCTTCTGCCGATTCCTCTCAGTCCTCATATCTTGAATGTCTCAAAAGTTTTCAAAGCCCCAAAAATTTGAAGTCTTCTGATTCTGATTTTGTATGATATATACCCCCCTAATTTTCAATGTTGACTCCAGCATTGATAAAATATAAGATAAAACCATTCAACACCTATCGGCTAAACTCAGCCGATTTGAAAAATCAAAGGGGAGAAAAACCTCTGACGAAATGTTTCTAAAGGCGATGTGCGTATTCTCACAACACGTCGGCTATCATGGATCGGCAAGGACTTAGCCGAATCATGAATTGATCCAAACGTTGGGGTGGTATTTCTTCAGATATTTGCCATTAAGGGCACTTCCAAATACTTCTCCATCCAATCCTTCTAGCATGTAGGCTCCTTTAGAGACACATTTGTGTATCTTGAAAGGCCCGTCCCAGTTAGGTGACCATTTGTCGAATTTGCTATCTTTTGAACCAATCGGCAGTATCAACTTCCAAACTAGCTCGCCTTCTTCAAAATACTAATGTACCACCTTCTTGTTGTAATGACGAGCTACACGTTCTTTGTCTCTAGTCACCTTTTCCAACGCATGCATCCTTGACACAACCAAGTCTTCCGACTCGTCTACCATCAGATTATAATAATCACCGGCTGTTAACTCATCTTGCAGCTGAATACTTCTTGAACCGATGACATTTTCCCATGGCAAAACAGGTTCGTGTCCGTAGACCAACTTGTAAGGAGGCTCCTGGATCGATCCATGACAGGCCATCCGATAAGCCCATAGTGATTCGGCTAATCGGCTATGCCATTGTTTTGGGTACACAGAGATCTTTCTCTTTATCAACTTGATCAAACTTTTATTGGAGGCTTCTGCCTGTCCATTAGCCTAGGCATAATACGGTGAAAAATTTAAAAACTTGATTCCCATGCTGTCGGCGAACTAAAAAACTCATCTGAGACAAAAATAGATCCATGATCCGTGGTAATAGTTTGAGGGACACCAAATATGTAGATGATATGCTCCTTGACAAACTCAAATTCAACCCCAGAGTCAACCTTCTTCAAAGGAATTGCTTCCACCCATTTGGTAAAGTAATCAATTGCCACCAATATGAACTTGTGTCCCTTGCTTGAGGGCGGATTAATCTGGCCGATCATGTTGATTCCCCATCCTCTGAACGGCCAAGGCTTGATGATTTGATTCATAGCCGATGCTGGTGCCCTCTGGATAGCTCCGAACTTTCGACAATCCTGACAGCCCTTATAATACTTGAAGCAATCCTCCAGCATAGTCGGCCAAAAGTACCCAGCTCTCCGAAGAAGCCACTTCATTTTGTGAGCCGATTGATGAGTACCGCAAACCCCTTCGTGCACTTCCCCTATGGCGACTTTGGCTTGATCAGCACTTAGGCACTTGAGTAGCACACCATCAATCGTCCGATAGTATAAATCATCGTCGAGCAAAACATATCACAAAGCCTTGTAACGCAATTTCCTTGAAGCCAACTGGGAAGGATTCTGTAAATAGTTGTGAACATCATACCTCCAATCGTTGGCTAAGATGGTTGCAATCTCCACTTCAACTTCTCTTGTCGTCGGCTTGTAGCCTGATGCCCCCTGAGCCAAATCATTTGCTTCTAAATTTTTCTCTCTAGGGATATGCTTTAAGGTTACTAGCCAAAAATTATCCATCAACTCTCGGTATTTTTGATAATAGACCATCAGCGTGTCGTTTTTGTACTCGTATTCTCCTAATAACTGGCTGATGACCAATAGTGAATCACCTATTATTTTCACAGCATCCGCTTCAACTTCCTTCAGCAATTGCAGGCCCTTGAGAATGGCTTCATACTCGGCTTGATTGCTTGTAGCGTGAGGCGCGATGGTAAAAGCAAACTCAAAGCTTGCCCCCCCTGGGGGATATTATCACCAAGCCGATGCCACACCCATTTGTGCAGACCGATCCATCGAAAGTCAATGTCCAGGGCATGATGTCAACTGAGCCGATTGAGTCATCTCTGTGTTCTACAATAAAATCAGCTATGGCTAGCCCTTTCACTGCCTTGGGTGCTTGATACCTCAAATCGAACTATGTCAAGGCAAATATATCCACTTCCCAACTCGTCCTTTCAGAACAGGAGCCAATAGCATATATTTTACTACGTTGGCTTTGCAAACTATAGTGCACTCATTGGATAATAAATAATGCCTGAACTTTGTACATGAAAAATATAGGCATAAGCACAACTTTTCCACAGGAGAGTACCTTGTTTCTGCATCCAAAAGTTTTCTACTGAGATAGAAAATTGTTTTCTCCTTCCCCTTGAACTCCTAGATTAAAACTGAGCCGATAGATTTCTCGTCGGTTGATAGATATAGCTTGAAAGGCACTCCTTTTTGTGGAGGGATCAATACTGGAGGAGAGCTCAGATAATTCTTGATATTGTCTAAAGTCTTCTGTTGCTCTGCCCCCAAGTAAATGTTTGATCGGCCTTCAACCGTAACAAAGGTGTGAACGGCTCCATCTTCTCAAATAGGTTGGCAACGAAGCGCCTGATAAAGTTAACTTTGCCGATCAAAGACTGTAACTGCTTCTTGTCCTGCGGAGGCTGCATACTTTTGATAGCATTGATACTTCTTTGCGTCACCTCAATCCCCCTCTCATGAACAAGAAATCTCAAGAATTGGCCAACCGATACGCCGAAAGCACACTTCATGCGGTTTATTTTCAGGCCATATTTTATGGTCCTCTCTAAGACTTTTCTTAAATTAGCTATATGATCTTCTAATTCCTTGGATTTGATGACAACATCATCAATGTAGATTTCAACAAAGAAGCCAATTAAGTCATGAAAAATTTAGTTCATGGCCCTTTGATATGTAGCCCCAGCGTTCTTCAACCCAAAAGTCATAACGACCCATTCATACAAACCGATTGCCCCTAGACACCTGAAAGCTGTCTTATCGATGTCTTCTTCGGCCATAAAGATCTAATTATATCCTGCATTGTCATCTATAAAACTTATTATTTTGTGGCCGGAAGTTGCATCTACAAGCAAATCAGCTATTGGCATGGTGTATTCGTCCTTAGGGGTACCCTTGTTTAAATCTCTGGAATCAATGCACACCCTAAGTTTGCCGTTTTTCTTTATCACTGGGAACCCGTTTTGCATATCGGTAGGGCCGAATAAAACTGGCATCATATACCCATGTGATTTCGGCCTTAATCGCATCATACATATCGGCCTTAAACCTCCGGGGAGGTTGTTTGTATTGCCGATATCCTGGCTTAATAGGGAGTCGATGTTCAACAATCGATCGGCTAAGACCAGGCATCTGAAAATATTCCCAAGCAAAACAATCATTATTTTCCTTTAGTAAATCAATAAGCTTGGTTCTAAAATGAGAAGAAACATTTTTACTAATATATGTCGGCCTAGGCCTATCTCATGGACCTATATCGACTTCTTCAAGCTCGTCGGCCAACATAAAACCTAGCCCGAGTTTGCCATCCAGATCGTCCACGGTGTCCCTGGTGTAGACGTTCGAGCCCTCCACAATGCCCTCAATGTAATAACTGAGGCTCTTTGTCTCTAATTGGCTATATATCAAAATCGGACACCTTTAGAAAATCGGCCTGCCAAACTTTGTCAAACAGGCAATCAATGCCATCAACTTCCCATAAAGATAGGTCAGCATTGGC
This sequence comes from Oryza australiensis, assembly GCA_019925245.2. Classification (NCBI taxonomy): domain Eukaryota; kingdom Viridiplantae; phylum Streptophyta; class Magnoliopsida; order Poales; family Poaceae; genus Oryza; species Oryza australiensis. Next base: position 121,149 of record JAIFGZ020000833.1, read on the forward strand.
TACGTTGACTGACCTATTGGCTGGCATGACTTCGATCTTGTTGCCTTGCCACTGGATTAAGCTTTGATGCATTGTCGAAGGGATGCAGCAGTTGGCATGGATCCAATCCCTACCATGTAGCAGGCTATAGGACACCTTCCCGTCGATGACAAAGAACGTTTTGGGCATGGTTTTGCTGCCGACGGTCAGCTCGACGTTTTGAACTCCCTTGGCCTCTGATGGGTTCCCGCCGAAATCCTTGAGAACCATATTTGTCTTTATCAAGTCATTGGCTCCTTTTCCCAACTTCCTGAAGGTAGCATAGGGCATCAAATTGACGGCAGCTCCTCCATCGACCAACATCTTCGATATTGGCTTTCTATTTACAAATCCTTTGACGTACAGGAGCTTCAGGTGCCGATGCTCAGTCCTCTCAGGTTTTTCGAACACTGCTTGTTCTGGGGACAATACTAATTTGGCCAAGGTCTCCTTCTCTTCATGTCTCCTCATGAATCTGACTAGGTTGTCCGTCTTTCGTGGACGATGATCAGCCGATCGATGACTAGCACAAACCATGTGTTAACGACCAAATTTGATAACCAAATCCCTAAGTCCAAGCCGAGATTAACACAGAGTCGGATCTGGAAGGTGGTCTGCGTGGGAGCTGAGGCCATGTCGGCTACCACTATGTCGGCTGGTAAGCCAGTCGACTAAAGGTCGAATCGGACATGGATAGCTGATAGCCGATTCCGAGTCAGGGAAGATGAAACCGTTTCCAATAAAGAAGCTTGAAGATAAAAGAAAGATTCGGTTCCCAAATGTTCGTTAAGGTACTACCATCTATGGATAAAGTCCAGTAACGACAATTGTATCTGTAAAATAGAGTTTTGTTTAGATTTTCCCTTTTGTAATACGACATGGGACTGTATCTCGAGATTTTGTCGTATTTTGAATAGTAGATTAGATAGAAACCGTGTTCTACATGGACTTTGTTGTACTTGGGTATAAATAGGACCCGAGACATCTTGTAAATCATCATACATCAATACAACTTCAGCGCATCACCTCCTATTTTCTTTTAGACAAGTTCTTGATCCGGCTTTGGGTTGCATCGATCCGAACCCTGAATAAGGTAAATTCTCATCATTAGTGGTTTCTTCCGTCGAATCTAGTGCTTACATCGTCATGATACTCTAGGTTTAATGTTATAAACTGCGCAAGTTATCATATACGGCATATAATCTAGAACAATGTCTAGATATATCTTCCCGTCGGCTCGTTTCTCTCGGGAGACAGTAGCCGACAGAGCTAGAATTAGATGTTGGACTAGGTTACAGGCTGTATCTACCGTCTTGAAGGGTTTACATCGGTCTATATAGATATAATACTATCTTTTTGTACTTAATACTACATCATCTATGATCTGTTAAGTCGCTTTTAGAAGTATTTAGAACTATTCAATTAAATGCCTACTTGTAGAGACAGTGCTGTTGTTTCAGCCAGCCTTACGTGTTTTAATAATCTTCTAGCATTATTTACCATTAGATATATTAAAGCCTCCTCTTATATTAAGATCTCAATCTGGTTAAATGCCTTAAGCTAGTATCAGTCCGTTGGCATCAGCCGATAGCCGATTGATCTAGGTTTAACGCATTTAGGTTAGATTGATATCTTTTCATAAGATACATCGGAGTAATAGCCGATACACATTAGGTCTGCAACATTGGCTAGGTTATAAATACATGTATTTGTTACCCTGATATATATTTAGATTAAATGATTTATACTGTCTCGACATAGCTGATCTATGCTAGTCACTCAGTTTAAATGTGGTTTGGGTTAGCCAATATATGTCAAGTGATTCCCTGAGCCGATCCGGTAGGATCTAACTTTAACCTTAACACATGTATCTGTTTATTATTTCTTATTGGTTAGCAAATCAAACCAATTCGCACGCCTAGATCATCACAGGTAGCCAAGGACGGACCTGCACTGGAACTAAGCAGATCTCCCAGGCCAGCGCGTGAGGGAAATTTCTCATCAGCACCATGTTAATGGGAAACAAATCAAGTTTCATCGGCTTCTTGAGGTGCTCGTGGTAGTCCGTTGCTAGTCCTTTTTCTCCATATCCTTGCGTGGATCTGACTAAGCTGTCCGTCATTCTGGGCTGTCGATCAGCTTGCCTTTGACTAGCATGGACCATGTTGACGGGAAAGGGGTTGCCATTAACCTTCATCGGCCTCACCGAATCTTCAAATTTGATTTTGCCCTCTTCTATAGCCGACTGAATCTATTGGCGAAACACCTTACAATCGTTAGTACTATGAGAGCCGGTGTTGTGCCGATATATATCAAGTGATTCCCTGAGCCGATCCGTTAGGATCTAACTTTAACCTTACATGTATTTGTTTATTATTTCTTATTGGTTAGCAGATCAAACCAATTGGCATGCCTGAATCATCATAGGTAGCCAAGGACGGACCTGCACCGGAGCTAAGCGGATCTCCCGAGCAAACGCATGAGGGAAATTTCTCATCAACACGCTTCTTGGCACGCTCGGTGGGACCCTCGACTCGGTTAGAGCACTTTTACAAAGCCGACGTGATGGTTAACGTGAAGAGCCCTGAAATCAGCGAAGAGAACACAATTTCTGTCAAGATGGAACAATTGTCAGCCGAGCTATTGGCCGACTACAAGAAGATGGTGGAGAAACTGCAGGCCAACTATCTGCAATGTTTCGCTCAGACCAGGTCTGGGGCCGTCCACCAGAAGTACAAGTTCAGCATAGACGACTTCAAGACGTCCTCCTCAGACGACACAAAAGGAGAACGCAAGATGGAGGAGCCGAAGCAAGATCAAGACGATTCGGAACTGCATACTTTGCGAGACCGGATCGATTTCTGTGCATCATGCACTCGTCAATCAAAGTGGCATCTTGGTCAACACCCTATATAATACGACTGCCACTCTGGTCGATTCCAAGATTGCCGATCAGCTGCAGCGAGGGCCAACTTACTTCGTGGACGGCCAATTCCCCAATTACAGGGTCTTGGCAACCCAGAACTAGCCGATCCCGCCTCCAATACAGTCAGGGCCACCAGGAGGAGTCCTCAATCAGCCGACTACAGCCGCATCGACTTCAAGAACATCGCCCGTTGTTCTAAACCGGCGACAACCTCCTTCCTAGGACCAGCTAGTCGGTATGTTCAACTTTAATCGACACCAAGAGCCGGTTGCCAATCTCATTCAGGGGGCACAGTACAATGCTGGTGGCCGACAGCTCTTCCCAGATCCGCAGACACCCCCAGCGAGTCGGCCGCCTCCCGCTGGCAACCCACTTTAGTATCAGTACTAGGGAGGCCATCAAGACCGACATTATCGGCCTCAGACGTCACCTCAGTATCGGCAAGCACCCATGCAATATGATCAATGCGAGCCGATACAACAGGTTCAAGACAACAAGACCATGGCCGATTTGATTGCCGACGTCATGCGCGATCAATTCGGCCTTAAGCCAAAAGATTCTAGGACTTTGAAAGGGTACCATTGCCTAACCGGTACAAAGTCCCAGACTTCTCCAAATTCTTGGGACATGACAATACTTCGACATACGAGCATGTCAGCCGATTCCTGGCGCAATGCGGGGAGGCATCAGCTACAGACGCGCTAAGGGTTCGCTTGTTCCCTCTCTCGCTATCGGGATTGACCTTTACATGGTTTTCTTCATTACCCTATAACTCTATCAAGAGCTGGGTCGATCTCGAGAAGCAATTTCACAGCTATTTCTACACCGGCAATCATGAGATGAAATCGTCGAACCTGACAAGCATTAAGCAGAAGCACGAAGAATCGGTTCAGGACTACATTCAGAGGTTTAGGGAGATGAGGAACAGATGCTACAGCCTCGTGCTGTCCGATTCCCAGTTAGCCGATTTGGCTTTCCATGGATTGCTGCCACAGATCCGTGAAAGGTTTTTGGCTCAAGACTTCGACAGCCTAGCCCACTTGGCGCAGAAGGTGACGGCCCACAAGCAACGATTTCAAGAATCAAGGAAGGCCGTCAAAAAGGTTGCCCACGTCATCGTCGAATCTAATTCAGAAATAAGCGATGATGATGCAGAAGTTGCTGCAACCAAATGGACCAAAAATAAAAAGTCCATCGTCTGCCAATGGCTGCTTAAAACAGCTAAGGAGGAGAGTACGACTTTGACATTACCAAGGCTGATAGGATCTTTGATTTATTGCTAAAGGAGAAGCAGATTCAGCTTCCTACCAACCACACAATCCCATCGGCTGAAGAACTTAAGAAGAAGAAGTACTGTAAGTGGCACAACTCCACCTCCCATAGCACTAACGATTGTAAAGTTTTTAGGCAGCAAATCCAGTCGGCAATCGAGACCGGGAAGCTCAAGTTTGCCGATTTACCTCGACCGATGAAAGTTGATGGGAACCCCTTCCCGGTCAACATGGTTCAAGCCGGCCCCAGGCGAGCTGATCGAAAAAATAGAGTGGCGTACAGCTTAGCTAAAACTCTCGAGGGGACCAAGGCAGAAAACAGCCCGACTGGAGACCAAGCCGCGTCAATCAACATGGTGCGTCCCGCTGGCCGATTGGCTGATCAATGGCTGATCTGCATGGACAGTCGACGCCACCTCCAGCAGTGGTTTTGGCGGGTCGAAGAAGCCCAGCGCAACAGGCCTTATGCGAGGGAGCCCAAGGTTACAGGCTTCCATTACATTAGGCATCATAGCGACTGCGATCCCACTGGCGCAGTGAGTTTTTCTAATTCTGTTGGGAGTCAGGGATGAAGCTATCGACGATAGACAACTGCCCGGCGTACAGGGACCCACCAATGCGCAGCCCTGCTCAGTTCGTCCACAGGGCTGTGCAGCTAAACCAACGGCGACAGTCAGTGCACGACCAGCTCGGGCCGATTCACCAAGACTTCTTCGAAGATGAAGATAATGATGAAGAATACAACGAAGAAGCAGCCGATGATGAGCAATCGGCTAATCCACAATGGTGCCCCTCGAACCTGTTCACCAAGACGCAAAAAAGAAGAATTCAAAGGCTGAAGAGTGATGGGCAGGAGGAGGAGGTCCAACAATTGATCCAGCATCAGCGCCGTCGGCAGGGCAGGAAACAGTGGAGGCCCAAAAAGAAAAACGCCTCAGCCGACGGAAACCCGGCCGACGAAAGCGCAACTGACAAAGCTAGAAGGGAAACTAAAGGAAAAGGAAAGGTTTCTACATCGGTCAATATGGTTTTCCTATTGCCAGTCGAATTCTGCGCACCTGAGGCCGATGTAGATAATGTCGAAGACACCTTGGCAAAGCTGGCCCTATCCCCAGATCAAGCTATCTTCGAGAAACCATATGGGACTGAGAATCGGCACCTTAAACCACTCTACGTGAAGGGATTAATTAATGGAAAGCCAATGTCCAAAATGCTGGTTGATGGGGGGCTGTAGTCAATCTCATGCCCTGCGCCACTTTTCGTAAGCAGGGCAATGGAGCCGAAGATTTAATCAAGATGAACATGGTGCTTAAAGACTTCGGCGGCAATGCATCGGAGGCCAAGGGCATGCATAATGTTGAGCTGACCGTCGACAGCAAAACCGTGCCCACAACATTCTTTGTGATCGACGGGAAGGGATCTTACAGCCTGCTACTGGGGAGGGACTGGATTCATGCAAACTGTTGCATCCCTTCCACAATGCACCAAAGTCTGATCTAATGGCAAGGCGACAAAGTTGAAATCGTGCCAGCCAACAGGTTAGTGAGCGTTGCTAACACCGATTTGCCACTTTGGGAAATTGACGGTATTGCTTGTCTATCTGGCAATGTTTGGCAAGCCAATTTTCTAAAGGTGTCGGATTATGCCATACAACCTATTAGAGACGAAGAGCCTCAATTATTACTTTGAGGGTGTCGTGGAGGGCTCGAGCGTCTACGGCAAGGACACCGTGGACGACGACGATAGCAAGCTTGGGCAAGGATTTATGTTGGCCGACGAGCTAGAAGAAATAGACATCGCCTCTGGAGATAGGCCTAGGCCAACATATATTAGTAAAAATTTGTCTTCTCATTGTAGATCCCATCTTATTGATTTATTAAAGGAATATAAAGATTGTTTTGCTTGGGAGTACTTCAAGATGTCTGGTCTTAGCCCATCTATTGTTGTCCATCGGCTGCCTATCAAACCCGGCTATCGGCCATTCAAACAGTCTCCTAGGAGATTCAAGGCCGATATGTATGATGCAATCAAAGCCGAAATCACTCGGCTATATGACGCTGGATTCATTCGGCCCTGCCGATACGTCGAGTGTGTCTCGAATATTGTTTCAATAATGAAAAAGAACGGTAAACTTAGGGTGTGTATTGATTTAAGGGATTTACTAGTGGATGCTGCTTCCGGCCACAAGATAATAAGTTTTATGGATGGTAATGCAGGTTACAATCAAATTTTTATGGCAGAAGAAGACATGCACAAGACTGCTTTCAGATGCCTAGGAGCAATCGACTTTTGGGTTGTCATGACATTTGGGTTGAAAAAAGCTAGAGCAACTTATCAAAAGGCCATGAATTACATTTTCCATGATATGATCGGCTCCCTGGTAGAGATTTACATTGATGCTGTCATTGTCAAGTCTAGGGAAGCAGAAAATCACATAGTCGATCTTAGACAGGTTTTGGAGCGAACAAGGAAGTATGGCCTAAAGATGAATCCATTGAAGTGCGCGTTCGGCATGTCGGCCGGGCAATTTTTAGGGTTTCATGTTCATGAGAGAGGGATCGAGGTTACACCAAGGAACATTAATGCTATCAAGACAATACAACCTCCGAAGGACAAGAAGCAACTGCAATCTCTAATCGGCAAAATCAACTTCATCAGGCGATTCATAGCCAATCTTTCAGAAAAGATGGAGCCGTTCACACCATTGCTTCGGCTGAAGGCTGATCAAGAATTCACTTGGGGGCAGAGTAGCAGAAAGCACTGGACAACATCAAGAATTATTTAAGCTCACCTCCAGTTCTGATTTCTCCACAAAATGGGATACCATTCAAGCTATATCTATCAGCCGATGATAAGTCAATCGGCTCAGTATTGATCCAAGAGGTCGAAGGGAAGGAAAAGGCCATCTTTTATCTCAGCCGACGACTATTAGACGCAGAAACAAGGTATTCACCAGTGGAGAAATTATGCCTTTGCCTGTATTTTTCATGTACCAAGTTAAGGCATTATTTGTTATCCAATGAGTGCACCATATATGCAAAGCCAACGTAGTCAAGTATATGCTATCGGCTCCAATGTTAAAAGGACGAGTTAGAAAATGGATTTTTTCCTTAACAAAATTTGATTTAAGATATCAGGCACCCACGGCAATGAAAGGACAAGCTATAGCCGATTTCATAGTGGAACACATAAGTGATTCAATCAGCTCAGTGGAAATTATGCCTTGGACTTTGACGTTTGATGGCTTGGTTTGCACGAGTGGATGTGGTATCGGCTTGGTAATTATATCCCCAAGGGGGCAAGTTTTCAATTCGCATTCTCAATCAACCCCCACGCCACAAACAACCAAGCCGAATACGAGGCATTGCTCAAAGGATTGCATCTTCTCAAGGAAGTCGAAGCCGACGCTGTTGAAATCGTGGGGGATTCATTGTTGGTCATCAGCCAGTTGTCGGGAGAATATGAGTGAAAAAATGATGCGTTGATGGTCTACTATCAATGATGCCGAGAATTGATGGACAGCTTTTGGCTAGTTACATTGAAGCATATCTCCAGGGAGCAGAATGCAGAAGCCAATGATTTAGCTCAAGGGGCATCGGGTTACAAGCCGATGACAAAAGATATCAAGATAGAGATTGCCAACATAACAGCCGACGACTGGAGGTTTGAAGTCTACAGTTATTTACAGAACCCTTCTCAGTCGGCTTCAAGGAAATTGCGCTACAATGCTTTAAGATATGTCTTGCTCGATGGAGATTTATACTATCGGACGATTGATGGCGTGCTACTCAAGTTTCTCAGTGCCGATCAAGCCAAGGTGGCCATCGGAGAAGTGCATGAAGGGAACTATGGCACGCACCAATCGGCTCATAAGATGAAGTGGCTACTGCGGAGAGCAGGGTATTTTTGGCCAATGATGCTAGAGGATTGTTTCAAGCACTACAAGGGCTGCCAGGATTGTCAGAAATTCGGATCCATACAAAGGGCACTAGCATTGGTTGTGAACCCAATAATAAAGCCTTGGCCGTTCAGAGGTTGGGAAAAACATATGATCGGCCAGATCAGCCCACCCTTGAGCAAGGGACATAAATTAATACTGGTGACAACAGATTATTTCACGAAGTTGGTGGAAGCAGTTGCTCTAAAGAAGGTCGATTCAAAGGACCCAATCGAGTTTGTTAAAGAACACATCGTGTACTGATTCGGCATACCTCAAACAATAACAACAGATCAGGGATCTATCTCCGTACCGGATGAGTTTGTTCAGTTTGCCGACGGCATGGGATTCAAGCTACTCAATTCTTCGCCGTATTATGCTCAGGCAAATGGGCAAGCAGAGGCTTCAAACAAGAGCTTGATTAAGCTGATAAAGAGGAAGATTTCTGAATATCCCAAGCAATGGCATAGTCGATTAGCCGAATCACTTTGGGCCTATCGGATGGCTTGGCATGGATCTATCCAAGTTCCTCCATATAAACTAGTCTATGGGCACGAAGCAGTCTTACCATGGGAAAACATCATCGGCTCTAGAAGAATTCAGTTACAAGATCAGCTTACAGCCGATGATTACTACAACCTCATGGTAGATGAATCAGAAGATTTGGTGTTGTCACAGATGAGGGCCTTGGAAAAAGTAACAAAGGATAAGGAACGAGTAGCCCGCCATTATAACAAGAAGGTTGTCCCTAAGTCGTTTGAAGAGGGCAAACTCGTTTGGAAATTGATATTGCCGATCGGATCAAGAGACAATAAGTTCGGCAAATGGTCTCCAAATTGGGAAGGGTCGTTCAAGGTCCACAAATGCGTCTCTACGGAGCTTATATGCTAGAAGGTTTAGATGGAGAAGTGTTTGGGTGGGCTCTGAACGGCAAATATTTAATAAAATATTACCCAAGTGTATGGATCAACTCGTGATTCGGCTATGGTCATGCCGATTCATGTTAGCCGATGCCTTGTAACGCACGCATCGCCTTTAAGGCATTTTCACGCCAAGTTATTCCCCTAATCTTCATACATCGGCTCAGCCTAGCCGACAACAACAAGATATTTGACTTGATAATTTTGTTAACGCTGAAGGACATCATCAACAAAATTAGGGGGACATATATATACACGAGCCAGGTATCAGACATCATGAAGGCAGACGGCAAAACGGCAAGAATTTTTCAAATTTTTTACTACGACAACGACAGGATTAATGAGATCGGCAATCGGGCATTACATACGGACGGTGCCGATTACAAAAGATTGACCGCGTAGGCCGATTACAAAAATAGTTGGACTTATAGTTTGTGCCCTAGCGGACTATTACAATCCGCTCATTGCTTAAGGAAATATGCTATGGCCGATAACGCCTTGCGTGGATTTCATCAACCTCTTCAATTGCCTTGGTGTTGGCTGCTTCAGTCCTGGCCACCGGCTTCATTGCCTTTGTCACGTCTGTGAGATAAGACACGGCCGCTTTGATGCTCGATCGCTTGTCTTCGATTTCCTTGGGCAGGCCGGCCATGTATTCCTCTTGTACGTGGATTTCAGTGGTGATTTGGATGAGGTCGGCTATCAATTCATCCCTGCGTGTGCGAAGCCGCTCAAGTTTGGCAGTCGGCTCCGTCTTCAAGGCATCAAATGCGGCCTTCTTCGCCTTGATTTCCTCCTAATTGGACTTAATGGCAGCCGTCAGCGATTGATTTGCTCGGCGATCGGCAATGCGCTACTTGGCTCGCTCATATTTTAGTCGGTACACCTCAAGAAAAGTTGCTGGCACAATTGCGTCAGCCAGGTCGTCCAGGAGTCTAGTTTGAATGTCTTCAAACCGAGCTCGGATGGGACCACAATCGGCCACCAACGTATCTAGAGAAGCTTCTAGCCGATTGCCGATATCGGCCAGTGTAGATCGCAGGTCCTCATCCAGCGGCACTAAAGCTTGGTCGGCTCCTTCGGCCGGCTCCATGAACTCCGACAAGTCGAAGCCTAGTAGATCGGCTACGCTCTACAAGAGAAGAAACAGGTGGAAGGTTAACAGGGGTCATCAATCCGATTGTAAAGAGTAAACAAAACTTACTAGGATCGCTGGAGCCAAAGTGACTTCATCATCAGCATGGCCGCCACCTGCAGCCGATGGAGTATGTTCACTTGACACTTGGGGGGCAGGCGTCGGAGCACGAGGAGGCTAAACAAAAGAAGTTAGTTCAGGAATCAGCTAACTAGAGGAAAAACATGTGGAGTCAAAACTTACGGAACGAAGGGGAGTTGTTTTCTTCTTTGTGGCTAGCTTCTTCCTCTGCCGATGTAAAAAGAAAAAAAATACAGTGAGAAAATTTCAAATGAAGACATTAGAAGACTAAGTGTTGAAAGTTGCTTACCGGCGTCGGACGAACAGGATGTCTTGGAGGACTTGGAGTTTTTTGGATAGACGCCTCGTCGGCCGATGGGGTCCGTGTGTATCTTTTAGAAGAGCTCGACTCGGCTGCAGCTTCGTCGACTGCATCTTTGACCTTCTCGTACTCCACTTCTTCGTCGAGCACCGTGTCGATTGCTGGGTGATTGGGGACAGGTCGTCAGCTGTGCTCGGCTTTGGCCTCTTGGCAGGCTTTTTCTTCGGTGTAGCCGACACGGTGGTAGCCGATGGCTTTCTTCGTTTTGTCCGGTGGAGTGACTCGTGAGTTTGGCCATGGAGAAGTGTGCCCACTTTTGGCGCATTGAAGCCGATGGTCGATGGTGCCAGCCCACAGCCGTTCGACAATATACCTGGGCCGTAGTTAACAGCTACTCTTGATCGGCTGACCTGGGGAGGAGAGGAGTCGTTTGTCTGCAAGGGTAGCAGCATGAGTAACAATATGTGCATATAATGAGCTGATAAAGAAAGGAAGAGCTATATTAAGGAAAATCTTTCCGGTGGAATCATCTCAGGATCGATGGCCGTCAGGTACATGGAAGCCAATTGATGGAAGAGATGTGATTTCCGTTCGGCCCACCATCGGCTAAAAGCAATCCTCCTGGTGATTGCCAGCTCAATGACTCCAATTTGGCCAAGAGGATTTCGACCCCCGTTTTTGAGGACGGGAATCATTCGTGTTCATAGTACCATTTCCCTGGATCGAGTAGTTTGGTACCCACGAATACAGTACTGAATTATCAGGTGCAAAGTGCACAAATAGTCTTACACGAAAGATATTACAATATTAGGCCCGAAGGCATTATTCAATACATGCAGAACCTACTGGTCCGGATACAACCAAAAGCAGAAATTAGATAAGATAGCAGACGGAAGGCAGCGGCATGTCGATTTCCACAGGCAATGACCGGGGACTAAGACCTAGTAGGTGCCTTCTTCCTCTTTGCCCTCCTGGCAGTAAGCATAGGGGTTCTCCAGTCCTTCGCTTCCATCATCTGAAGGTTTGTGCGTATAGCAAGGGTGAGAACCCAACATACTCAGCAAGCCAACACGGAATGATGCACATGATAGGGTCATTCAAAGGATGGCTGAGGTTTATTTGCACAAAGCCAATTTTCACAAATCATTTCACAAACCTAACATCTAGCCAGGTCAAGTTTTAGTTCCATAATATATTAAGTTGGCGACGGTTCTGTCTACCATCAATCATGATTCCAAGAATGGCTTCCCGCCTCCGGATCGTCATGATTTTCTGGGGAGTCTACCCCTTCTCGCATTTCAGAAGTTGAGTCCACCAGCACACAAAATCATTATGCATCCCAACCCATCATTTTAAAATTTATGAGTCTAGCCAAGCGAAAGTCGTGTTACGTTGCTCATTAACCGTGAGCACAACTATTCGAATAGATTGATTCACTCACACTGCAGTGGATGTACACTTTACCCGTACTCCGTGACTGCCCATTGAATGAGCCTACATCCCTCTATATGGGACGGTCACGGCAAAGCCTTTCGTTAACCTCACTTTGGCAATACCCGCTCCATGAACTTTAACCGTCTTGCACTCTAGTCATCCTTTCCTAGCAGTGCGAGGAGTTCTGGCGCACCCGGGGTAAGGGGAAACTCACCAAATTCTCATTCATTACTCAACACGTAGGCCGCAGCCTTATTTCAACAACCAGAACCACATCTCCACCCAAGAACCACTATGCAGGGATACTGCCTCCGCTCGGCTATCTACTCCGCTAGGTCTATACCCATTCGAGAAGTACGGTTGTACTGGCTTGCTCTTCGCCTATCTCATGGCTTGGTCCTTAACTGACTAGGGACGACACTTGCCTTTGCCGGAATCCACCCAAAGCCATCCATCTACCCCAGTCTAAAAATATTGGTTTTGTACTTTCATTTTTCCATCAAAACTATTTTCATCATGTTCAAGGCATTGTGGCGCTCATGTCTCCACATGCCGTATCTCAACTACCTTCCCTAAGGTAGTTGACCAAGCATATAGCTTTTGTAAAAATATGAGAATGCAAGATTCTAATATAAGCATGGCTAAGCATTTTACCGAAGATATCCTCCGGTTGTATCACATCGAGGGTTACAAAGATTATATCTAAGGGTAAGCAATATCAAGGCATGGTACATCAAGCATAGGTATTCATTTGTGTATAGCATGCATTTTTGAAGTTTAAATCAACATTATTTCGCAAAATAGGGAAGTGTTGACTTGCCTTGCTCGCGCACTTGTTGGTTGGGGTCTTCCGCGTACTCAACGTCTTCCTCGGACGCTAATCATACATGCGAGAGAAGAGATTGAAGTCGGTCAGAATTCAATAAAATCCAACAAAAGCCAAATAAAAATCATAAAGCACTTCCTAATGTTCTAAGGCGGTTTTAGATAATGTTAGGTTTGATAAATCCGAATTTGAAAATGAAAGGCAGTGAGAAAGAGTTATAGTGTTTTGAAATCCGGGATAACACTGAGTCAAAAGTACATATAAACATAGGAGGACAATATCCAAGCTGAAAATACTTTTGTGTCTTGAAACTATGACCCGAGGGTTAGATGGGATTTGAGATGGCTTAAGCTAAGGTTTTGATATAAATATAGCATTGGAAATCAAAAACTCTGAAGAAAACTTGTGGCTTAAAGTATGGACGTGAATAGAGCATTAGAAGCTGGACTCTGTAGGATCGAATGCCCAACCAAAAGCCAACCAGAGGGGGGGTGAATGGTTGAGTACCCCAAAAACAAAGTTTTAGTGGAAATAAAACTTTACCTCTGTTTCGACGTCGGTCTAACCGCGGGTAGTTGCGCAGTCGGCCATTACATTCGTGGAGTCATGCCTTAGCTGATAGCCTTCGGTCGACCGCCGTAGCCGATCGCCTCAGCCGATTTGCCTGTAGTAGCCAATGACGATGAAGTCCGATGCTCCTGCCGGTCTAACCGCAAATGTACTCGCGGTCTAACCGGGAAGAAGGCGCGGTCGACCGCCGTAATGTCTGCGGTCTGACCGGTTAGCAGATCCGAAATACGCCGCCAAACCGAGGAAGAAGAAGACACAAAGAATTCTCAAGAAGATTGATCTTTATTGAAACTCTCTATGTTTACAAAGTGCGAACAAAGCACTCCTCACAAAATCTCAATCTAAACTTAAAACCCTAACTTGAGAAACTCTAAAACTCGAACTCAAAATCGATACCGAGAGGCCACGCCTCCCCTCACTATTTATAAACAAAATCCACAGCCAAGAGCCACGAATCCAACTCATACAAGAAGCCCTAATCCACTAGGAAACCTTCTCGTACAAGAACCAAACTATACATAAACCAACCGTAACAATCCCGGTTTTCCTAAAACCGAAATTCCGCTTTCCATACGCAACAATATCTCCATTGTATGCCATATGGAAACTTTCCAATCATGTGAACTAATCTCTACCCATCAGCATCCCGCATGATCCCCATCTCGAACGTCACCTTACCTCCAAGTTGACTCTGACTTGATCACCGGCAACACTTTCCCGAGGCGTAAAGAATATCTGCACACAATTAAATAAAGAATACCATATCCGAGCACAAGCTATCCAAACTTGACTCATTGTTAGCATAAACAACCAGACACGTGCATAGGAACACGAAACTTCCATGTATGTATAAGGAAACAAACCGAAACGAAATCGGCAACCGGTCGGCCAGCTCGGCGGTCCCGGCCCGCGAGCTAGCTGCCGGTCGGCAGCGAGAAACACCTCCGATCAGACCGACAGAACACGCTCGGTCAGACCGGCTATGGCAGCCGACTGAACACTGTTCATCGTCCGAAAATTCAACTTTTTCAAAATCAAAACACTCAAATCAATAAATCCCAAATAACCAATTGTAACCAACTGTTCATCATCCAAAGAATCAAACACACTTTGATTTTACAATCTCCCCCTTGATGAACACATTGGCAAACAAAATAAAAGAGTTGTTTTGGTGTTTGAAAAGTTAAAAACAAAAATGATAAAAAGCATTGAAAAGCTCAAAAATCAAAGAAAATTTCTCCCCCTTTTTAAAAGAAAGAAAATCCTTTGACCCCAAAAAAACTTGCACTTTTCATTGCACTTGTGTTGCAAATGTTCTCCCAAACAACATTATTTTCTCCCCTTTTGACAATGAATTCATCAAGCATAGGAATTATGTTTATTTGATTGTCAAGAGCTTAGCACCATACATAAAGCAAGTCAAGTCATGTGTTGCAATAATAAGAAGATAAATTTATCAATTAGATAGCAAATATGCATTAAACTATAATCATGAATCAAATATTTTATAATTAAGAGCAATAACACAATAAGAATTCATGGATTTCAATGATTTATAATGCAACATCTTTACAAGCACATAGGTTGAAAGATAAACCCAAATATATATACCTATTGCAATCTTTATTCTTTCTCAAATATACCTTTTTGCACATATAATTCAAGAGAAAAACTTTTTCATATTGATTTGAGCCATATTTGTTGCTCATATATTTTTTCTCTCCATTATTCCGAGTACGTCCTTGTCGTCAAGACTGTTTCCAAGATTCGGTACTCATTATTTTTGCTCACATCGAATACGTCCTTGTCGTCAAGAATGTTTCCAAGGATTCGGTATTCGTTTTTTTCTCTCGTAGATAATATTTTATTCTCTTTTCACAATGAGCAATTTTAAGTAATTTGAGAAATATTAAAGCAACAAAATATATATACAAGCATTTAAAATCCAACACAAGTACGAGTATCAACATTGCATATTTCTTTAATTCAAGTATTGTGTTAAAGTGTCATGCATTATTTCTCTTAAATATAAAATCTAGATCACATAAAAATACTAGAATACATATAAGCTATGCTAGTGACAAATAAATCTTCATAATATTGCTAGCATGCACATGATCAACAATATGTATGGGTAAAGCTCTCTTTTTTTAATTTATTTCAATCATATAGCTTGATAAATCAAAGAGCACAAAAACTCCCCCTCAAAACATGCCAAAAGGATGAATGATTCCCAATTCCCCTCGAAGAAAAGCAAAGCGAGAAGAATCCAATGGTTTTGTAAAAATATCAGCAAGTTGCAATTTTGTATCCAAAAATTTCAATTCAACATCTTTCTTCTCAACATGATCTCGCAAGAAGTGAAAACGAATATCAATGTGTTTGGTGCGTGAGTGTTGAACAGGATTCTTAGCAATGTTAATGGCACTTGTATTATCACAATAAAGAGGCACATTTTCAAAAACAAGTCCATAATCTTTTAAAGTAGAAATCAGCCAAAGAATCTGTGAACAACAACTAGCAGCAGCAACATATTCAGATTCAGCAGTGGATTGAGCTACACTAGACTGTTTCCTAGAAGACCATGTAATCAAGGAAGTTCCAAGAAAAAGACATGTTCCACTAGCACTTTTTCTATCAATTCTACAACCCGCAAAATCAGCATCTGAATAACCACTTAAGCAAAGAGAAGATGAAGTTGAATACCAAATACCAAACTCAAGTGTATGACTCAAATACCTCATGATGCGCTTGACCGCTTGACGATGAGACGCACGTGGAGAAGCTTGAAAGCACGCACACAAACACACAAAGCAAATTGTATGTCCGGTCTAGAAGCGTTAGATACAACAAAGATTCTATCATGCTTCTATACTCCTTTTGATCCACACTTCACCATCTTCATCGGGATCAAAGAACAGTAGATCCAATGGGTGTAGAGATTAGCTTGCAACTCTCCATCTTGAACTGCGCAAAAGATCTTTGGTGTACTTTGTTTGATGAATAAACGTACCTTGAGGTGTTTGCTTGATTTGTAAACCCAAGAAGTACGACAGCTCACCCATCATACTCATCTCAAACTCTCTATGCATAGTCTCGCAAATTCTACAACCAAAGAGTGAGTTGAACAACCAAAGATGATATCATCAACATATATCGAACGAAAAGTTGATTTTCACCATGCTTAAGAACAAAAAGCGTTTTATCAATTTTTCCCATTTGAAAACCTTTTTCAAGCAAAAAGTTCTTAAGTCTGTCATACCATGCTCTAGGTGCTTGTTTCAAACCATATAAAGCTTTTGAAAGTTTAAATACATGGTTGGGAAAATCAGATTTTCAAAACCCGGTGGTTGTTTAACATAAACTTCCTCTGAATAAAGCCATTTAAAAAGCACTTTTAACATCCATTTGAAACAATTTAAAACCTTTAGAAGCAGCAAAAGCTAGCAAAAGCCTAATTGCCTCAATCCTAGCAACAGGAGCAAAAGTTTCATCAAAATCCAAACCCTCCACCCGAGTATAACCACGAGCATCTAGTCTAGCCTTATTGCGAACAATCAAACCATCCTCATTTTGTTTATTTTTGAAGACCCACTTGGTTCCAATAATATTATGTCCGAGAAGGAGGTTCAACTAAAGACCAAACTTTATTTCTTTCAAAATTTTCAAGTTCTTCATGCATGGCGTTAATCCACGATTCATCAGTTAATGCATGAGTAACATCTTTGGGTTCAAAAGAAGCAACAAAAGCAGAATTCGCAGAGTCATGCGCAGTTACCTTAGATCTCGTTGTCCGCTCATTTAAATTACCTATTATTTGTACCAGCGGATGTTGTCGCTGAATGTGCAAGGGTGCAGTGATCTCAGAAGTTGATTCATGTTACGGTTCGATCTTGGTCATGGTCCCCGAAGAATCTTCTTGATTGGAATCGATGGAGTTCGAAGAGGTTGGCCCCCGCCGGTCGGCGGTCTCAGTCGGTCGGCCGCGCAGCCTCCTCCTCGACCGACGGCACTGGCCGTCGGCCGGCGGGTCGACCGCGCAAATGTGAAACTTTGGGCGACGACCAAAACGAAGCTCATAAGGAGTTTTGCCAAGTTTAGAACGCAAGAAAATGCGATTAGAAACATAGCAAGCAGTGTTAATAGCTTCGGCCCAAAATTTTCTAGGTGTGTGATATTCATCTAGCATTGTCCTAGCGATTTCAACCAAAGAACGATTTTTTCTTTCGACAACACCATTTTGTTGAGGAACACGTGGAGATGAAAATTGATGTTCAATTCCTTTTTCAACATAAAAATGTTCAAAAGATGCATTTTTAAATTCACCACCATTATCACTTCTAATTGTTTTCAAAGAGTTGGGAATTTCACAATTCAAGCGAAGGAAAAGACTTGAAAGTGTCCAAAGGCCTCGTCCTTAGTTGCCATGAAGAAAACCCAAGAATATCGAGAAAAATCGTCAACAATAACTAACACATACCATTTTCCTCCAACAGATTGCACTCTAGCTGGACAAACAGTGTCCATGTGTAAAAGCTGTCCCGGTGCATCCGTTATCACAGAAAGAAATGGTGTGTGAGAAGAAGCAACCATTTTACCATGACGACATGGTGCACAAACCAAATCAAGATCCTTTTTGAGTTTTGGCAAACCACGAATAAGATCCAAACCACTTAAGCGAGTCAAATGATCAAATCCAACATGACCAAGTCTACGATGCCGAACATCAAATCTTTGTTGAATTTTGCAACTAAACAAGTAACAATAGGAGAAACGGGGTTTTCAAAATCAGCTTTAAAAACTCTCCCATAACGAAAAATGTTCAAAACAGAATCACCACAAGAGTCAAATATTTTACTTCCAGTTTTCCTCGCCACGAAAGCCTACGAGAACAAAGGATGTCGAGGCCTCGATCTGGGGTTAGTTAAAAGAAACTTAGGAATCCAGATCTTGAGACACACGACCGATAGATCCAATAGGCACAAAACCACGAGAAAAACGTTTTGGAATTTTCGAAAAATTCCTTCGGGGCGATCGACATTGTGTGCCCGTCGGCCAGGCGCCATCGCCGGTCGACCGAGCGTGCCATCGGTCGGCCGGGTGCCAGGCCGTCGACCGATGGACCAAGCTGAGTCGACCGGCCTTCCCGAGGAAAACCGATTTTTGCCACTTTGATTTTGCAAAATTATTTTCTCTTTCCTTTTCGTATTCGTGCTAATCGAAACAAAAACCAACAAGATGACCATCTTACCACAAAAAGAGCAAGAAAACTTTTCTTTAGTAATGAGATGGTTTTGAAGAATTGGGTTTAGTTTCTTTTAAATAAACACAAAGAGATGGCAAATTTCCAGCAGACTTGAAAACTGTTTTCTTGGTGTTAGGTTTTGTAAGATTTCACCGTTTTCAGTTATTCCTAAAACATTTGGAGGATTTTTGGTGAAATAATCATGAGCATCAAAACCTATTCCTTTATTGTCGCTACACACTTTTGATTTGTCCAAAATCATGTTAAGTTGTTTCTTACCATTAGAAAATTTTTGCAAAGAACTTTTCAAGTAAGAAACTTCTTTTCCAAGATTAACACAATTTTCACAATCAATTAAAACATCTTTGCCTTTGCGACATCTAGAGCAAGAAGCTACCTCATCTTGTTTAACTACTTCTTCCATGTGCTTAACACGAGCTAAAGCATCTTTTAGTTTTAATTCATTAGCATCACAAGTTAAACAAGATTTAGAAGCCAAAACTTGAGAATTATTGACATCTCTAATCTTTGAAATTTCTAGCATTAAAACATCACAATTTTTGCAATTATCATCATTGGGAATAAGAGATTTCAATCTAGCAATTTCAGCATTTAAAGATTCAATTACAAATTCTTGTTTTTAAACATTTTCTCACATTTTTTATTCTTAGCACTTAAAACAAGAATTGCATCTTCGAGTGAGCTTACCTCATTCTCTTCATCTGAAGAATCTTCATCTCCATGCGTCATGAGACAAACGCCGGAGATGTTCTTGCCCTTCTCCTCACTGTCGAGTCTATGTCACCGAGTGGCTCAAAAGCGGCATAGACTTGACTCAGCACCTTCTTGATCATCTCCTTGGAGCGCCTACCCTTGGGTTTGTCATCCTTTGTCTTCTCGGCGCTCTTGTCCTCCTTCTTGCTCCTCCCATGCTTGGGGCGGTTGGAGCGGATGTGATCCAAGGCGCCGCATTCAAAGCAACGCATTGGTCCTCCTTTCTTCTGAACCTAACTCTGTTCATAGCTCGGAAAGCTTGTTAGTAGCAAGAGCCAAGTCCTCCTCCTCGAATTGCTCGAGTTGTTCATCGGACATGGCGTTAATCAAAGCAAGAGCATTTGAAGATGACGAAGAAGCAACATCGATGAAGTCGAAGGAGAAATCAAAGCACTTGACTTAGAATCCGTTTTTCGAGAAAGAATATTCATCTCATGAGTTTTGAGTTTTGTATAAAGCGAATCCAAAGTCAAATTTGCCATGTTAACAGATTCTTGAATAGAAGTCACTTTCATCTCCCAAACAGACATGTCAAGACAATTTAAAAAGTGACGAGAAATCTCAGACTGTGGATAATTAGTGTCATAAGAAGAATCAACAGATCTAAGATTGCTCAAGATTTTATTAAACCTACCAAGATAGTCATCCAAAGCTTCAGCGGGTTTCATCTCAAATTTTATATATTCCTTTTTAAAAAGACCTCGACGAAGTTCTTTTATGTTTGTAGTTCCTTGATGAAAGTTTTTCAAAGCGTTCCAAATTTCATTAGCGGTTTGAAGATGAGAAACACGATCAAAATCAGAACGCGAAATTCCATTCAACAAGATGTTTCGAGCTTTGCAATTGTTATTAAACTCGGTTTTCAAAGCATCAGTATTAATGGCATCGGGTATGGTGTAGGGAAGCGCAACATTCTGCCACACATCATAGTCTTGAGCCATGATGTAAGATTGCATCTTACTACACCAATACGCAAAATCGGTGCCATCAAAAACATGTGGTTTTGTTGAAAATTTATTCGACATAATAAAAAAAACTTTAGATCAAAGAAAATCCAAAGCAGAAAAACGTGGCTCTGATACCACTTGTAGGATCGAATGCCTAACGAAAAGCCAACCAGAGGGGGGGTGAATGGTTGAGTACCCCAAAAACAAAGTTTTAGCGGAAATAAAACTTTACCTCTGTTTTCTGACGTCCGGTCTAACCGCAGGTATTGCGCCGGTCTGACCGTTCTGTTCAGCCGGTCTGACCGCCTGATAGCCTTCGGTCTGACCGCCCGTAGCCGATCGCATCAGCCGATTTGCCTGTTGTAGCCGATGCCGATGAAGTCCGATGCCTGCCGGTCTAACCGCAAATGTACTCGCGGTTTAACCGGGAAGAAGGCGCGGTCTGACCGTCGTAGTGTCTGCGGTCTGACCGGTTAGCAGATCCGAAATACGCCGCCAAACCGAGGAAGAAGAAGACACAAAGAATTCTCAAGAAGATTGATCTTTATTGAAACTCTCTGTATTTACAAAGTGCGAACAAAGCACTCCTCACAAATTCTCAATCTAAACTTAAAACCCTAACTTGAGAAACTCTAAAACTCGAACTCAAAATCGATAGCGAGAGGCCACACCTCCCCTCACTATTTATACACAAAATCCGCAGCCAAGAGCCACGAATCCAACTCATACAAGAAGCCCTAATCCACTAGGAAACCTTCTCGTACAAGAACCAAACTATACATATACCAACCGTAACAATCCCGATTTTCCTAAAACCGAAATTCCGCTTTCCATACGCAACAATATCTCCATTGTATGCCATATGGAAACTTTCCAATCATGTGAACTAATATCTACCCTTCAGCATCCCGCATGATCCCCATCTCGAACGTCACCTTATCTCCAAGTTGACTCCGACTCGATCACCGGCAACACTTTCCCGAGGCGTAAAGAATACCTGCACACAATTAAATAAAGAATACCATATCCGAGCACAAGCTATCCAAACTTGACTCATTGTTAGCATAAACAACCAGACACGTGCATAGGAACACGAAACTTCCATGTATGTATAAGGAAACAAACCGAAACAAAAACCAAAACGAAATCGGCAACTAGTCGGACAGGCTCGGCCGGTCGACCGCATGAGCAAGCTGCCGAGGTCGACCGTCGAAACACCTCCGGTCGGACCGGGGAACACGCCGGTCGGGCCGGCTATGGCAGCCGGCGGAACACTATTCATCGTCCGAAAATTCAACTTTTTCAAAATCAAAACACTCAAATCAATAAATCCCAAATAACCAATTGTAACCAATTGTTCATCATCCAAAGAATCAAACACACTTTGATTTTACAGACTCAAGGTGAATCACCTATGAGAAAAAGGGGAATCGGCTCACTGGCGACGCAGCAACGCAAGGGGGGGCGTCGGCTGTGGCGTCGGCTATGGGCTTAACGGGGCTGAGGGGGCTTGGGGTGGTGCGGTGTGGCGAGAGGGAGGCCGCGGCCTCTTTTATAGGCGTGGGCGGCTATAGTGTGCGGAATCAGCTGACGATGGAATGTCGTGGCTACAGCGCACGTGACGAGACGGCTCGGCGCTGCGCGGCGTGGCGGAGGCGAGCACAGGGCACGGATGCGGTGGAGAGCGTTGACGCGAGCGCACGGCGCGGCGTGGCCGACGTCGGCACAGTGCAGCGCGTCGAATCGGTTGACGCGGGAATGAGAAATCGGCTGTCACTGGGTGGCGAGGCTATTGTGGTGGTGATGCAACGACGTGTTGATGCCGGCGCGCACACGGTACGTGCATGCATATCACAGCGTGGGCGTGCGACGTGCGTGATAGGATTGGTTGATGTGGTGCACAGGTGCGGATGTGACAACAATGTTAACTCTGGGGGCGTGCGGGTATGCGCGTACGTACGGTGACGTGGGCAGCGTTGACGCCGGCTGTGGCCGACGCTATCGGCCGCGGCACTATCGGCTGTGGCGATGTTGTCAGCTGTGGGCGGCTTCATCGGCTTTGGCCGATGCGGTTAGCTGCGGCCGATGATAGCAGTTGCGGGCGGCACTATTGGTTACCCAAGTTCAAAATGACTACTATTTTATTATAACACACCACAAGACTTGCAAATAAGAAGCAATGAGATCCAAATGAAGGCAATGATGCAGAAGTTTTTGCGAATTCCGAATTCTAGGTTTCGATTTATAAGTTTCGATTTTCAGGGTGTTACAGAGGAGGACCGACAAGACTCATCAGCTGATGCATCATTATTCTGTCGTCAATAATGCCTCTGGGTTGTATCTTGTCTGAAAATAACAGCCCAATCGGTAGTTGGCCCAATCCAAGTTGTCTTGCGGCGGCCGATGCATGGTAAAACTCGTAAGTCTTCTGAATGTTTTGGCCTTGGTGGATGCCAACCGGCAGAATGCATGGGCATATAGAAGTTATTAAGATTTCCCTCGGCTTCAAAAATTTTGGATTGTTGATTTCGTCGAGCCGAAGGTCGTCTGGTAGCTCAAAGTGGCTAAACTTGTCATAGGCAAACCAAATCCTTGAATCGGCCGAAAATCCGTTGTAGAAGTTGCTAAACCAATCTTTGAAGTATTCAGCCGATAGCTTGGAGCCTGCGTAGGTGGAGGCAGCTTCCCCGTATGATGCGCATCGTCGAGTCATTATTTCTTCATCATCACGATAAATCGGCTCGGCTCGTAGGAAATCGGCATCAAGCAAACTCGGCTGATTGGCGACCTTGTGAGTGTATAGGTTGAGCCATATCTGCAGCAGCCACCAGGGGCCTCCAGTGCCAATGGATTGTTTCAAAGCTAGCTTGGCTGGTACAATTCTAAGCATCTGATACAGATAGCCGAGCAAATATTTCCCTAAAGGGATTTGCTTTTTCTCCACTAATGCCTCGGCTACGTGTTGCCAGTTGGTGGTCGGCCCGCAGCTTGATCCGCAAAACAAAAACTTCTCCTACCACATCATCAGAAAGGCTGTGTGTTCCCTGTTGGAGACTGGGCCGTCCCTCATGTTCATCGAAATATAGCCGCTCAAGCCGCCTATGCTCTTAGCCTTGAAGATATGTTGGCATTTGATGTTCAGATCGGAAGGATCGGCTGCTGATGTTATATCCAAACCAGTTAGCATCACTATATCCATCAGAGTCGGCGTCATCGGCCCTTGCTTGAAGAGGAAAGCATTCATCGTCTCCGACCAAAAATAGCTGGTAGCCAATGGAAGGGGGTTCGTCTTTGTCATATCGGCTAGGGTTAGTGCTATGCATTGGCCTACTCCTATCTCATTCCAGAATGCTTGTTTGCTAGCAGTCATCCTAGCATACCAAGACGGCCAGGATTTATCCGTGGATGGCCAGGATTTGAAGGCTCCTAGA
Source organism: Oryza australiensis (assembly GCA_019925245.2). Classification (NCBI taxonomy): domain Eukaryota; kingdom Viridiplantae; phylum Streptophyta; class Magnoliopsida; order Poales; family Poaceae; genus Oryza; species Oryza australiensis. Next base: position 144,965 of record JAIFGZ020000833.1, read on the forward strand.
TCTAGGGTTGAAAACCTAAACGGGATCCGATTGGTTTCACCGTTAATGAATTCAATGGGGTCTGCGTTGCCGATCAGCCCTAGCAGCAATTGGTCGGGGTGAAGGAGGCTAGGAATTGCGATTTGGTGTGTAAGGTGCTACAGATCATAGAGAAGAAATGATGAAATTAGAAAAAGGGAAAAAGGAACCAAATTGCGATAAGAGCGCAGGTTTGAGCCGATGGGAACTCACCTCGGGGTACTCGGCGGGGATCGTGTCGGACGGAGTGCTTGAAGAGGCCATTGCTGCTGGGAGGATGTTGCTGCGGGGTGCACGCCGGCGGGATTTGGAGCAGTTTCGACGAGGTCGCCGCGAAGTCGCCGGAGAGTGAGGAAGAAGGGTTTGCTAGCTAAGGCTTGAGTGCGGAAAAGTAACAGTGTGGCTTGTTTCGACGCCGGGCGGGCGGTATTTGGAGAGTTTTTGGCAGCCAAAACGGATTCGGGCAAAAAGTGCGCAATAATTTGAAAAATTGGCAAATCCCGATATTATCTTATCACGGACTTGGGGGCATGTGTTAATGAACAAATTTGGTAACCAAATCCCTAAGTCCAAGCCGAGATTAACGCAGAGTCAGATCGGGAAGGTGGTCTGTGTGAGAGCTGAGGCCATGTCGGCTACGACTCAATCGGTTGGGATGCCAGTCGGCTAAAGGTCGAATCGGACATGGATAGCTGATAGCCGATTCCGAGTCAGGGAAGATGGAACTGTTTCCAATAAAGAAGCTTGAAGATAAAAGGAAGATTCAGTTTCCAAATGTTCGTTAAGATATTGTCATTTATGGATAAAGTCCTGTAACAGCAATTGTATCTATAAAATAGGGTTTTGTTTAGATATTTCCTTTTGTAATACGACATGGGACTATATCTCGAGATTTTGTCCTATTTTGAATAGTAGATTAGATAGGAACCGTGTTCTACACGGACTTTGTTGTACTTGGGTATAAATAGGACCCGAGACCTCTTGTAAATTATCATACATCAATACAACTTCGACGCATCGCCTCCTATTTTCTTTTAGACGAGGTCTTGATCCAGCTTCGGGCTGCATCGATTCGAACCCCAAATAAGGTAAATTCTCATCATTAGTGGTTTATTCCATCGAATCTAGTGCTTACATCGTCATGACACTCTAGGTTTAATGTTATAAACTCTGCAAGTTATCATTTATACGACATATAATCTAGAACAATGTCTAAATCTATCTTGTCGTCGGCTCGTTTCTCTCGGGAGACAGCGAGCGGCAGCGAGCTGGATCTAGATGTTGGACTAGGTTACATGTTGTATCTACCGTCTTGAAGGGTTTACATCAGTCTATATAGATTTAATACTATCTTTTTGTACTTAATGCTGCATCATCTATGATCTGTTAAGTCGCTTTTAGAAGTATTTAGAACTATTCGATTAGATGCCTACTTGTAGAGACAATGCTGGGGTTTTAGCCAGCCTTACCTGTTTTAATAATATTTTAGCATTATTTACTATTAGATATATTAAAGTTGCCTCTTATATTAAGATCTCAATCTCGTTAAATGCCTTAAGCCAGTATCAGTCTGTTGGCATCAGCCGATAGCCGATTGATCTAGGTTTAACGCATTTAGGTTAGATTGATATCTCTTCATAAGATACATCGGAGTAATAGCCGATACACATTAGGTCTGCAACATCGGCTAGGTTATAAATACATGCATTTGTTACCCTGATGTATATTTAGTTTAAATGATTTATACTATCTCGGCATAGCCGATCTATCCTAGTCACTTAGTTTAAATGTGCTTTGGGTTAGCCAATATATGTCAAGTGATTCCCTAAGCCGATCCGGTAGGATCTAACTTTAACCTTAACACATGTAACTGTTTACTATTTCTTATTGGTTAGCAGATCAAACCAATTGGCACGTCTAGATCATCACAGGTAGCCAAGGATGGACCTGCACTTGAACTAAGCAGATCTCCCAGGCCAGCGCATGAGGAAAATTTCTCATCAACATCATGTTAATGGGAAACAAATCAACTTTCGTCGGCTTCTTGAGGTGGTTGTGGTAGTCCGCGCTAGTCCTTTTTTCTCCATATCCTTGCGTGGATCTGACTAAGCTGTCCCTCATTCTGGGCTATCGATCAGCTTGCCTTTGACTAGCATAGACCATGTTGATGGGAAAGGGGTTGCCATTGACCTTCATTGGCCTCGCCGAATCTTCAAATTTGATTTTCCCGCTTCTATAGCCGACTGAATCTGTTGGCAAAACACCTTACAGTCGTTGGTACTATGAGAGTCGGTGTTGTGCCATTTGTAGTATTTCTTTTTCTACAATTCCTCGGCCGATGGGATGACATGATTGGCAGGGAGTTGGATTTGTTTCTCTCTAAGCAGCATATCAAATATCTTATTGGCTTTAGTGATATCGAAATCATATTTCTCTTCTCTAGCCAATTTTTTCAACCACTGACATGTTATTGTCTTCTTATTCTTGGTCCATTCGGCTGCTGCTACTTCAGCATCCCTGTCACTTGAATCTGAATCTGAGGCGTAGGCGATGTGGCTGACTTTCTTGAACGCCTTCTTGGCCTCCCGAAAACGCTGCTCATGTGTTGTCACTTTCTGGGCCAAGTGGGCAAAGCTCTCGGAATCTTGGGCCGAAAACCTTTCCCTGATAGGCGCCAAAAGGCCGTGGAAGGCTAAATCGGCTAACTATGAGTCTGACAGCACTAGGCTATAGCACCGGTTCCTCATGTCCCTGAAACGTTGAATGTAGTCCTGAACCGACTCGTCATGCTACTGCCTAATGCCGGTGAGGTCTGACAACTTCATCTCATGGGTGCCGGAGTAGAAGTAGCTGTGAAATTGCTTCTCAAGATCGGCCCAGCTTTGCACTGAGTTGTAAGGCAGTGAAGAAAACCAGGTAAAGGTCGATTCCGATAGAGAGAGTGGAAACAATCTCACTCTGAGCGCATCTGTAGCCGATGCCTCTCCACATTGGGCCAAAAACCGGCTGACGTGTTCGTATGTTGAAATGTTGTCCTGCCCAAAGAATTTTGAAAAATCTGGTACCTTGTACCGGTTCAGCAGGGGGACCCTCTGGAAGTATTCGGGATAAGGGTATCAGTACATGTTGACGGGGTCCTTGGGCTTGACGCCGAACTAATCACGCATGACATATGCAATCAGGTGGGCCCAAGGCTTGCTTTGTTGTGCCTCTTGAGCTTGAACATGTTGTACCAGCTCATATTGATCATACTGCATAGGGGCTTGCCGATACTGCATTTGCGGTGAATGAGACTAGTAATACTGATCAAAGTTGCCCCCTGAATACTGATGTGGGAATTGATTCATGGCAGGAGGCGGCTGAGGGATCACCGGAGGTTGTTGTTCAGGGGGAAAGCGCGCACCAATCGGGTTTTGAGGGGACCTCGGTGTATGATTGCCAAGCAGCGCTTTGTTGGTGAGGGATTGCCAATTGGCGTTGTATATGGCCTCTACTTGCTCCTGGGGCAGTATTGGAACTCTGTGGCCCTGATGCTAAGGTTGTTGCCTCGTCAAAAGCTTGGGAAGTGGTTTTACAGCTGATGACTGCACATTCGGCTGAATAGGGGCCACCTCGGGGAGAGTCGGCTGTCCTAGTAGAGGAATCGGCAGCCCATGCGTCGATAGAATCCTGTAGTTGGGGAATCGGCCATCAGGGAGAAAGGTTGGGCCCCTTGGCAGCTGCTCGGCTATCTTGGAATCCATCACGGTGTCGATCATGTTGTTCGAAGTGTTGACCAGTATCCCAGACTGGTTGACAAGAGCGTGGTGGACAACCGAGTCGATTCTGTCTTGTAGCGTGTGGAGTTCCGAGATGTCATCCTCCCGTTTGATCTCCTCAATCTTTTTCCTTCCCCTTGCTCTTGCTAGAGGTGGCTCCAGAGTCGAATTCTTCGGGGACAATGAACTTGTACTTTTGAATAATTGCCCCAGACCTAGTCTGGGTAAAGGACTGCAAATAGTGGGTTTGCAATCGTTCGATCATCTGCCAATACTCAGCTTGTTGTGTGGCAGCAAGCTTGTCCATCGTGACGGGTATGATGTTTTCTGGTCTACGTCAGTAGACTTGACTTCAACCATTATATTGGACTTGGAAGTTGCAGAGGTCCCACAAGGCGTGTCAAAAGCGTGTTGATGAGAAAATTCCCATGCACTGGCTTGAGAGGTCTGCTTAACTCTAGTGCAGGTGCAAATTGGATCACTTTTGGTGATTTGTAGGGCGTGTCAGTTGGTTTGATCTGTAACCAACAAGAGACAAAGAATAGATAATCAAATTATGACTAGATCCTACTCGATCGGCTGTAAATATTCATAATAAATAATTACTATTCCAAAGCATGTCTAGACTAAGTTACTAGGATAGATCGGTAGTATACTGAGATAGTATAAATCACATATATCTAAAAACGTATTAGAACAATAATTATATATGTATTCATAATCTAGCTGATATTGTAGATCTAATGTGAATCGGCTAGTACTCCGATACAATTTTATACTAAGATATTATCTTATTATAAACAAGGATCAATCGGCTGTTAATACGACTTAACAGATTGATACCAGGCTTAGCAGATTTAATTAGTATAAGATCTTAATATAAAAGGCACTTTAACATATCTAGCAGTAATAAAACATATAAGATGACTAAAACAGGTAAGATCGGCTGAAATCCCGATACTATCTTTAATAGCAATCATTAAGCCGAATAGATCTATATGATTCTAAGAGCGACTTAATAGATCAAACTGATGTAGCATTAAGTACAAAAAGAAACATGAGATCAATATAAACAAATGAAAACCTTTCGAGATGGTGGATACACCATATAACCTAAATCAACCCCTAGATCTAGCTCTATCGGCTGTTGTCTTCAGAGAAACGCTAGCCGATCATGAGATAGATCTAGACATTTATCAAAATTATATATCCTATATGATAAATTAAGCAATTCGTGACATCGGGATTAGAGTATCATGACGATGGAAGCGCTAACCCCGATAGCACAAACCACTTGAAACAAGACATTACCTTACTTGGAGATCGGAATCTGATGCAGCCCAAAGACGAGGCAAGAACTTGTCGAAATCGGAAGTAAAAACAAAAGGTGACGATGCGTCGAGATTGTATTGAGTTGTGTGTTGTTAATTACATGGTCTCGGGTCATATTTATACCCGGATATACAATGAGTCCATAACAGACATGATTTCTATCACAGACTAGATTACAAATATTCTAAACAAACCGACATTATCTATAAGGAAACTATACAAAATATCCTAATTTAAAGATACCATTGCCGTTGTAGGACTTTATCCGTAGGTGGCAATATCGTCAAAGCACATGGAAACCGAATACAATGATTATCTATAAGCTTTCCTTTCAGAATCGGCTATCGGCTATCATGGTCCGACTCGGACTCAGTCGACTGACTCTTTAGCCGATTCGGACACAGCCGATGTGGCCTCTGTTTCCGAGGATCGCGCATTTCCTTTGATTCCGCTCCAATCCTTGCTTCAAACTCAGGGATTTTCTTACCAAATTTGGTCGTGAACAGGCTGCCACTGCCACTGCTGTCGGCTTGAAAGTTCCTGGGGTGATAGGGCCGATGTTGGCAGACAATCATGGTGGTAAGTCCACCCTGACCTCCGGGCATGAAGCACAACCTCTGCTGATTCCCGTGCTACTGTGGAGGTTTGAACTACACTGCCTTCCTCTTTCTTTTCATTTTGTTGCACTGGTTTTTCTGCCGAATGGCCTTTTTAACTAGCTTCTCGAAGTTAGCGTACTCTCCCGATATCAACTTGTCTGTGCGTCCATCATCAAGCCCGGACATGAACTCCTCCTGCCTTTCTACATCTGTTCGGACATCCTCCTGGGCATAACGTGCAAGACGATGAAACTCTTGCAGATACTCAGTAACCGACCTATTGCCCTGCTCAAGAGATCGGAACTCCCGCATCTTCTGCGCGACTATTCTAGTAGGAATGTGCGTGCTCTTGAAAGTGCGACAGAGTTCTTCCCACGTAACTGCCGCTTCTGCTTGATGGGTGAGCAAATAATTGTCCCACCAAGGAGAGGCGGGACCTTGCAGTTGATGCATGGCGAAAGAAACTTTGTCCTGGTCAGTGTATTGCAGAAGATCCAACTTCTTCTCAATAGCATGAAGCCAGTCATTGGCTTCAATAGAATTGGTGGTGCTGGAAAAGGTTGGCAGCCGGATGTTGATGAGAATTTTGATTCCCACGCACTCGCCTGAGAGGTTTTCTTTACTCTAGTGCAGGTCCAAGATGGTCGCCTTTGGTGAATTTAGGGCGTGCCAGTTGGTTTGATCCTGTAACCAACAAGAAAACGTCGAATAGGCGTTAAGTTAAAATTAGATCCTACCGGATCGGCTGAAGACATCAATAAACATATAATTGCTATCCAAAGCACATTTATACTAAGTGATTAGGATAGATCGGTAGTATACCAAGATAGTATAAATCACTTAGGCTAAAAGCACATCAGGATAATAATTATCTGCGTTGATAACCTAGCCGATGTTGCAGATCTAATGTGAATCGGCTAGTACTCCGATACATTTTATAAAAAGACCTAAATTTTGCAAGTCTAATGTTGCAGGTCTAACCTAAATGCACTAAACCTAGATCAATTGACTGTCAATGTAACTTGACAGATTGATACCGACTTAGGGCATTTAAATAGATTGAGATCTTAATATAAAAGACGGCTTTAATATATTTAATAGCAATTAATACTAGAAGATAACTAAAATAGGTAAGGCCGGCTGAAACCCCGGCACTGTCTCTAATGATAAACATTAAACCGAACAAATCTTTGTAGTTCTAAAAGTGACTTAACAGGTAGATTAGATATAGCATTAAGTACAAAAAGAAATACTAGATCTGTATAAGATAATGAGAACCCCTCGAGACAGTAGACACGACATATAATCTAATTCAACCTCTAGATCTAACTCTACCGGCTGCTGTCTTCAGAGATAAATCAGTTGATTGCGAGATGACCTAGACATTGCTCTAGATTATATGCCGCATATGATAGGATAAGCAATTTATAACATCGAAACTAGAGTATCATGATGATGAAAGCACTAACCCCGACGATACAAACCACTTGTAACAAGGAATTATCTTGTTCGGAGATCGGAGTCGATGCAGCCCGAGCAACAGAAAGAACTTGTCGAAAGGAATAAAAGGGTGGCGATGCACCGAAGTTGATTGATTGTGTGTTGTTTTTACAAAGAACCCTCGTATGTTATTTATACCCAGGTACAACGACATCCATGTAGGATACGGTTTCTACCTTATCTACTATTTACAATATGACAATATCTTGGGATGCAGTCCCATGCCACGTTACAAAAGTAATATCTATACAACTTTCTAATTTACAGATAGAATTGCCGTTACATGACCTTATCCGAATATGGAAATACCTTTAACGCATAATTTGGAGACCGAATCCAACGATTTATCTTCATGTTTTCTTTTCGGAACTGGTTCCACTTCTATCTCAACTCAGAATCGGCTATCGGCTATCCTAGTCTGATTCAAACTCAACCGACTGGCTCCGCATCCGATTCGGACTCAGCCGACGCGGCCTCTGTTTCTTCGCAGATCGCGCATCTCATCCAATTCTGCTTAAATCTCTGCTTCAAACCCAGGGATTTGATTACCAAATTTGGTCGTTAACACCGGACACGCAGGAACTCTGGTAGCTTGGATTGGGGTGGAGGTGGAGGAGCAAACTGATTATTCTGTTGCTGCTGTTGCTGAAGGGTTACGCGGAGGCTACGCTAGCCGAAAACAAAAACTTTTGACCGCGCAAACCAGGAACACTTGCAAGTAAGGGCCGATAGATCGTTACCGATTGCAGTAGAGTGCAGCGGAATAGCCAATCGGGGCAATCGATCCGGAACAATGTAGCCGATTCCGGAGACGGCCGATTCGCCAATCGCCCGATTCGAGTCGTCCGGCCACGTTCTCACGCCTCGCTCCGATGCGCCCGACCGCAGCCAATTCCACCACGGCCGATCGCTCCGATTGCGGCCGATCAAGCCGATCAACGGCGCGCAACGTAGCAACGCCTCTACCGGTATCCACACGTCCGGGGACGAACGCCGAACACCCGTGTGCTAGCACGCGATGCAAGGCTAGGGTTTGGCTCGAAAGTGGGGAGGGTTTCCGTGGAGATTGATCTCGCGACTTGTTGCACGCAGCTCTCCACCCCTCCCTCCTTTATATAGATTTGGCCGATGGGACTAGTGGTCGATTAGTACTCTATTTTGAATCGGATCTCATCCGTATCTCATAGAGTTGGCCGCCAATACGTCGTAAGCCCATAGGACTCTATCCGATCGGATCCCTATCCGATCGAGACGTATCCGAGTCCAACTCGAATATCTATTCTATCCCCTTAAGCGTGCGACCCACTGTAGGTTCGGTATACTCGGTTTCAGCTATAGTCTAACTTGGCCGATCGTCGGCTCGAGTCCAACTCGGCGACCCGTCAACGGCGGCGCCTAGCGGCACATATTGACACCATAGTATACAAGAATAATATCGGCTCGAACCTGTAATGTGTACACTAATCCCTTTGCCTCACGATACCGGTTAAGCTATAGGCAAGATGTGTGCCATCCCTTCAATAGCTTAACCATTCACTCGAAGCGTATTGGATTATCGTCGTTGATTGACTCCTCAATCAACTTAGCATGGCCATGCATTTCCATAATCCATTACCTCGAGGGCCCAGAGATATCTCTCCAAAGGAGGGGCAAATTCCATCTTGATCACTCACATCCCACTCCATGTTTCATAGCAAACCCGAAAACTACCTTTATAACTACCCGATTACGGAATAGCGTTTGGTAGTCCCAAAGTAGGCTACTACACATGTTGGAATCCATGGTGATCTCAGGTCTAAGGACTTTGTACCAACACTACCCGAGACCAACTAATGGCACATTGATTCTGTAGTGTCTCATGGTGGGTCTATCCAACAATGTGTTCTCTAACACATATGTCCATGTTTATTGATTTGGTATCTCCATACCCATGATCTATGAGACATGATCATCAATCAATAAACATGTCGATCTTAGAATCATATTTGTTCCAACAATATGACATATGATCGAGGATCGTTTAGAAATAGATTCATACATATCGAGTCTCATAAATAAGTCACGTACTTATTGATCAATACAAGATGTCTATTTCATGGAACCGAATAACACTTTATTCATAAATACATAAACATTGACATGATATCCAACATCTCCATGTTGCCTCTAGGGCATATCACTAACAATCTCCCACTTGCACTAGAGTGAATCATGTAAGTATCTAATACCTATTGCTCTTGTGTGCGCCTCATGCTTCGGTGAGTGAGAGGTTTTGTCGGCGGATCGGCTATGTTGAGATCTATGTGCACTTTGCATATCTTGACATCACCTCTGTCCACTATCTCGCGGATGAGATGATATCGCCGAAGTATGTGTTTGGACTTCGATGTGACCTTGGCTCCTTGGCTTGCGCAATGGCTCCACTATTATCACAATAGAGAGACATTGGACCAGTCGCACTAGTCATCACACCAAGCTCGAAACGAATTTCTTGATCCAAACAGCCTCCTTTGCACCTTCCGAAAGCAATGTACTCGGCCTCCGTTGTAGAATCAGCAACGGTATCCCGCTTGGAACTCTTCCGGTGCTGCGCCTCCGTTCGTGCAAAACACGAACCCGATTGCGATCTATAATCATCCTTGTCTGTTTGGAAGCTAGCATCGGTGTAACCACTTACAACGAGCTCTTCTTCACCTCCATAGACTAGGAACATATCCTTAGTTCTTCTCAAGTACTTAAGGATATTCTTTACTGGCGATCCAATGACCTTCACTGGATCGGCGGTATCGCTCGTAGCACTCAAAGCGTACGAGACATGCGGGCGTTTACAAAGCATGGCATACATGATGGATCCAATTGCCGAAGCATATGGAACCATACCCATCTTATTCCGCTCATCATGTGTCCGAGGACACCGATTCTTGCTAAGATTAATGCCATGTGACATGGGCAAGAAACCTTTCTTGGAATCATGCATGTTGAACCTTTTCAACACCTTGTCAATGTATGTGCTTTGGCTTAATCCAATTAGCCTCTTGGATCTATCTCTATAGATCCGAATGCCCAATATGTATGCGCCACCCCTAAGTCTTTCATGGAAAAACTATTTTTCAATGAAGACTTGACGGATTCAAGCATAGGGATATCATTTCCAATCAACAATATGTCATCCACATATAAGATTAGAAATACAATTGCACTCCCACGACCTTTTTGTAAACACAGGCCTCTTCTTCGTTTTTGATGAAACCAAACCCTTTGATTACTTCATCAAAACGAATATTCCAACTCCGAGATGCTTGCTTCAATCCATAAATGGACTTCTGTAACTTGCATATCTTTCCGGCGATTCTTGATCGACAAAACCCCGAGGTTGTATCATGTATACATCCTCGCTTAGGTTTCCATTTAGGAAAGCCGTTTTGACATCCATCTGCCATATCTCATAATCGAAATATGCAGCAATCGCTAGGATAATCCGAATAGATTTAAGCATTGCGACGGGTGAGAAGGTTTCATCATAATCAACTCCTTGAATCTGTTTAAAACCTTTCGCCACCAATCTCGCCTTATAGATGTGAACATTTCCATCCATATCAGCCTTTTCTTAAAAACCCATTTACACTCAATGGTTTTGACACCATCAGTGGATCAACCAAGTTCCAAACTTGATTGTCATACATGGATTCTATTTCGGATTTCATGGCTCCAAGCCACTTGTTGGAATCGGGTCCCACCATCGCTTCCTCATAGGTCTTAGGTTCATCGTTGTCCAACAACAATATATCACGTTGTTCCTGTGTACATGGGCGCACGACGTGATCTTTCGGACCTCCGTGGGCCGGTGTATCTACAACTAGTGGCGCAACACTTTGCTCCTCTGTTGTGGTTACGTGGTCGCCGAAGCGTTTTCGGTGTTTCTTGAACTTCTTCAAGATGCACCCTGCTCCCACTAACCCTTCTTGAAAGAAACTCTTTCTCCAAGAAGACACCGTGTCGGGCGACAAACACTTTGCCTTGTTCCCGATTATAAAAGTAATATCCCTTAGTTTCCTTAGGATATCCCACAAAGAAGCACTTGTCGATTTGGGTGTGAGCTTGTCGACGTAAACGTTTTACATAAGCCTCACATCCCCAAATTTTGAGAAAAGACAAACTAGGGGTTGCCCTGTCCATATCTCATATGGTGTCTTTTCAACCGACTTAGATGGAACTCTATTTAGTGTGAGCGCATGTTTCAAGAGCATATCCCCGAAGGATAACGAAAGATCACTTTGGCTCATCATCGACCGCACCATGTCCAACAAGGTGCCATTTCTCCGTTCGGACACCCCATTCCATTGTGGAGTTCTGGCGGAGTCAGCGTGGAACAATTCCACAATCTTTCGATGATTACCAAACTCTTGGCTCAAGTATTTCCCTCCACGATCGATCGTAGAAACTTGATTGTTTTCCCTAAATGATTCTGACTTCATTCGGAATTCTTTGAACTTTTCAAAGGATTCGGACTTATGCCTCATTAAGTAGATATAACCATATCTACTAAAGTCATCAGTAAAGGTAATGAAGTACGATAACCTCCTCGGCCGTTGAGCTCATTGGTCCACATACATCGGTATGTACGAGTGCCAATAAGTTACTTGCTCTTTCACTATGTCCCGTGAAAGGTGCCTTTGTCATCTTACTAAGTAAACAAGACTCACATGTCTCAAATGATTCAAAATCAAAAGAGTGAAGCAATACATCCTTATGGAGCTTCTCCATGCGTTTCTTATTTATATGGCCTAAGCGACAATGCCGGATAAACGTGGGGTTTATATCATTAGAGAGTTGCCTTTCGTATTAATGTTATAGATGGGAGACGCTTTAAGATTCAAAACGTATAATCCATTCACCAATGGAGCATGAAAACAGAACATATCTCGAGATATATTGAACAACCATTGTTCATTGATCTAAAATATATCCTTCCGCTTGCAAACATGAAGCGGAAATAACGTTTTGACATAGTGTTGGAACACAATAACAATTATTTAATTCCAAAACTAGTCCTGAAGGTAGATGAAGTGATCTGTGCCGATAGCAACCGTAGCAACGCTTGCTCCATTGCCGACGCGCAGGTTCACCTCGCCCCTTCTCAATCCTCTACTTCTTCTCACTCCCGCAACGATTTGCAAATATGAGCTACGATCCGGTATCAAATACCCAAGAGTCGGTAGGTGAAGTAGCAAGATTAATGTCTATAACATTAATACCTGAAGCAGAAGTCGTACTTTGCTTCTTTTTGAGATCCTCCATGTACTTCTTGCAGTTCCTCTTCCAGTGGCCTGTCTCCTTGCAATAGAAGCAAACGGCATCTAATGCCGCCGACCCCTTCTTGCCCTTCTTTGCATTGGAAGCACTCGCGATCTCATCGGGAGTTAACTTCCTCTTGGTGCAAAATTTCTTGACAGTGGTTTGTGCTTAGCCTTCGCATCATCATCACATGATGACCATTTTTGTGGATACTCTCCTCATGTCTTTAGCATCCCATGCAATTCAGCCAAGGTTCTATCCATGTTGTTCATGTGATAGTTTAATATGAATGGCTCGAAGCTCGGAGGGAGCGACGGAGAATCACATCGTAGCCAACTCTTGGCTAAGGGGAAAACCTAGTTTTCCGGACTCTCGATATAGCCAATCATCTTTATCACATGCGGATGACGGGATTCCCTCAACAAGCTCGCACGCAAACAAGGACTTTGAGGTGTTGAACCTTTCGGCCCGAGCTTGGTTCTCAAACATGCCACGCAGTCCCCGAATAATAGTGTGAGCATCGCTGCTCTCATATTGCTTCGAAGCTCGGGGGACATTGTAGCAAGCATGAGAGCTTATATCTAGGGCATCATTAGTGTGCTTCTCATAAGCCCTCCGTGCGTTGCAGTGGCATTATTTGGCAAATCCTCGGGATAGGGTACTTCAAGAACGTACTCCTTACGCTCTTGCTTGAGAACAATTCTCAAGTTACGATATCAATCCATAAAGTTTGTTCCATTTAATTTTTCCTTTTCGAGAATAGATCGCAAATTAAAGGGTTGGGTGTAGTATTAGCCGCCATTTATTCTACAAAGAAAAAGCAAAGTTTAGCACAATGTTTATGCTATGTCTATTGTTAAACAATTTAACATTAGCCTCCCATTACGTATTTTCCACCTTCCCTCTAGGTTACGTATTGGGTCAAGATCCACATGTAAATTAATTTTCTAGTGAGCTTTGGCATCACTGCTAGAAAATTAATAACATCGGTAAGCAACTCCTTGCTAATCACATCTCTATGTGACTCTTGTTTCGGTGTGGCATCTCCATGCCCGGCGCCAACCTATGCCCCAAGGCCCAAAACTGTTTTGATAGCCTTGTTAAGTAAACCAAATGCTCCTGCATGTATATGTCGACATATACCCCTCATGTTATGATAGAGAATGGCACTCTGCTTTGCGGACCCACCATTGACGAGCATAACGGTGGCAGTGCAACATTTGGAAGGGCATCATTACTACTTAATTTTACGAGGGATGCTATCCTATCAAACAAACATATCACATATCGAAAGCGGTAGAATAGCATATAATGAAATAGTATGGCCCCCTTCACATGGTGATCTCCATCTCCATGTCGGCGCGAGGATCTCCATCTTTGGCACCATCTTCCAATGTGCATGATGCTTGATTTCTTCAAACTAAGCTACTACTATAGAAGCTCTAATTGAAGATTACATCGACTCGCAGTCGTGAAAGAATATTACAAGCATTGCACGTATGAAAGAATATTACAAGGATTGCACATATGAAAGAATATTACATGCATCACATGCATCTCATACATACAATAGGGCCATACCATCTCAAAGCATTCTCTGCAAAAACAAGTTAGGCGTAGAAACGTTTTCTACCTATCGCAGAGATACGACACCAAGACGACCTATAAGGGGGTACGCACACGGCGGTCCAACGATTTATCTTCATGTTTTCTTTTCGGAACTGGTTCCACTTCTATCTCAACTCAGAATCGGCTATCGGCTATCCTAGTCTGATTCAAACTCAACCGACTGGCTCCGCATCCGATTCGGACTCAGCCGACGCGGCCTCTGTTTCTTCGCAGATCGCGCATCTCATCCAATTCTGCTTAAATCTCTGCTTCAAACCCAGGGATTTGATTACCAAATTTGGTCGTTAACACCGGACGCGCAGGAACTCTCGTAGCTTGGATTGGGGTGGAGGTGGAGGAGCAAACTGATTGTTCTGTTGCTGCTGTTGCTGAAGGGTTACGCGGAGGCTACGCTAGCCGAAAACAAAAACTTTTAAGCGCGCAAACCAGGAACACTTGCAAGTAAGGGCCGATAGATTGTTACCGATTGGAGTAGAGTGCGGCGGAATAGCCAATCGAGCAATCCGATCCGAACAGTGTAGCCGATTCCGGAGGCAGCCGGATTCGCCAATCAGCCCGATTCGAGTCGTCCGGCCGCGTTCTCACGCCTCGCTCCGATGCGCCCGACCGCAGCCGATTCCACCACGGCCGATCGCTCCGATTGCAGCCGATCCGGCCGATCAACGGCGCGCAACGTAGCGGCGCCTCTACCGGTATCCACACGTCCGGGGACGAACGCCGAACACCCGTGTGTTAGCACGCCATGCAAGGCTAGGGTTTGGCAAGAAAGTGGGGAGGGTTTCCGTGGAGATTGATCTCGGCGACTTCGTTGCACGTGATGCAATTGACATGTGGCAGCTCTCCACCCCTCCCTCCTTTATATAGAGTTGGCCGACGGGACTAGTGGCTGATTAGGACTCTATTTTGAATCGGATCTCATCCGTATCTCATAGAGTTGGCCGCCCATACGTCGTAAGCCCATAGGACTCTATCCGATCGGATCCCTATCCGATCGAGCCGTATCCGAGTCCAACTCGAATATCTATTCTATCCCCTTAAGCGTGCGACCACAGTAGGTTCAGGTATACTCGGTTTCGGCTATAGTCTAACTTGGCCGATTGTCGGCTCGAGTCCAACTCACCGACCCGTCACAACGCGGCGCCTAGCAGCACATATTGACACCATAGTATACAAGAATAATATCGGCTCAACTGTAATGTGTACACTAATCCCTTTGCCTCACGATACCGGTTAAGCTATAGGCAAGATGTGTGCCATCCCTTCAATAGCTTAACCATTCACTCGAACCGTATTGGATTATCCGTCGTTGATTGACTCCTCAATCAACTTAGCATGGCCATGCATTTCCATAATCCATTACCTCGGGGCCGAGATATCTCTCCAAAGGAGGGGCAAATTCCATCTTTATCACTCACATCCCACTCCATGTTTCATAGCAAACCCGAAAACTACCTTTATAACTACCCGATTACGGAATAGCGTTTGGTAGTCCCAAAGTAGGCTACTACACATGTTGGAATCCATGGTGATCTCAGGTCTAAGGACTTTGTACCAACACTACCCGAGATCAACTAATGGCACATTGATTCTGTAGTGTCTCATGGTGGGTCTATCCAACAATGTGTTCTCTAACACATATGTCCATGTTTATTGATTTGGTATCTCCATACCCATGATCTATGAGACATGATCATCAATCAATAAACATGCCGATCTTAGAATCATATTTGTTCCAACAATATGACATATGATCGAGGATCGTTTAGAAATAGATTCATACATATCGAGTCTCATAAATAAGTCACGTACTTATTGATCAATACAAGATGTCTATTTCATGGAACTGAATAACACTTTATTCATAAATACATAAACATTGACATGATATCCAACATCTCCATGTTGCCTCTAGGGCATATCACTAACAGTTGCTGCATCTGCTGCAACATTTGTTGTTGCATCTACTAGTGTTGTTGTTGCATTTGCTACATCATGATAGCCATCATCTGTGTTTGAGAAGCTAGCACTTGAGCTATAGTGGGGTTCTCAGGTGGTGGCAGTGGTGGAGCATTGCCATTAGCATCGTTGTTGTTGTTCCCCGATTGCTCACTGTTTTCGTGGGTTGCACTGGTCCTGGTGTCCACCATCTGAAGAGGCAAACTGAACAAGGAAAGAAAAGGAAGAAAACAGACTGACTTAGGAACTGAACTTTATTATTTGAATTAACTGCATTATTCTGATCTTAATTAAAACAATAAAAAATCCAAGAACATCCTTACTTGGACGGCAATACCACACTCGATATAGACTACCAGCTACCCCACACATAGTAAACCTAACACACAACAACTACCAGGAAGATAAACTAAACAAAACTATAAAACTAAGGGTAACGACTCCAGCGGTCTGAACGGTGATGTGGACAAGGGTTCCGATTCCGAAAGGTTCTGGTAATTACTCGATTTGGGGGTGTCGCAACACAAGTCGATCCGGCTTCTGAACCAATACACGCTCTTGAGCCCCGCAATCGTAGCACCACATCTCCTCAGGTAATTAACCAGCGTGGCATGGTCGACCTCAGCAAGAAGGCTAATCCCTGCTTGTGAATCGAAGAACACAAACAAGAACAAGAAAGATTGCAACAAAAATTGTGAATATATGATTAAACTCACAAGTTGGGGTCTAACAAACCCGACGGGAACGACGAAACTGTTCCTGACGGAATAATCTAAGCAAAACTCAAACCCTAAAGGTAGCGACGGCTATGAACATATGGAATTTAGGGACGTTCAAAGACCCCTGGACGCAACTCTAATGGGTTCCCACACGATACACGGCCCAAAGGCCAAAATACGACGACGCAGCACCAGGACAGATTCTGGACGTCAATTTGTTCGGTCGATTCCTGATGACTTAGGATGAATTTAGACTTGGGACCAGAACCATTAGAAATAATATCTTCTTAGCTTTCCATCCATATAAAGAACGCCCCAATCCGAGCACGTATGCGACCTGGGCACCCGTTTTAGTGCAGACTGGTCCTGGAATCCGAAACATACTCGAAGTCGACTTGGTTCGGTCCTTCACCTTGACTTTTTGCTGGTCCTCGTAACATCCTGAAAATCGAAGAAACTGAAATCGGAACATAAAGATCGGAACTTTCAAGAACCTTCACTTGTTGCTTTTTCCTCGGGTTTGTTGCTTCTTATTTGTCAGCTCAGTTGCATAAATTTAGTTGTGATCAATTCCCTTTTGGTGTTTGTGGATGATTTGGAGTTTGTCGGAGAGAAAAATTCGAAATTTAGAATTAGGAATTTTAAAAGGAAATCGGAGATGAAATGCGGGTTTATGAAAATACGGATTTGGAGAAATAGAATATTAATTGTGGCTGGTGGAAGATAAATTAAGAAATAAAATAGTCTCATAAATAAGTCACGTACTTATTGATCAATAAAAGATGTCTATTTCATGGAACTGAATAACACTTTATTCATAAATACATAAACATTGACGTGATATCCAACATCTCCATGTTGCCTCTAGGGCATATCACTAACAGCCACGCGCCTCGCCGTCCTACCGGCCCTGCCCGTGCCGTGCGCCATCGTCGCCATCCGTCGCCGCGCGTGCCGGACCCCCGCGCCGCGCGCGCGTCGTCGCAACCCGCACCCGCCCGGCCTCTTGCGCCGCGCGTGGCGGGCGCCCCCCGTCGGCCTCCCCTTCCCTCCCGTTCTCCTCCCCGGCCGCGCCTATAAAAAGGCCAAACTCCCCGCCCTCTCCCGCACCGCCGCCGCCTCTCTCTTCTCTTTCCCGAGCGCTCCCGCCACCCTAACCACCGAGCGCTGCCGTCGCCGCGAAGAACGCGAGCCGCCGCCGTCGCCGCGATGCCGAGCTCCCGCCGCCTAGCCGCCGTGAGCGGCCGTCGCCGGTAAGCCCGCCGCCGCCCCTTTTCCGCTCGCGCCGGCCATAGCCTCTGTTTTGCCCGAGCCGCGGTCGAACACGTTGCGCGCAATGAACAGTGGCGCGAGAGAAAATAAAGAAAAAGAAAAAGAAAAAGAAAAAGAGAAAAAGAAAAAAGAAAAAATAGGGGAAAAATTTGGAAAAATTTTAGAAAATTTGGAAAAATATTTTGGGAAGGCTTGAGTAAAATTTTGAGCAAAAATAAATTATTTTCTTGCATGATTTCTCGGTGAAAAATTCAATAATTAAAACGCAACTTTTCTAAAATACCGTTTCACGCCGTTTTCAACTCCGGGTTTCGTTTAATGCGTTCTCGCAATTTAAATGTGTTGTTCTTTTTGAAGGGTTACGCGGAAGCTACGCTAGCCGAAAACAAAAATTTCTACCGCGCAAACCAGGAACACTTGCAAGTAAGGGCCGATAGATCGTTACCGATTAGAGTAGAGTGCGCGGAATAGCCAATCGGGGCAATCCGATCCGGAAGCAGTGTAGCCTATTCCGGAGACGCCGATTCGCCAATCGCCCGATTCGAGTCGTCCGGCCGCGTTCTCACGCCTCGCTCCGATGCGCCCGACCGCAGCCGATCAAGAGCGCGCAACGTAGCAGCGCCTCTACCGGTATCCACACGTCCGGTGACGAACGCCGTACACCCGTGTGCTAGCACGCGATGCAAGGCTAGGGTTTGGCTCGAAAGTGGGGAGGGTTTCCGTGGAGATTGATCTCGGCGACTTCGTTGCACGCGATGCAATTGACGTCTCACGCTCTCCACCCCTCCCTCCTTTATATAGAGTTGGCCGACTGGGACTAGTGGCCGATTAGGACTCTATTTTGAATCGGATCTCATCCGTATCTCATAGAGTTGGCCGCCCCACACGTCGTAAGCCCATAGGACTCTATCCGATCGGATCCCTATCCGATCGAGCCGTATCCGAGTCCAACTCGAATATCTATTCTATCCCCTTAAGCGTGCGACCCGTAGGTTCAGGTATACTCGGTTTCGGCTATAGTCTAACTTAGCCGATCGTCGGCTCGAGTCCAACTCAGCCGACTGTCAATAGCGGCGCCTAGCAGCACATATTGACACCATAGTATACAAGAATATAATATCGGCTCGAACCTGTAATGTGTACACAAATCCCTTTGCCTCACGATACCGGTTAAGCTATAGGCAAGATGTGTGCCATCCCTTCAATAGCTTAACCATTCACTCGAACCGTATTGGATTATCTCCGTTGATTGACTCCTCAATCAACTTAGCATGGCCATGCATTTCCATAATCCATTACCTCGAGGGGCCCGAGATATCTCTCCAAAGGAGGGGCAAATTCCATCTTGATCACTCACATCCCACTCCATGTTTCATAGCAAACCCGAAAACTACCTTTATAACTACCCGATTACGGAATAGCGTTTGGTAGTCCCAAAGTAGGCTACTACACATGTTGGAATCCATGGTGATCTCAGGTCTAAGGACTTTGTACCAACACTACCGAGACCAACTAATGACACATTAATTCTGTAGTGTCTCATGGTGGGTCTATCCAACAATGTGTTCTCCAACACATATGTCCATGTTTATTGATTTGGTATCTTCATACCCATGATCTATGAGACATGATCATCAATCAATAAACATGCCGATCTTAGAATCATATTTGTTCCAACAATATGACATATGATCGAGGATCGTTTAGAAATAGATTCATACATATCGAGTCTCATAAATAAGTCACGTACTTATTGATCAATACAAGATGTCTATTTCATGGAACTGAATAACACTTTATTCATTTATACATAAACATTGACGTGATATCCAACATCTCCATGTTGCCTCTAGTGCATATCACTAACAATCTCCCACTTGCACTAGAGTCAATCAAGTAAGTATCTAATACCCATTGCTCTTGTGTGCGCCTCATGCTTCGGCGAGGAGAGGTTTTGTCGGCGGATCGGCTATGTTGAGATCCGTGTGCACTTTGCATATCTTGACATCACCTCCGTCCACAATCTCGCGGATGAGATGATATCGCCGAAGTATGTGTTTGGACTTTTGATGTGACCTCGGCTCCTTGGCTTGCGCAATGGCTCCACTATTGTCACAATAGAGAGACATTGGACCGTCGTACTAGTCATCACACCAAGCTCGAAACAAATTTCTTAATCCAAACAGCCTCCTTTGCGGCTTCCGAAGCAGCAATGTACTCGGCCTCCGTTGTAGAATCGCAACGGTATCCCGCTTGGAACTCTTCCAGTGCTGCGCCTCCGTTCGGGCGAGAACACGAACCCCATTGCGATCTATAATCATCCTTGTCTGTTTGGAAGCTAGCATCGGTGTAACCACTTACAACGAGCTCTTCTTCACCTCCATAGACTAGGAACATATCCTTAGTTCTTCTCAAGTACTTAAGGATATTCTTTACAGATCCGTGACCTTCACTGGATCGGCGGTATCTGCTCGTAGCACTCAAAGCGTACGAGACATGCGGGCGTGTACAAAGCATGGCATACATGATGGATCCAATTGCCGAAGCATATGGAACCATACCCATCTTATTCCGCTCATCATGTGTCCGAGGACACGATTCTTGCTAAGATTAATGCCATGTGACATGGGCAAGAAACCTTTCTTGGAATCATGCATGTTGAACCTTTTCAACACCTTGTCAATGTATGTACTTTGGCTTAATCCAATTAGCCTCTTGGATCTATCTCTATAGATCCGAATGCTAATATATATGCTGCCTCCCTAAGTCTTTCATTGAAAAACTATTTTTCAATGAAGACTTGACAGATTCAAGCATAGGGATATCATTTCCAATCGGTAATATGTCATCCACATATAAGATTAGAAATACAATTGCGCTCCCACTGACCTTTTTGTAAACACAGGCCTCTTCTTCATTTTTGATGAAACCAAACCCTTTGATTACTTCATCAAAACGAATATTCCAACTCCGAGATGCTTGCTTCAATCCATAAATGGATTTCGTAGCTTGCATATCTTTCCAGCGATTCTGGATCGACAAAACCCCGAGGTTGTATCATGTATACATCCTCGCTTAGGTTTCCATTTAGGAAAGCCGTTTTGACATCCATCTCGCCATATCTCATAATCGAAATATGCAGCAATCGCTAGGATAATCCGAATAGATTTAAGCATTGCGACGGGCGAGAAGGTTTCATCATAATCAACTCCTTGAATCTGTTTAAAACCTTTCGCCACCAATCGCGCCTTATAGATGTGAACACTTCCATCCATATCGGCCTTTTCTTAAAAACCCATTTACACTCAATTGTTTTGACACCATCGGGTGGATCAACCAAGTTCCAAACTTGATTGTCGTACATGGATTCTATTTCGGATTTCATGGCTCCAAGCCACTTGTTGGAATCGGGTCCCACCATCGCTTCCTCATAGGTCTTAGGTTCATCGTTGTCCAACAACAATATATCACGTTGTTCCGCACTGTACTGTCGGTGCACGACGTGATCTTCGACCTCCGTGGGACTGGTGTATCTACAAGCGGTGGCGCAACACTTTGTTCCTCCTGTTGTGGTTCCGTGGTCGCAAACGTTTTCGGTGTTTCTTGAACTTCTTCAAGATGCACCCCTGCTCCCACTAACCCTTCTTGAAAGAAACTCTTTCTCCAAGAAGACACCGTGTCGGGCGACAAACACTTTGCCTTGTTCCCGATTATAAAAGTAATATCCCTTAGTTTCCTTAGGATATCCCACAAAGAAGCACTTGTCGATTTGGGTGTGAGCTTGTCGTGTAAACGTTTTACATAAGCTTCGCATCCCCATATTTTGAGAAAAGACAAACTAGGGGTTGCCCTGTCCATATCTCATATGGTGTCTTTTCAACCGACTTAGATGGAACTCTATTTAGTGTGAGCGCAATGTTTCAAGAGCATATCCCGAAAGATAACGGAAGATCACTTTGGCTCATCATCGACCGCACCATGTCCAACAAGGTGCGATTTCTCCGTTCGGACACTCCGTTCCATTGTGGAGTTCTGGCGGAGTTAAGCGCGGAACAATTCCACAATCTTTCGATGATTACCAAACTCTTGGCTCAAGTATTCCCCTCCACGATCGATCGTAGAAACTTGATTGTTTTCCCTAAATGATTCTGTACTTCATTCTGGAATTCTTTGAACTTTTCAAAGGATTCGGACTTATGCCTCATCAAGTAGATATAACCATATCTACTAAAGTCATCGGTAAAGGTAATGAAGTCGATAACCACCTCGGCCGTTGAGCTCATTGGTCCACATACATCGGTATGTATGAGTGCCAACAAGTCACTTGCTCTTTCTGTGTCCCGTGAAAGGTGCCTTTGTCATCTTACCAAGTAAACAAGACTCACATGTCTCAAATGATTCAAAATCAAAAGAGTGAAGCAATCCATCCTTATGGAGCTTCTCCATGCGTTTCTTATTTATATGGCCTAAGCGACAATGCCGGATAAACGTGGGGTTTATATCATTAGAGTGTTGTCTTTCGTATTAATGTTATAGATGGGAGACGCTTCAAGATTCAAAACGTATAATCCATTCACCAATGGAGCATGAAAATAGAACATATCTCGAGATATATTGAACAACCATTGTTCATTGATCTAAAATCATATCCTTCCGCTTGCAAACATGAAGCGGAAATAACGTTTTGACATAGTGTTGGAACACAATAACAATTATTCAATTCCAAAACTAATCCCGAAGGTAGATGAAGTGGTATCGTGCACCGCAAACCGTAGCAACGCTTGCTCCATTGCCGACGCGCGGTTCACCTCGCCCCTTCTCAATCCTCTACTTCTTCTCATTCCCTGCAATGATTTGCAAATATGAGCTACGATCCGGTATCAAATACCCAAGAGTCGTAGGTGAAGTAGCAAGATTAATGTCTATAACATTAATACCGAAGCGAAGTCGTACTTTGCTTCTTCTTGAGATCCTCCATGTACTTCTTGCGTTCCTTTTCCAATGGCCTGTCTCCTTGCGTAGAAGCAAACGGCATCCGATGCCGCCGACCCCTTCTTGCCCTTCTTTGCATTAGAGGCACTCGCGATCTCATCGGGAGTTAACTTTCTCTTGGTGCAAAGTTTCTTGGACAGTGGTTTGCGCTTAGCCTTCGCATCATCATCACATGATGACCGTTTTTCTGGATACTCTCCTCACTGTCTTTAGCATCCCATGCAATTCAGCCAAGGTCCTATCCATATTGTTCATGTGATAATTTAATATGAATGGCTCGAAGCTCGGAGGGAGCGCGGAGAATCACATCGTAGCCAACCTTCTTGGCTAAGGGGAAAACCCAGTTTTCCGGACTCTCAATGTAGCTAATCATCTTTATCACATGCGGATCGACGGGATTCCCTCAACAAGCTCGCACGCAAACAAGGACTTTGAGGTGTTGAACCTCTCGGCCCGAGCTTGGTTCTCAAACATGCCACGCATCCCTGAATAATAGTGTGAGCATCGCTGCTCTCATATTGCTTCAAGCTCGGGGGACATTGTAGCAAGCATGAGACAGCTTATATCTAGGGCATCATTAGTGTGCTTCTCATAAGCCCTCCGTGCGGTTGCGGTGGCATTAGTTGGCAAATCCTCGGGATAGGGTACTTCAAGAACGTACTCCTTACGCTCTTGCTTGAGAACAATTCTCAAGTTGCGATACCAATCCATAAAGTTTGTTCCATTTAATTTTTCCTTTTCGAGAATAGATCGCAAATTAAAGGTACTGGGTGTAGTATTAGCCGCCATTTATTCTACAACAAAAAAGCAAAGTTTAGCACAATGTTTATGCTATGTCTATTGTTAAACAATTTAACATTAGACTCCCATTACGTATTTTCCACCTTCCCTCTAGGTTACGTATTGGGTCAAGATCCACATGTTAATTAATTTTCTAGTGAGCTTTGGCATCTTGCTAGAAAATTAGTAACATCGGTAAGCAACACCTTGCTAATCACATCTCTATGTGACTCTTGTTGTTGGTGTGGCATCTCCATGCCCCGGCGCCAACCTATGCCCCAAGGCCCAAAACTGTTTTGATAGCCTTGTTAAGTAAACCAAATGCTCCTGCATGTATATGTCGACATATACCCCCTCGTGTTATGATAGAGAATGGCACTCTGCTTTGGCGGACCCACCATTGACGAGCATAACGGTGATGGGTGCAACATTTGGAAGGGCATCATTACTACTTAATTTTGAGAGGATGCTATCCTATCAAACAAACATATCACATATGAAATCAAGAAGAATAGCATATAATGAAATAGTATGGCCCCCTTCACATGGTGATCTCCATCTCCATGTCGCGTGAGGATCTCCATCTTCGGCACCATATTCCAAGTGTCGAATGCTTGATATCTTCAAACTAAGCTACTACTATAGAAGCTCTAATTGAAGATTACATCGACTCGCAGTCGTGAAAGAATATTACAAGCATTGCACGTATGAAAGAATATTACGGGGATTGCACATATGAAAGAATATTACATGCATCACATGCATCTCATACATCTCATACATACAATAGGGCCATACCATCTCAAAGCATTCTCTGCAAAAATAAGTTAGGCATAGAAACGTTTTCTACCTATCGCGAGCTACGGCATCGAGACGACCTATAAGGGGGTACGCACACGGCGGTCCCGAACACCACACGAAATTCATAGATCCAATCTATGAAATCGCTTATGGAAACCATATCGGCATAATCATATTATGCCGTCCCGATACACTATCAAGGGAGATGGTTTGCGTAGGCGCGAGGCAGCAACAAAGTCGGACTACGAGATAGCTTCGGTATAATCACATTATACCGTTCCGATACACTATCAAGGAACGCTATCTCGAACCCAACTCAAACCGAGTTATTTGGAAATTGCTTCGACGTAATCACATTACGTCGTTCCGATACACTATCAAGGAACGCAATTACCATCTACTCTCCTCAACGATCCCGTAAAACCGATTGATCTAATCAACCCGTGCGCAAAACTTGTTCCGATCCAATCTAAAACCCGAACTAAGCAAGATTAGCTCGATACCATCGAAGGGTTACGCGGAAGCTACGCTAGCCGAAAACAAAAATTTCTACCGCGCAAAACAGGAACACTTGCAAGTAAGGGCCGATAGATCGTTACCGATTAGAGTAGAGTGCAGCGGAATAGCCAATCGGGCAATCCGATCCGAGAAGTGTAGCCTATTCCCGGAGACGCCGATTCGCCAATCGCCGATTCGAGTCGTCCGGCCGCGTTCTCACGCCTCGCTCCGATGCGCCCGACCGCAGCCGATCAAGAGCGCGCAACGTAGCAGCGCCTCTACCGGTATCCACACGTCCGGGACGAACGCCGTACACCCGTGTGCTAGCACGCGATGCAAGGCTAGGGTTTGGCTCGAAAGTGGGGAGGGTTTCCGTGGAGATTGATCTCGGCGACTTCGTTGCACGCGATGCAATTGACGTCTCCAGCTCTCCACCCCTCCCTCCTTTATATAGAGTTGGCCGAGGGACTAGTGGCCGATTAGGACTCTATTTTGAATCGGATCTCATCCGTATCTCATAGAGTTGGCCGCCCCACACGTCGTAAGCCCATAGGACTCTATCCGATCAGATCCCTATCCGATCGAGCCGTATCCGAGTCCAACTCGAATATCTATTCTATCCCCTTAAGCGTGCGACCACGTAGGTTTAGGTATACTCGGTTTCGGCTATAGTCTAACTTAGCCGATCGTCGGCTCGAGTCCAACTCAGCGACACTGTCAATAGCGGCGCCTAGAACATATTGACACCATAGTATACAAGAATATAATATCGGCTCGAACCTGTAATGTGTACACAAATCCCTTTGCCTCACGATACCGTTAAGCTATAGGCAAGATGTGTGCCATCCCTTCAATAGCTTAACCATTCACTCGAACCGTATTGGATTATCCGTCCTTGATTGACTCCTCAATCAACTTAGCATGGCCATGCATTTCCATAATCCATTACCTCGAGGGGCCCAGAGATATCTCTCCAAAGGAGGGGCAAATTCCATCTTGATCACTCACATCCCACTCCATGTTTCATAGCAAACCCGAAAACTACCTTTATAACTACCCGATTACGGAATAGCGTTTGGTAGTCCCAAAGTAGGCTACTACACATGTTGGAATCCATGGTGATCTCGGTCTAAGGACTTTGTACCAACACTACGAGACCAACTAATGACACATTAATTCTGTAGTGTCTCATGGTGGGTCTATCCAACAATGTGTTCTCCAACACATATGTCCATGTTTATTGATTTGGTATCTTCATACCCATGATCTATGAGACATGATCATCAATCAATAAACATGCCGATCTTAGAATCATATTTGTTCCAACAATATGACATATGATCGAGGATCGTTTAGAAATAGATTCATACATATCGAGTCTCATAAATAAGTCACGTACTTATTGATCAATACAAGATGTCTATTTCATGGAACTGAATAACACTTTATTCATTTATACATAAACATTGACGTGATATCCAACATCTCCATGTTGCCTCTAGTGCATATCACTAACACTTTTGTACTCAGATCTTCAAAACATCGAGCACCAATCCCTCCGCGGATATTTTCAAATCTATTTTCTTGAACAAATCGTGATCGTCGCTTTGCAAAAACCCTAAGTCATCGACCCGATGTCAAAACTTGGAGTTTTCCCGGGCGATCCTAGTACAAACTCAAGTAGGAATTTAGGCTAAGCGCTTGGAATCGTTTTTGTGGCTTTTACGGATCTTTTCGACCTTTTGGTGTTACATTGGATTCTAATCAGATTCGATTGATCTTTCGCACGTACGGGTAGCACCTGAAGAGGCCGGCATCGACCCCATTGAAGACACCACTCCACAAGCGTGCGAGCAAGGCAAGTCATCACACTCTTTGAACATATTAATCCCACTTGTGAAATGATGTTATTTTAAACTTTAAACATGCATGCTATACAGAGTTACCCATACTTGTTATGCCATACCTTGCTGTTGATTACCTTTAGAATTATTCCTTGTAACTCTCGAAGTGATACAAACAACCGGAGAATAACTTCGGTAAACTGCTTAGCCCTGCTAAACTTAGATTCATGCACACTCATGACTTTATGAAAAACTTTGGGCAACTACCTTAGGGAAGGTAGTAGAGATGCGGCCTGTGGAGACATGAGCGCCACATGGCCATGAGAATGATGAACTAAGTTTGATGAACATTGAAAGTACTATACAAATGTTTTAGACTGGGGCGGCCGGATGATTTGGGTGCATTCCGGAAAAGGCAAGTGCCGACCCTGGTCAATTAAGGACCGAGCCATGAGATAGCCGGGAAACGAGCCAGTACAACCGTACTTCTCGAATGGGTATAGACCTAGCTGATTAGATAGCCGAGCGGAGGCAGTATCCTTGCATAGATGGTTCTTCATGATGTGGTTTGTGAGATGAAGATGAGGCTGCGGCCCATGTTGTGGAAGTTGAAAATTAAATCGATATTAATTGAACTTAAAGATTGAGGAAGTTTTCCCTTACCCCGGGTGCGCCAGAACTCCTCTCACTGCTAGAAAATGACGGCTAGAGTGCATGAGGGCTTAAGTTCGTGGAGCGGGTACTGCCAAAGTGAGGTTATCGAAAGGCTTTGCCGTGACCGTCTCATGTGTTGGGACGTAGGCTCATTTGTTGGGTTATCACGGAGTACGGGTGAAGTGTACATCCACTGCAGTGTGAATGAATCAATCTATTCGAATAGCCGTGCTCGCGGATATTAAGCATCGTGACAAGACTTTCGCTTGGCTAGACTTTAAACTTAAAAATGCTGGGATGAGTTTGCATGATGATTTTATCCGCTGGTGGATCAACTTCTCGAGATGCGAGAAGGGGTGGACTCCCCAGAAAACCATAACGAATCGGAGGCGGGAAGCCATCCTTGGAATCATGATGGATGGTAGACAGAACCGTCGCCGAATTAATGAACTATGGGACTAAAAACTTGACTTGGCTAGTTGTTAGGTTTGTGAAAAGATTTATGAAAATTGGCTTTTCGCAAAAGAGCTCCAGCCATTCCTTGAATAACCCTATCATATGCATCACTTCTGTGTTGGCTTGCTGAGTACGGTTGGTACTCACCCTTGCTATACGCACAAACCTTCAGATGTTGGGAATGAAGAAACGGAGGATCCTTATGCCTATTACCAGGAGGGCGAAGAAGCTGGAGGCGCTTACTAGGTCTTAGTCCCCGGTCGTTGCCTGTGGCAACCGACATGCCGCTGCCTTTAATCCGCTGCCGTATCTAATTTCTGCCTTTGTGTTGTATCCGAACCATGAGGTCCTATGTGGTGAACATTGCCTTCGGGCCTATCATTGTAATAATGTCGTTATAAGACTATTCGTGCATGTGCACCTGGTTATTCAGTACTGTATTTCGTGGGTACCAACTACTCGATCCAGGGAAATGGTACTAAGAACACGAAAGATTCTCGTTCCAAAAATTGGGGTCCACAGAGCTGGTATCAGAGCCATGCGACCGTAGGATAAGACCAACTGGCGCACTACCCCTGACTTGTTGGCTAAAGGGAAGTATCCCTACGTAGGACCATTTCGCAAATGGTTATTTTTGAAAAAGACAAACATACTTTTCCTATACCTTTATTTCCCTTTCTTTACCCAAATGGTTTTGATGTTATCTCTCTCTCCCTCTAACCCTAAGTTGCTTTCAAAAGCAGATGTCGGACCATGTCGGAGTCTGGGAAATCACTATCCCACGGGATGAGGGATTCGTGGCACAACTTCAGTCATTACTGTGGTGTCTAAGATACCCAGAGCCACCCACTTACCAGATTAGGAGGCATGGCTTCGAAGGATATCCAGTATGGGAAGCAGCAGTTTTCGTGGAAGCCCGCATGGGGAGTGAGACACCTTTTTGCTTCCACACCCGCCACCACCGAGATTTAGTGGAAGCAGCCATTCAAGACGCGGCCCGAGAAGCATTCCTTCGCCTCAATGCTATACACCGTGCCGAACTTACAATGACTGAGTTTGTGCACCACCCCTATCGTGAGGAAGGCAACCCAGTCTGCACCGTGGAAGCCACCCCCTGCTGCTACAACCCTATGGTCACCCGTCTATCCCGCTGGGCAGAGACGGCAGATGACTGCTACGAGGAAGCTTTGCTCGAGATCAATGACCAGCAGCAACGCCTCAATGATCTAGTCGAGAGCCACCAGCTGCGGGGATCGGATCAACGTCTTTGCGAACACGGCTACGGGCCAATGGTGCCCAATATGAGCAGCTCTCGGACCGTTACATGGCCCGTGGGAAGCCCTGGTGGAGCTGGAGGAGCAGCTCGGGAAGAGCAAGCAACAAGTCAACCACTGGAGGAACAGTTGCGCTCTCGCCCTGTCCCTACCGGCAGTACATCCACCGGAGTTGCACCGACACCTCCCGCCCCGTGCCCGACCACTACTACCTCATGACTCCAGCATGCTTGGACACTTTTCAAGCCATGATGGAGCAAGCTTTATGTTGAGCACGAGCCGGCGCCGTGCACGATAGACCCCCTGCCGCCACCTCCATGGGACCCACCTCGAACTCCATAGCAGTGCCATCCGAGCCTGGATCGGGAGAGGAGAACCCCATCCAGCTCCACCCCGACTCCGAGTCTGAGACGGAGCCTATGAAGATCAAGTGGGAGTCCAGTGACACTGATCCAATGGAGGAGGAAGCTCCCACTCGTCGCCTGACTCACACAGGAGGTCCCCTCACCCGCAAGACCGCTCGGAAGAGTACCCGGCCACCGAGCAGGAAGATCCAACATGACTCCGAGGCCACCACCTCCGAGCCATGGGGACTCCGATTTGCTTCACAGATCACCCCTTCCCGCACTGGCTCCTGCGGATGGTTGGACGATTAGGCGAGAGGACCGCCTCAACTTGATCTCGCTTTGGACGGTTTGATAGCAAGGATCACACCCTTTCCCCCCTAATAGCTAAAGGCAGTAGTACGATGTAGCTTTCGTATCATGGCATGTGGGACTGTGCATGTACAGTCCATTGTACCCCTTTGATGTAATATTATGGACCTATGTATCGTTTTATGGCATGCTATTAATGAGCTTATTCTACCATGCTTGTTTGGTTGAAGATCATTTAAAAACAACCTGAAGAGAAATCACCTAGGAACCATGACCTTAATGGTCCAATCTCTTAATTCATCTATCTCCTTCGGATGGCGCGTCGTCGCGAGCTGCGCAACCAACGAGAACCCACCGAGCCTAACCCCTCCCACGGCGGAGGTTATGGCTTTACAAACCCACTGCTCCAAGCAATCGCCAACAACCGGGAAGTCGAGGAGGATCAAGCTAAGGAGAGTTTATGCGAGCTAAGCCACCTACCTTCTCTGCGGCCGAAGAAGCCATGGATGCTGAAGATTGGTTGAGAGTGATAGAGAAAAAGCTAACCCTCGTCCGAGTTCGAGAAGCAGATAGAGTCATCTTCGCCACTAGCCAGTTGGAAGGTCCCGCAAGTGACTGGTGGGACACCTACAAGGAGACTCGGGCTGAAGATGCCGGAGAACCGACATGGGAAGAATTCACGGCTGCTTTCCGTGAAAATTTTGTACCAGCCACGGTTATGAGGATGAAGAAAAATGAGTTCCACAGGCTGCGCCAAGGAAACACCTCGGTACAAGAGTACCGAACAAGTTTACCCAGCTTGCCCGTTACGCCACAAGTGACACAGCGGACGAAGAAGAAAAGATGGATAAATTTATCGAAGGGCTAAACGACGAGCTGAGAGGACCAATGATCAGACAAGACCACACCAGCTTCCAAACACTCATCAACAAGGTCGTAAGGCTTGAACATGACCAAAAGATGGTAGAAAATAACCGCAAGAGGAGGCTTGCTATGGCCCGCCCTTTTCAGGGTGCGCCTCAGCGTCCCAAGGGAGCCACCCCGTCTGGATGGAAGCCAAACGTTCCGGCAACCGGACGTTCCCCCGCACCCGACCATGTCAACAGGCCAGCTGCACCCCAGTTCCGTACACCGACACCAACCCTAGCCGCTCCGGGAAGAAGGAATGTGAACTGCTTCAACTGTGGAGAATTCGGGCACTAGTCCAACAGCTGCCCCAAACAACGCAACACTCCCGTGCGTACCAGCGCCAATGCAACGGCCGTCCGAGGAACCCCCACTCCTGCTGCGGGACGCGGTCTGTTTAGGACCCCGCAACCCAATGAGACTGCCACCGGATTTCGACATGGCCAGGTGAATCATGTGCATGCTAAAGAAGCGCAGGAGGATCAGAACGTGCTGATGGGTATGTTCTCTATCAACTCTACCCCAGTTAAAGTCTTATTTGATTCTGGGGCATCGCATTCATTCATATCTTCACAAGTAAGCAAACAACACCACCTACACCAGGTAGAACTTAAGAGACCTATGTTGGTACACTCGCCTGGGGGAAACATAGCCGTACCCCATGCTTGCATCAATGTGCCCATACGGATTAGAGACGTGGTTTTCCTTTCAAACCTTATGGTACTTTCGCCCCAAACCATTGATATCATACTCGGGATGGATTGGTTGACCAAGAACAATGGAGTCATAGACTGCAGTCGAAGGGAAGTCACGGTATCCACCCCATGGGGATCACCAATGAACATAACTATGGACCAAAACCCGATGCTATGCGAGGAAGCTGCGGGAGTATTCACCATGCTACCTCTAAGCGGGATGCCAGTAGTGCAAGAATACCCGGACGTATTCCCCGAGGAATTGCCCGGAATGCCCCCTGATCGCGACATAGAATTCATCATCGACCTAATGCCTGGTACTGCCCCCATATCCAAGAGACCTTACCGAATGCCGGCTAACGAATTAGAAGAACTCAAGAAGCAAATCAGAGAACTACAAGAGAAAGGATTTGTACGCCCCAGTTCTTCTCCCTGGGGAGCCCCAGTACTCTTCGTCAAAAAGAAGGATGAGACTATGAGGATGTGTGTGGACTACCGATCGTTGAATGAAGTGACTATCAAAAACATGTACCCACTACCTCGAATCGATGACCTATTCGATCAACTTAAGGGTGTGAAAGTGTTCTCAAAGATTGATCTTTGGTCGGGATATCATCAGTTGAAGATTAGAGCCGAAGATATTCCCAAAACGGCATTCTCTACACGTTATGGCTTATATGAGTTCACGGTAATGTCCTTTGGATTGACCAATGCCCCGGCATATTTCATGAATCTGATGAACAAGGTATTCATGGAATATCTGGATAAATTGATGGTGGTATTTATTGACGATATACTTATCTACTCCAAGGATGATGAGGAGCATGCGGAGCATCTACGACTGGTACTGGAAAAGCTGCGAGAGCACCAGCTGTATGCAAAATTTAGCAAGTTTGAGTTCTGGCTCAAGGAAGACACTTTTCTTGGCCATGTAGTCTCAGCCGGAGGAGTAGTGGTAGACCCTGCCAAGGTCGAAGATGTTACGGAATGGAAGGCACCCAAGTCAGTAACGGAAGTTCGGAGTTTCTTGGGATTGGCCGGATATTACCGAAGGTTCATCGAAGGGTTTTCCACAATAGCCCGACCCATGACTCAACTTCTGAAGAAGGAAAAGAAATTTGTATGGAACAAGAAGTGTCAAGAAGCCTTTGACGAGCTAAAAGAAAAGTTAACCACCGCCCCAATCCTAACCCTACCTGACAACCGAAAGGATTTCGTGATGTACTATGATGCGTCTCGGCAAGGATTGGGAGGCGTATTAATGCAAGATGGAAAGGTCGTAGCATATGCCTCGAGACAGTTACGACCCCACGAGGAGAACTATCCC
This sequence comes from Oryza australiensis, assembly GCA_019925245.2. Classification (NCBI taxonomy): domain Eukaryota; kingdom Viridiplantae; phylum Streptophyta; class Magnoliopsida; order Poales; family Poaceae; genus Oryza; species Oryza australiensis. The sequence goes on from JAIFGZ020000833.1 coordinate 177,926, forward strand.
ACACACGACTTGGAATTAGCGGCAGTTGTTCATGCATTGAAGATCTGGAGGCACTATCTGATCGGGAACCACTGTGATGTATATACTAATCACAAAAGCCTAAAATACTTCTTTACTCAGTCCGATCTCAACCTACGACAGAGACGGTGGTTGGAATTGGTCAAGGATTATGATCTAGGAATCCATTACCATCCTGGCAAGGCAAATGTAGTGGCCGATGCGTTAAGCCGCAAAGCTCAATGCAACCATATGAGATTGGAAGGTATGGCCAGCGAGCTCCAAGAAGAAATGGCACGGCTTAATCTGCACCTGATTCCTCATGGAGAAGTAAACTCACTAGAAATCCAACCCCTTCTAAGGACTCAAATAGAAGAAGCTCAAAAGAGAAATGAGGAAACACAGGAAATCAAAGAGCGCATGGCCGCTGGACGCGCTAAGGAATTTTTGGTAGACGACAAGGGAACCTTGTGGTACAAGAAAAGAATCTGCGTGCTTAAACTAGGTGGTTTGAGGGGGTTGGTCTTAAAAGAAGCACACAAATCAGCATATTCGTTACATCCAGGAAGCACGAAAATGTACCAGGATTTGAAGGGAGAATACTGGTGGCCCAATATGAAGAAAGATGTAGCCGAATACGTCGCCGTATGCGATGTATGCCAAAGGGTGAAAGCTGAGCATCAACAACCGGCAAGCTTACTGCAGCCGCTCAAGATTCCCGAATGGAAATGGGACGAGATAGGCATGGATTTCATCATTGGACTACCCAAAACTGCAACTGGTTATGATTCCATTTGGGTAATAGTAGATCGGCTCACCAAGACCGCCAGATTTATTCCCGTAAAGACCAACTACAATAGCGCCAAGCTAGCAGAGCTATACATGAGTAGGATTGTGTGTCTTCACGGTGTACCAAAAAGAATTATATCAGATTGCGGTACCCAATTCACGTCTCATTTCTGGAGCAAAGTTCACGAGGCACTCGGAAGTCACCTAGCCTTCAGTACCGCTTACCACCCACAGACCGACGGGCAGACCGAAAGGACAAATCAAGTGCTAGAGGACATGTTGAGAGCCTGTGCGTTGGATTTCACCAAGGATTGGGAGAAATGTTTACCGTACACCGAGTTCTCCTACAACAACAGCTACCAAGCCAGTCTGAAGATGTCATCAAACGAAGCCCTATTTGGTCGCCGATGCCGAACCCCATTGATGTGGTCAGAAACCGGTGAACGAGCCGTATTCGGGCCTGGCCAAAGAGGCCGAGGAAAAGGTTCGTCTGATCCGAAACCGATTACAAGCTGCCCAATCTCGAGAAAAGAGCTACGCGGATACCCGTCGAAGGGAATTAGAATTCAATGAAGGCGACTATGTGTATCTAAAGGTCTCACCACTACGAGGAACTCGGAGGTTCAAGGTCAAAGGGAAACTTGCGCCGAGATATGTGGGCCCATTCTTGATAAACGCTAGAAGAGGTGAAGTGGCCTACCACTGGAGTTGCCCGAGAACATCACAGATGTTCACCCAAGTGTTCCATGTGTCACGCTTGAAGAAATGCTCGTGGGTGCCGAAGAGCAAGCTCCTTTGGAAACCATCCATATCAACAGTGATCTCACCTACCCGGAACATCCAATAAAGATACTAGACGAGGCAGAAAAGAAGACACGGACCGAGTCATGGTGCATGTACAAAGTACAATGGAGCAACCACACGAAGAGGAGGCCACTGGGAAAGCGAGGATTTCCGAAGCGAATACCCACACCTACTCAACAACGGTAAGAAATCTCGGGGACGAGATTTATTGTTAGGGGTAGGTTTGTAACATCCCGAAAATCGAAGAAGCGAAATCGGAACGTAAAAATCGGAACTTTCAAAAACCTTCGCTTGTTGCTTTTTCCTCGGGTTTGTTGCTTCTTATTTGCCGCTCGGTTGCATAAATTTAGTTGTGATCAATTCCCTTTTGGTGTTTGTGGATGATTTGGAGTTTGTCATAGAGAAAAATTCAAAATTCAGAATTAGGAATTTTAAAAGGAAATCGTAGATGAAATGCGGGTTTATGAAAACACGGATTTGGAGAAATAGAATATTAATTGTGGATGGTGGAAGATAAATTAAGATATAAAATAGAATATAAAATATTTGGGGGCTTACTAGAAATCTAGGGAATTTTGGAACTTAAAAATGGTGAATTATGAAATTAGGAAAAAGTAATTTAAATAAATAAATATGAAAAATATTGTGGAAAAATAAAAGTGAAGAAAAAGTTGAAAATATAGTATTAAAAATTATTTTTGGAATATTGGAATTTATTTTGAATTTTTAGAAGGGAGGAAAATAGAAATAATAAATTAGAAATTGAAAATTGGGAAAAATATGAAATTGCACTGCTCACACCGCGCCAGTGCTCGACGCCGTACGGCCGTACGCCCGCGCAAGCACGCGACCGCGCGGACCCCGCCGCGCCCCCGCCCTCGGTCGCGCGCCCGCACCCGGCCCGTGCCCGCTCGTCCCGCCACGCGCGCGCGCGCCGCTCTTGCACCGCTGGCCCCGCGCGAGCGCCCGCGTTCGCCGCACGGCCCGCCCGTGCCCCGCGCGCCTCGCCGCCACGCGCCTCGCCGTCGACCGCCCCCGCCCGTGCCGTGCGCCATCGTCGCCATCCGTCGCCGCGCGTGCCGGACCCCGCCGCGCCGCGCCGCGCGCCGCCAACCCGCGCCGGACCCCGCCGCGCCGCGCCGTGCGTCGCCAACCCGCACCCGGCCCGGCCTCTTGCGCCGCCGCGTGGCAGCCGCCCCGCCGGCCCCCTTCCCTCCCGTTCCCTCCTCCCGGTCGCGCCTATAAAAAGGCCGAACTCCCCGCCCTCTCCCGCACCGCCGCCGCCTCTCTTCTCTTTCCCGAGCACTCCCGCCGCCCTAACCACCGAGCGCCGCTGCCGCCGCGAAGAACGCGAGCCACCGCCGTCGCCGCCGGCGCCGCCGACACCCGAGCCCCGTCGCCCTAGCCGCCGTGAGCCGCCGTCGCCGGTAAGCCCGCCGCCGCCGCCCTTTTTCCCCAATGCGCTCGCGCCGGCCATAGCCTCTGTTTTGCCCGAGCCTCGGTCGAACACGTTGCGGGCAATGAACAGTGGCGCAGAGAAAATAAACAAAAAGAAAAAGAAAAAGAAAAAGAGAAAAAGAAAAAAGAAAAAAATGGGGAAAAATTTGGAAAAATATTTTGGGAAGGCTTGAGTAAAATTTTGAGCAAAAATAAATTATTTTCTTGCATGATTTCTCGGTGAAAAATTCGAAAATTAAAACGCAACTTTTCCGACATACCGTTTCGCGCCGTTTTCAACTCCGGGTTTCGTTTAATGCGTCTCGCCATTTAAATGTGTTGTTCTTTTGTACTCAGATCTTCAAAACCTCGAGCACCAATCCCTCCGCGGATATTTTCAAATCTATTTTCTCGAACAAATCACGATCGTCGCTTTGCGAAAACCCTAAGTCATCGACCCGATGTCAAAACTTGGAGTTTTCCGGGCGATCCTAGTACAAACTCAAGTAGGAATTTAGGCTAAGCGCTTGGAATCGTTTTTGTGGCTTTTACGGATCTTTTCGACCTTTTGGTGTTATATTGGATTCTAATCGGATTCGATTGATCTTTCGCACGTATCGGTAGCACTCGAAGAGGCCGGCATCGACCCCATTGAAGACACCACTCCACAAGCGTGCGAGCAAGGCAAGTCATCACACTCTTTGAACATATTGATCCCACTTGTGAAATGATGTTATTTTAAACTTTAAACATGCATGCTATACGAGTTACCTATACTTGTTATGCATACCTTGCTTTTGATTACCTTTAGAATTATTCCTTGTAACTCTCGAAGTGATACAAACAACTGGAGAATAACTTCGGTAAACTGCTTAGCCCTGCTAAACTTAGATTCATGCACACTCATGACTTTATGAAAAACTTTGGGCAACTACCTTAGGGAAGGTAGTAGAGATGCGGCTTTGTGGAGACATGAGCGCCACATGGCCATGAGAATGATGAACTAAGTTTGATGAACATTGAAAGTACTATGCAAATGTTTTAGACTGGGGCGGCCGGATGATTTGGGTGAATTCCGGAAAAGGCAAGTGCCGACCCTGGTCAATTAAGGACCGAGCCATGAGATAGCCGGGAAACGAGCCAGTACAACCGTACTTCTCGAATGGGTATAGACCTAGCTGATTAGATAGCCGAGCGGAGGCGGTATCCTTGCATAGATGGTTCTTCATGATGTGGTTTGTGAGATGAAGATGAGGCTGCGGCCCATGTTGTGGATGTTGAAAATTAAATCGATATTAATTGAACTTAAAGATTGAGGAAGTTTTCCCGTACCCCGGGTGCGCCAGAACTCCTCTCACTGCTAGAAAATGATGGCTAGAGTGCATGAGGGCTTAAGTTCATGGAGCGGAGTGCGCCAAAGTGAGGTTATCGAAAGGCTTTGCCATGACCGTCTCATGTGTTGGGACGTAGGCTCATTTGTTGGGTTGTCACGGAGTACGGGTAAAGTGTACATCCACTGCAGTGTGAATGAACCAATCTATTCGAATAGCCGTGCTCGCGGATATTGAGCATCGTGACAAGACTTTCGCTTGGCTAGACTTTAAACTTAAAAATGCTGGGATGAGTTTGCATGATGATTTTATCCGCTGGTGGATCAACTTCTCGAGATGCGAGAAGGGGTGGACTCCCCAGAAAACCATAACGAATCGGAGGCGGGAAGCCATCCTTGGAATCACGATGGATGGTAGACGAACCGTCGCCGAATTAATGAACTATGGGACTAAAAACTTGACTTGGCTAGTTGTTAGGCTTGTGAAAAGATTTATGAAAATTGGCTTTTCGCAAAAGAGCTCCAGCCATTCCTTGAATAACCCTATCATATGCATCACTTCCATGTTGGCTTGCTGAGTACGGTTGGTACTCACCCTTGCTATACACACAAACCTTCAGATGTTGGGAATGAAGAAACGGAGGATCCTTACGCCTATTACCAGGAGGGCGAAGAAGCTGGAGGCGCTTACTAGGTCTTAGTCCCCGGTCGTTGCCTGTGGCAACCGACATGCCGCTGCCTTTAATCCGCTGTCGTATCTAATTTCTGCCTTTGTGTTGTTTCCGGACCATGAGGTCCTATGTGGTGAACATTGCCTTCGGGCCTATCATTGTAATAATGTTGTTATAAGACTATCCGTGCATGTGCACCTGGTTATTCAGTACTGTATTTCGTGGGTACCAACTACTCGATCCAGGGAAATGGTACTAAGAACACGAAAGATTCCCGTTCCAAAAATGGGGGTCCACATCCTCCACGCCTCTAAGACCCTCTCTAAGTGTCTCCTTGTCTTCTCCATCATTTCTAATCATAATATAATTATTAGGTAGCAATCTATTCTCAAAATCATATAAGGAGGAACTTAGGAACGAGCTCACCTGTAAATTCAATTGTTTCGCGCAAGCTCTTGTGATTGGACCTTGAATGTCCAATGGAGGGTTATTATGTATATCCGAAGGAGTGATGTCCTCATCATCCTTCTCCTCTTGAATTGGAGTCGTCCTCGACTCAAGCTCATCTTCTTCTCCCAAGTACCATTTCAAATCTGAAATGTTAAAGGTGGGACTAACTCCAAACTCGGAAGGCAACTCAAGTTTATATGCATTATCATTAATCTTCTCAATTATTTTGAAAGGACCACCCGCTCTAGGCATCAACTTAGACTTTCTCAAAGCGGGAAATCCATCCTTTCGCAAGTGCAACCAAACTAAATCACCCGATTCAAGTTTCACTTCTTGCCTACCTTTGCTACCAGCAATTCTATACTTTTTATTCATCTTTTCAATGTTGTGCTTAGTTGTCTCATGCATTTTTAAAATAAAATCATCTCGTTCCTTAGCATCAAGGTGAACCCTCTCAGAAGTAGGAAAAGGCAAGATATCAATAGGAGCACGGGGGTTGAATCCATACACAACCTGAAAAGGACTTACCTTTGTAGTAGAATGTGCGGCCCGATTGTATGCAAACTCCACATGAGGCAAACATTCTTCCCACATCTTCAAATTCTTCTTCAAAATAGCCCTCAACATGGTGCTCAAAGTGCGGTTGACGACCTCCGTTTGTCCATCTGTTTGTGGGTGACATGTTGTAGAAGATAACAGCTTTGTACCCAATTTGTTTCATAGAGTGCGCCAAAAATGACTCAAGAATTTTGCATCACGATCTGAAACAATAGTAGAAGGCATACCATGCAAACGAACAATTTCTTAAAAAAAGAGGTCAGCAACATGAACAACATCATCACTTTTATGACATGGTATAAAATGTGCCATCTTAGAAAAACGATCCACCACAACAAAAATGCTATCCCTCCCCCTCTTAGTCCTAGGCACTCCCAAAACAAAGTCCATAGAAATATCTGCCCAAGGAATATAAGAAATAGGAAGAGGCATATACAAACCATGTGGATTCAAGCAAGACTTAGCTTTTTGACAAGTAGTGCAACGTGCCACGAACCACTCAACATCTCTCCTCATCTTTGGCCAAAATAAATGGGAGGCCAAGACATTCTCTGTCCTCTAAGCACCAAAATGTCCCATCAATCCTCCTCCATACGCTTCCTGTATCAACAAAAGACGAACAGAGCCAACTGGAATGCATAGACGGTTAGCTCTAAACAAAAATCCATCATATAGCACAAATTTGTTCGAAGTACGTCCCTCTTTGCAATTCGACATCACTTCCTTCAAATCAAGATCAAGCGCATATTGTTCTTTTATTGATTCAAGTCCAAAAATCTGACAATCAAGTTGGGACAACAAAGTATAACGCCTAGATAAAGCATCAACAATCACATTATCCTTCTCTTTCTTGTGTTTGATGACATAAGGGAAAGATTCAATAAATTCAACCCATTTAGCATGTCTATGATTCAGATTATTTTGAGAACGAAGATACTCAAGCGATTCATGATCAGAATGAATAACAAATTCTTTAGGCCACAAATAATGAAGCCACGTCTCTAAAGAACATACAAGTGCATATAATTCTTTATCATATGTGAAATAATTCATAACAGGACCATGCAATTTCTCACTAAAGTATGCAACGTGCTTACCATCATGCATCAAAACACCTCCAATGCCAACTCCACTAGCATCACATTCTAACTGAAAATTCTTACCAAAATTTGGAAGTTGCAGCAATGGCGCATGTGTAAGCTTGTTCTTCAAAGTGTCAAAGGAGTCCTCTTGATTCTTTCCCCAACGGAACACCACTCCTTTCTTCGTCAACTCATGTAAGGGTGCAGCAATGGTGCTGAAATCTTTGACGAACCGGCGATAGAATCCTGCAAGACCAAGAAAACTTCTCACCTATGTGATTGTTTGGGGAACCGACCAGCTCTGTATGGTGTCAATTTTCGTCTCATCCACCTAAATTCCCTGTGGAGTAACAATATATCCAAGAAAAGAGACTCATTCCGTGCAAAAGATGCACTTAGCAAGGTTAGCAAACAAACGTGCATCACGTAAAACATTAAAAACAACACATAAATGATCCATGTGCGCATCCAAAGAATTGCTATAAATCAAGATGTCATCAAAGTAAACTACCACAAAGCGACCAATAAAAAGCCTTAAAACCTCATTCATTAAACGCATGAAGGTGCTAGGTGCAATAGTCAAACCAAAAGGCATTACTAACCACTCATACAACCCGAATTTGGTCTTGAAAGCTGTTTTCCATTCATCCCCAAGTTTCATTCTAATTTGGTGGTAGCCACTACGCAAGTCAATCTTTGTGAAAATAACAAAACCACACAACTCATCAAGATGTCGGCTAGCCTAGGAATAGGATGACGATATCGAATAGTAATATTATTGATGACTCTACAATCAACACAAATTCACCAAGTACCATCTTTCTTAGGAACCAAAAGTACAGGCACTGCACAAGGACTAAGGCTTTCACGTACATACCCGTGGTCCAAAAGGTCTTGGACTTGCCGCTGAATTTCCTTAGTCTCCTCGGGGTTGGTTCGATGAGCAGCACGGTTTGGCAATGTTGCTCCCGGGATCAAGTCAATTTGATGCTCTATCCCTCTCATAGGTGGCAGCCCCCGGGGTATCTCCTCTGGAAAAATGTCCTCATACTCCTGTAAAAGGTTAGTGACAGCAGGAGGTATCGAGCTAGCAATATCATCTAATGAAAACAAAGCTTGTTTGCATATCAAAGAATAGCAAATATCATCATCAGAAATTTTAGCAAGGTCACATTTTGTTGCAAGCATAACACCACCCTTCAATTTAATCCCCATGGCCTTAGAACTAGGTGATTGCTTATCATTTTTAGGTGGAAAAATAGATTTAGCAACTTGCTGGTTTTCGGATTCAACACCTTTCAAACTAACAGCTCGATCTTTATCAGCTTGTACAATTTCAGCAGGGGTCAAAGGAACCAAATAATTTTCTTTCCTTTATGCACAAAAGTGTAGTTATTACTTCTACCATGGTGTGTAACATCATTATCATGTTCCCAAGGACGACCCAACAAAAGTGAACAAGCTTGCATAGGAACCACATCACAATCAATAGAATCAGCATACGAACCAATGGAAAAGAAACTCTGCAAGCTCGTGTTACCTTTGCTTTTCCAGAATCATTTAACCACTGGATATGGTATGGATGTGGGTGTGGGCGTGTGGTCAAGCCAAGCTTCTTGGCCAAGTCAGAACTCACCAAATTATTGCAGCTACCTCCATCAATGATCACACGTGCACGACGATTGTTGATGATAGAAAATCTGGAAAAGATTATGGCATTGCAACCTCTCAGGTTGCTGTACCTGTGTGCTAAGCACCCGCTGTACAATGATGTTCATGTAGGTTGCCGTGTCCTCACGACCAAGGACTTTGCCATCCTCAGCATCAATTTCTTCTTCTTCTTCTTCTTCTTCATCTTCAACGACGGAGGTGCTGATGTAGCCATCTTCTGTGGCAATGTATGCCCGTTGACTAGGGCAATCTTTTTGCACATGAATGTTGGGAGTGCGCCCCGTCGAAGCGATGGATGAGGCACTTATGGCGGGTACCTGCGAAGAACTTTTACCTAAATCTATGGGTCGTGGGGGAGGTTTTGGTGTTGCATAAACTCTAGACGCAGCTGGTCGCTTGCTCGCGATGGGGGTGCCCGAAAAGAGGTGGCCTTGGTCAGCCCCGAAGGTGGCGTCGTGCGTGGAGTGTACGTACTTGCTTTGTTCTTGCCATGCTGATCACGCCCCTGCAATTCCTTCTCTGCAAGCATAGCAAACTGAAACAACTGGTTGATAGTGTTAAATTCCTTATAATCAACTATGTTCTGAATTTCAACCCTCAAACCCGAATAAAAACGACAAATAGCATCCTCGGTCCCCTCCACTATGCTACAACGCATCAATCCCTTTTGTAGCTCACCATAGTAATCCTGTACAGATTTATCCCCTTGTTCTAAACGCATTAGTTTCTTGCATAAATCTCGATGATAAGAAGGAGGAACAAATCTATCGCGCATAGCTACCTTACGTTCTTCCCAAGTAGTAGGTAAAGCACCCTCTGCAGCTAACCCAGTCCACCAAATGATAGCAAAATCTTTAAACTCACTAGTGGCTTGTCTTACTCTATGTTGCTCAGGCACAAGGTGGGCACTAAACTTTTGTTCTACTGTCATCTCCCAATCAAGGTATCACTCGGCATCATAATAACCAGAAAAAGATGGTAGTTTAAACTTAACCTTAGCATAAGGATCATCGGCCGCACGATTATTATTACCTTGATGGTGGTGGTGATTTGGAGCGCCACCCATCACTACTAGGATTTGACCCTTATAGCACCACTAGTTTTCGCAACACCACACATTTGGTTGCAATATTTGTTTCTATGGCAACCAACATCATATTTGGTAGCAATATATGGGACTTATGGCGACCAAAATGTTGTGTTGCATTAGTCATAAGCTTCATTGCAAGAAGTGGGAACTAATGCCACAGTTGAACAGGTGGTTGCGAGTGCAGGTGCCTATTGCCACAGCTAGTGTTGAGTTGTGATAATATTATTGTTGCGTTGTGATAGCTAGGTGCTGTTGCCACCAGTGTAAAGGTGGTTGCAAGTAGTTGTGCATATGGCAATGAAGTAAGTTCGTTGTGTTAATTTTGACCCGCGTTGCGATAGATCAGATATATATTGCATCCAAGAAATGATTAGTTGCAAGTAGTTGTGAATATAGCCACGATAAAATTTTGTTGCCTTAATTATGACTTTTGGTTGCAAAAGGTCTTATTATATTGCAACCAAAAGTCATCCGTTGCATCCATTGAGGTTCTATTGCCACCAACTTTATATATGGATATATTAGAGTATGTGCCGTTGCAAGAAGAGTGGTATTGCCATTAAAATTTGTCCATGGTTATTACTTATATTGCACGTGAGCCAAAAGCGAAGGATTTAGACCATATTACCATCCTAAAGTTAAAATCTAGTAAATAAGAAAAACAGGAAAAAATTACAACACACACAAGCTGGTGGCCCGGTTGTCAACCGGAAGATTAAATTAGTAAACAAATCAACACGTCGATACTCTACTACTCTCTAGGGCTGATTTAACTTCTAGGCATTCAAAGTGACACTTATACTACATAAATCAACAAAGCTAATCTTCTAAGAAACCTATGTCATAGTAATCAACAAGATGACATGAACACAAATAGAGTAGCATTTCTCTATTTTTTTAATTAGAGTCTATAAGGTAATAAAACATATGCGGATGACCTATATGCCTAATATAAACAACAAAACAAGCCATGACTGTCTGGTCTTATTGTTCCAGTGGCTACTGCTTTGGAACAAAAGGTTCGATTGCAGGAGCCTAAACATAGTTCTAGTAGCTGCTACTTTGGAAAGAAATGTGAATGCAAATGCAGGACTAATAGTGGTGGCATGTTAGCTGAAATGAAAATCACAGTGACAATTAGGAAAAGGTAACATAGCATGAGATAAATACAGAAGAATAACATGGCAAACTAGACTTAGCTTATTACTCCAAGTATTAAATTAGAAACCAAGCATTAAATCAAATAATTGTACAGCTCCTGAACCAAGTCTTCAGCTAAAAAAATCACAATAATACATATAGAATAGAATCATATTTATGTAAAAAACTCATCATCCTGTCCATGGCCTAAAGAGTTGACAGGTGCAACATGTCCATCGTTAATGTAGGTGTCATCATTATCATTGTCTTCATCAACTAAGTCTTCATCATTTGGTTCTGATATAGGTATAGCTTTTTCAATGATGCTAGCATCTCTAGTCGCTCCTTGGAGGTCATTCCTTGTCCAATTTGTCAACTCTTCATGTTGGCTAGATATGGTCATAGTCTCCACACCGACATCGAGTGAGTCAATATCAATCTGTCCTTGCTGTTCAGCCTCTTCAAATTCTGGCATGGAGAACAAAGTCCTAGGCTTCATTCTAACAACACTGCTCCAGTTGGATTTATTTGCGCATTTGACAAAAAAAACCTTCTCAACTTGAGTCGCTAGAACATAAGGTTCATTTACATAACGACGACGAGTTGTATCTATATCTATAATCCCATATTGATCCTTGTTGTAACCTCTAGTTTTATTCTTAGTAGCAGCAGGAACGTCGTACCAATCACACTCAAACAATATGACTTCTTTTTCACTAGGAAAATCTAGTGTGATTATTTTTTTAAGGACACCGTACCAATCCATATTGCCTGTACTATCATCACCCTTCACTAAAACTCCAGAATTTTGTGTACTGAAGCTGACCTCTATAGAAGCTATTCGAAAAAGAAAATCATTGATGAAGCATCTGCTAAAAACACGAGCCATGTAATGAGGACCCTGAGAAAGGGCATATAGCTCCTCACTAATCTTCTTTTCTGCATAAACTTCCTTCATCTGCACCCAATTCAAATAAATAAATAAATAAGACAATTGCTATAATTTTTTTACATGTATATGGCAACATTACTCACCTTACGTTCAAACCACCCAACAAAATGCTCCCTATGTCGCTTATCGACGTTGTGTGCGCTAGTTCTTCTCATTAGCTCCTTATGATCACTATATATAATAATCCAATAGATTACATTAGTGTAACAGTAGTTATGAGTACTATTCTACTCTTACTCATCTACTATTAAAAAAATACAAGAATGCAAAAAAAGTGGTAGTACGTAATAGCTTACTTAATCCATCGGATTGCCTCATCACAGTTTGATAATATATAGTGACGCATCCGTAGCATGTCAGATCTAGAAATATGCTCAATTTTGCAGCCTTTCTTACTGTAGTCGATGCTCCCAAATATGCTAAGCCCGGCCGGTGGTTCATTCACTGCGCTCCTCTCATGACGCGTTGGGCGATCCAGCTTCGTGTCAATGTCTTCTAGGAAGCGAGAGCAGAATGTCATGCACTCCTCTGAGATATATCCCTCTGCTATAGAACCTTCTGGATGTGCCTTGTTCCTAACATGTCCTTTCAGCGTACGTAGATACCTCTCGGTCGGATACATCCACCGATAACACACTGGTCCTCCAATTTTAGTCTCCTCAGCTAAATGAACCGGCAAGTGCATCATAATATCAAAAAATGCTGGTGGGAATATCATCTCAAGCCGACATAAAGTCTCGCAATTGAAGAGCTTAGTTTTCAATTTCACTTTGCACCACTCCTTTGAACATAGAGCATTGAAAAACCTGCTAAGCTCAATCAATGGCCTAGCAACATCTTCACGCAATATGTGGCGTGCAACTAAGGGTAGCAGTTTCTGCAAAATAATATGATAGTCATGTGATTTTAGTCCAGAAACCTTACATCCATTGACATCCACGCATCTCTTTATATTAGACGCATAACCATCGGCATCCTCACTCCTTCTAAGAATGTACATAGCATTTTCTTCTCGTCCTTGCCTAAGGAGTACAGTGATGGTGGCAAAGTATACCGACCATTCTCTAGCACCGGATGCCGATCCCGCCTTATCCCAAGATCGCATGTCAAGCCGTGCCTTGTCACTATCCTTACACTTACCATCAATGCCAAGCAATGTCCCTATTATGCTCTCACAAATATTTTCTCAATGTGCATAACATCCAAATTATGCCTTATAAGCAAATGTTTCCAAGAAGGCAACTCAAAAATATGCTCTTCTTCCTCCGGTTGTGCCACCTACTCTCTTCTTCACACTGTTTCCTCTTCTTTGTGGCTGTTCCAAATTTTGGTTGCTCAAAACTTTCATAATGTTGTATAACCTGTGCACCGTCGGGCACAGTGCCTCCCTCATCTCGGTCTTGTTGTTGAAGCAGCTTTTGTTCCTACGTCACCTATGGTTCGAGGTAGAAACCGACGATGACCCAAGTAGCGTGCTTTGACCCAAACTTCAACCATAAGTATTCGTATCTTTGTGGCGTATGGGCATGCAAACTTGCCTTTAGTACTCCAACCGGATATCATGGCATAGGCGGAAATCATTTATGGTCCACAAGAGAAGTGCATGAAGAGGAAAGTTCTTCTTCTGCTTCGCATCCCATGTTTCAACACCTTTCCACAATTACTTCAACTCATTGATCAGGGGCTGCAAATAGACATCAATATTCATTCCGGAGATTTTGGACTGGTATCAACATAGACATCATCCAATACGGTTGTTTCAAGCACAACCAAGGAGGCAAGTTGTAAGGGATTAGAATGACGGGCCATGTAGTGTATGCAACATTCAACATCCCGAATGGATTGAAGCCATCAGCTGCAAGACCGAGCCTTACATTGCGAGGGTCCAGTGCAAAATCCTTATACTTGCCATCCACATGCTTCCATGCAAACGAGTCTGCAGGGTGATGCATTTTCCCATCACACACCAGTTCTTCCTTATGCCAACACATCAGTGAAGATGTCGATGCTCTCATATACAATCTTTGCAAACGAGGAATAAGTGGAAAATAACGAAGGATCTTACGTGGAAAACATTTATGTCCACCATTGGTGACAACAGGATCATCCTTTTCAGTACCCCCAGTTTCTTTCCATCTTGACTCACCACATGTTGGACAATTATCCATTTTAGCATAATCATCCCCACGGAATAACACACAATCATTCACACACGCATGAATCTTCTGGTAGTCAAGGCCAAGATCTCGAACAACCTTACGCACTTTGTCCAAGGAAGTTGGGTGACAATGGCCTTCGGAGCACAAGCAAGAACAAGCGAAGTATGCGTTCCAAGCAACCGTTGCTAAGACCATCCATGCACTTAATCGATATAGCATGACAATGAAAGAAACCTTTGTAACCTCCTTGCAACCTGGATACAGTTCCTTCTTTGCCTCTTCTAGTAACCGATAAAGTTTCTTTGCACTCTCATTTGGGTCTTCCTCATCATTTCCTATTACTTCTCCATGTATAACACCGCCGATTAGTGAAGAAACCAGTTCATGGGAGCCATCCACATGACCTCTCGGACCTTCATCATCTTTGTCCTTCTCAACTAATAAAGGCTAACCATTACCTTCTCCTCGGATGAAACTCTCATCAAACCCTCTCATTGCTAAATGAGTTCGAACCTCTTTTGAGTTCGATAAGACATGCAACACATCGAGTACATGGACATGGAACTGTTTCTTCTTGAGATGTGCCTCCAAATACACTCGAACATAGTTCTTGAATCCTGTTTGCCATTCGAAGTAAACTGACATGCGCATCCACCTCCTATCTTCATCCGACATTCTTCACACTATCAAAGATCAAGAACAAGACAATCGCCCAAAGTACTACTCCCTGCAATGACCACAAAGCCATAGAATAAATAGATGTTCTCAAGCATTCAACAAACTGTACAGTTTAAGAAATCAAAATGAAATGCTCTGACCAGTGAATTGAAAAATGAAAGTAGTTCTCTTTAGTGAAAATGAAAGTAGTTCTCTTTAGTGTGCTACTGTGGTAGTTAAAGAATCTATTGGAGGCACTATGAAAGTAAAAAAATCACTACACCACAACTCCGAATATGCAACCGATGATCGGTCGGCAAAAGCGTTTTGCGTCGAGTATCGGTCGATACAAAGATATGCCGACTGATAGTTGTAATCGGTGAAACCTCAGTCGGTAAAAGTCTTTACTGATCGACGACACTTTTATCGACTGATGGTCCAACACTATGTGAACTTTTACCGACTGTTCAAGATTTATCGACTGATTACCAGTTACAATACTTTTACCGACTGACAAAACTTTTGTCGACTAACTATTAGACATATATTAATAGGTGTTAGCGACGATAGTTCGACGGACTAGTTAAATAAACAAAAACAAAAGCTCTTTTATATGCAATTTATTTCAGAATTTAATAGTTCAAGAACAAGCCCGACAATAATTTATACAACCATTGTTTCATTCATAAACAGTTGTAAACATTCAATTTTGCCATTTAACCAATCAGATCAGCAGATACACATGGATGAACATATTTTTATTTTGTTATACATCAGCCATTGATCAATACATCCAAAAAAATCCACCATTCATCAATACACCCAAAAAGCCACATAGCTAGATTCACTTACAGTCACTTCAAAGAAAAAAAGCTAGCTACTTGCTTCATTTCACCAAAAGCATATTACTTTCTGATGCACCACAGCCCAAAATAGAAGAAATTGAGCAACATATACCCTGTAGTCCCTGAAAATAATTACCATGTAACATATATTAGGTCTCATCAGTTTGGCCACTAAAAACAAGAGTGTTGAAGTAAGTTGATTCAAAGATGGTACATTATTATGTCAAAACTAAACTGATGCCTGAAACTAGCATGCTTTTGTGCCTTTGTGGTCTACAGTACTAATTTGGCACGTTTGTTCCAGTCAATACATAAGTTTGTTATGGAGATGCAGAATTTGATTCGTTATGTGTAGGAGATGCACACTTTGATTCGTTATGTGTGTGTCTATGCCCCTCGGCCTGCTTAGAGGGTATTACATAATTGCATAAAACTATTGGGTAGCCAGCATGCTAATTTTACAGTTTGTTGCACATCAGGTGTTTTAGATTCCTAGAATGCTAACAAGCAATGCGTTAGAGCAATAACAAGTTACAAGTTGATGAGTAGCCTACATGCCAAGTGATTCGGAAAAAGTACATTGTGCAAAATGCTCCTTAGTCTGGTGCCAAGCAAGGCTTGAAGCCTACTTATGTGGATTTAGATATTAGCCAAGGATCAATAACCATACTGGATGTATTTCGACAACACTGATTGAGAAGACTATAGATATAGTTGATGGGATTCTTCTTCTACTCAACTGTTTTGGCACCTCAACTATTTTTTTATGTTGCTGACAGTGTTAGTCCAGATGTTTATAGAGCTCTTATGAAGGAGCTAGCTCAGACATTGGATAAACAATTCTCTGGAAATTCTTAATCTCGGACAGCAGGAATTATTATAAATATTGCTTGTTTTAGATTCCTAGAAATAATATATTGCGTGCTCGTAGTATGTACTCCAACATTATAATCCAATGTAAAACTAATTTCGTTTAACAAGCAATGCGTTAGAGCAATAACAAGTTACAAGTTGATGAGTAGCCTACATGCCAAGTGATTCAGAAAAAGTACATTGTGCAAAATGCTCCTTAGTTGGCCGCCAAGCAAGGTGGAAGCCTACTTATGTGGATTTAGATATTAGCCAAGGATCAATAACCATACTGGATGTATTTCGAATCTAGGACAGCAGGAATTATTATAAATATATATGTTAATTGACAGAATATGACATGATGCATCACCCGATCTTTGATCGACGGTTAATTAATTGGCTTAGAGCCCTTGGTCGGCAAGTCTGTCGCTGTACATCAGCTATACTGATCAAAACATGCAAATTAACAAATGAAAGAAGGGAGAAATTAAAAGGGTGTCATTTACTTAATAACCCATACAAAGGATACTATCATATGCTTTCTTGGAAAATGAATACATCAAGGAAACACCTACGCTTATAGAGCTATTATGCGAGATGCACATAAGTCGGTTACAATATTTTTCTTGTAAGTCGGTTGACGTGTTTTGCTTATAGAGCTTTTCTGTTAATACATAAATCGTGGTGCTCCATAACTAGTTTTTGGACTCACACTTCCACCGGTTGCTACTATAGAAGACTAGGATAGCTGATGTAATTTGTTATAAATCATGTTCCTCTCTTGATGGAAATTGTCTTTCGATACCGGTATTTTTCTTTGTAATTCAACTGTTGTGCAGCCAAGAGCTGAAAAATAATAGTCTATTGAGAGCATAACCTACCGAACTCGATTGCAGATATGTACGATGGATTGGTTAAGAAAGCATACGAAGATTGGATGCATGTTGTAGAATATGATGGCAAGGCACTCATGAGCTTCAAGCGAGAAAAGAAATCTGTCACAACAAGAAGCGACGGCTACGCGGCAACAAACAACCCTGCTTCTTATGGTTCATCCAATACACACAAACAATTGTCTCCCAGCAAAAGCCGGGCAAGCTTCTACAAGCACTACAAGTGAAGGTAATATGATGTTCAGCTCTAAATCCTGGTACTTTTTATGTGTTTTTTGCGATGATATATATTGAGCAAAAGAGAAATGCCATCTGTTAGCCACCTTGGTCAATGAGCATGCTCCAGAAATGAGCCTTATATCGATGGATTAATTAATTGCATTTAGATATCCAGTCACTAGCAAATGTAGCTAGGAGGCATGATTAAGCATATGATCTATACACGCATGCAATGCAAGTAAACTAATGGAATAGAATCACATGCCAAAAAAGCAGATGCACATGCGGATGCGTCGACTGATCGATCTTGATTAAATCAGCATTGCTCGACACATATATATCATCTCCATTTCAAGACGATTGTCAATTCTGAATGTCTTGATTACAAAGCCTCATGTAAATTTAAATAAATGTTTATCTCATGATTTAAATCAAATTTTTTTTACAAATGGCCTAAATAAACAATGGTTTGCGGGTACCATCTATGAATCAATTGCTCGTATACATGAACAAGGTATTCGAAGATTGGGAGGTTATTAGTTTGGTAATACTAGGAGATTCAAAGTAAAGCATACCGTTCGGGACGGGATGGAGGCGGGCGGACGGAGTCGGGGCCGAGCGTGGGCGACGGCGGGCGCAGGGATTCGCACGGCCTCCTGGTGTGCCGGAGGTGGGGAGACGCCGGCCGACAGGGCGGCGCACTACGAGACGTCGGGGCCGTCTCCGTGGCGGACGGGAGCGGACGGCGACGCGGCGGATGGCGGGTGGACGCGGAGGGGAGAGCGAGACGGGATTCGGGAGACGCCGACGGGAGGGAGGCGGCGGCGGACTCCGTGGTGACTCCGACGACCGTCTCCCGGCCGGCGGAGGCGGGATGCGGCGGCGGGCGCGGATTCGGCGGTTCCAGATGGGATGGCGCGGCGCGAGATGGGAGGGGCGGACGGGTGCGGTGGTGGAGGTGGGGATGGCGCGCCGGACGGGATGGGGCGAGCAGGTGCGGCGGTGGAGGCGGGGATGGCACGCGGCGCGCCGGATGGGACGGGGCGGCCTGGTGCGGCGGTTGAGGCGGGGATGGCGTGCGAGATGGGAGGGGTGGGCGGGTGCGGAGGTGGATGCGGGGGCGCGCCGACGAGAGAAGGCGGAGCGCGAAACGCGCCGATTGGCAGTAGGGCGCCCGAGATCCAATAATCACGGCGTATAAGTCCCACCATGCCATATGCATAATCAGTTTCCTTCGTGGGTGTCAGGGTCATATCCTTTTCGTAGAGACTACACGACGACGGCTGCCTCCGACGACGCCGGACGCAAGCGCATCGCGATGCCGCCTCCTTCGTTCGCCCCTTCATCTTCCGCGCTTGATCATCAGTCGTCGTCTGCTTCACAAGAGAGGCGCCGTCCTCCTAATGAAGCCATCCGCGAAGAACAAGATGACAGAGATGACAGGCACGACGACGATGGCTCCGGAAGAACACTACATTTTCTCCACACTAGGTATATCTTAATATTCCTGATTACTGTAGATTCTAAGCAGAACTGAGAAGAGAAAAGCATATAGCATAAAAAGTGCACGCATGAAATTCGAAGTTTTTATTAGGACTAACATGTTAGTTGATTACTGTAGATTCTAAGCAAAACTGAGAAGAGAAAAGCATATAGCATAAACCAAGTGCACGCATGAAATTCGGAGTTTTTACTACGACTAACATGTTAGAAAAATAGAATATTCAAATGTTGCAAGCAACAGTATAAGCTTATGCCCACCCCATATCCTGATAAAAAAACAGCCGAAGTATTTCAGAGCTTTAGACTTTATTTTCTTCTCTAAATATATCATTAGAATGTGCTGTTTTCATAGAGCAGTATATATCTTTTTTTTGACTAAAGCAAAATATATCATTAGAATGTATAAAGAACAGTGTAATCCTGAGTACCATACTGAATGCAGTCCATTAATTAAATAGATAGATTGTGTTAAAATACCTTCATACGTATCAATAATAGTAAAGTAAAAAACTAATGCATACATACTTGCCCCATACTTTGCATCCATACTGAATTGCCCTGAAGCAAAAATACTCTGAACTCTCTGAAAATAACTATGGCTGGTACTGAACTACTCTGTTCCTATCAACACTTATGCATAGGCTTGTAAAATTACTGATAAATGAAGAGAATTTGCAACCTAAAGGAACAGAACCTAAGATAATGGTTGAGCTTGCTGCTGCAAATGACAAAGTTTACTCCTAATATATATTCTCAGTGATTATGCTATGCACACACTTTGATGATTCCTGCTCTCTATATGCACACAGTGAACCAATGACGGGTGACATGTGGACAATTCATTTCCAATGCAAGGGGAGACCTGAGGAAGACGAATTCACCTCCGCTGATATGGATAGAGCTCATATCTCATTTTTTAACCTGATGAATATCAAAGAACAGCTTGGGTATGGAGCGAGGGACTTCTTATACTACAAGAAGCGTTGTGGTGGGGATGTAGCTAGACTTGGGCCCATCGAATATTTACGGCATGCAGAAGCAATATTACATGACAATGTGTAGATAGGCAAATCAGGTTGGTATTGTCAAGGGAGCCGAACGGAGGAAAATGTTAGCATAACACCAATTAAGCGACATGGGGGAAGCGAAAACATGATCAAACAAATGAACACCTTGATGCCTACAAGGTGTGGCTAGAAAATTTGCGAGCTGAAAATCCGGACATAGGTAAGATGGTTCTTTGCATCATTCATTCAAATTGTTATAACACAATGTTGCTTTGACAAGTGCATTCGGTTAATCATGACTTGCAGACTACATGGATGACTTCAGGGAAGAAACAATTGAAACATACAAGGAATGGCTAAGGCATACTGGACGTCGTCGACATATGTGTAATTAAATTGCTTTCATCATGTTATCAAATATACTACTAACTCTTGTGCATTTAATAAAATAATTGACACATGCTGATCTATTTCTTTTCAGTGTCATTATTGGAAGAAAATGCGGACGAAGATCATTTAGGCTGGAGGGAGGGAAATCGGGAAAGGAGCATGGCAAACAAAGATAGGCCAGCTCATGCAAGAAAGCCAAAACAACAAGGGAATGGTATGTGCTGGTCTTTCCATTTTGCATTGTACGTTCAAAACTCTTTTGCTAATCTTGTATGTTATATTTATATCATATGTTAATAAGGTGGACCCAAAACTCGTGGACGTGGATGCCTCAAAGGCTTCAAAGCAACTATCAAGAGAATTAAGAGCGGCTCTCAGAAATTAAAGATCGAATTTGACTCATAGACAGGAGGCCCCTATGGTGAGAATAGCCGCACATTCGTCGATGAGATTGTAGTGTTTACTAGGAAAAAGCTCCACTTATAGGAGTGAAATCTTGGAAGGACGTGAAGGACGATGTGAAAATAGCAATAGTAGATGAGATTTGGTGAGTCAATTGTTTTGTTTAGCCAAATGTTTTGAATTCAAGTACCTCCACTTTCTTGTTCCATTTGTTTTTCCATTCAAACAGAAAGTATGGGACTTGGACGACATTGATGATGCTAGTGAAAAGATATTGGCAATTGCCAGAGCGAGGTACACAGGATGGAGAGCTTCATTTAGTTCAACATATAAGGCATACTCCACTATGCTCAACGAATGAAGCATAAGCCTGAAGATTTAGACAACGTAGAGTGGTACTACTTGATCCAATATTTTGGAAGTGAGAGATTCCAGGTTCGTTGGTGTCTAGCTTCTTTTGCAATTCCTTGCTAAGTACAACGTAATTAACGAGCTCTATTTGTACACCTTTTGTAGAATATTAGCACCAAGAACTCGAAAACCGACATAAAGAAGACTAAGCATTTCACGGGATCGAAACCATTTTCCCAAGTCGTTTTGAACAGGTGATGACAATATTAACTAAGCTGATTACTTACTTAAATATATGGTCGTTACCTAATGCTACATTTTATTGTTGTCATCTCGAGAGAAACCAGGTGATGGTCAACAACTTCGATTTGCAACTTTGGATGAAGACTCACACCAAGGACGGGCAATGGTCAAATGACGACTCTAGGGATGTCTACGTGAGTGCTTGTATATTATTGCAGCTTTAAAATTACAGCATGATTCAAACTTGTTGGAACTGTTTGAAATTACATGATCCTAATTTATTTCTCATGTTCCGCTTAGGAAAATGCCACGCATCCAAGTTACAGAGCAAAAAGAAGGAAGGGTAGGCCTTTCCTTACGGTGAGAAGGAAAACACGGTTTTCCAACTCGGGTACTCTAAAACTCTTGGAACAAAATCGTACAGATGTCATGGGCGTGGATACACGGCCAAATATCCAACACGAAGAGCTCTACTAAAACAAAGAGAAGAAGATGCAACCCGTAATGAAGTCTTAGCCCGACAAGAAAGAATGCAGCAGGAACAAGAGGTTGAAGAGTTAAAAGAAAAGCTTGCAGATGAAGTTTCAGCAAGGGAAAAGATCGGAAGAAAGTATGAAACAAATTGAAGAAATTAGGAAAGAATTCCAGTCAACACTACAACAACAAATACAATTGGCATTGCAGCAGGTATTAACTTTGGAACATGATTCTTCTTTTTCTGGCTCCTCTACTTTAGCTAATGTTCCTTGTCTTTTGGGCTGCATAGGCTATGACAGGAACCATCAACACCACGCAGGTTCTTAATGGCCCAAGTGTCGACAACAACTTCACTCACACCACCACACATAGAGGATACAACTATAGAGGTAATAAAAATGCAGCAAAATTACTTACAAAAGGTGCAACATGTTTACATATAAAATGCAACTTGTTTACATGAAAGTGTTCATTTTGGCGAATAATGGACCAGCAAGCGTGTTGACCATAGAAAAGGTAGTTGGTGAAGGTACTACCATGGCAACAAAGATTGCTGCAATCAGGCCTCTTCTCCAAAAAACAATGGTGCTAATGTAATTTTTACCCAACAATTATTGAGGACTCGTAATCAAATGAAGCAACATAAGGTATGAATACCAATGTGGTTTGTCTTTGAAATGGTGGTTATTATGCTATGTATGATGTGTTAGTAAAGTTCATCAAATTGGTGGGGATCTTATCATCCAAACGGTATATGATATTTTTGGAGGGTGTTCCTTAATTTACTTTATATCGTTGCCATGCCACTATGATCATTAAATTTGCACATACTTATTTTTCCATGCACTTAATCACTAGGGTTCTTATATTAAATTAATAATAAATTCTATTGGGCTTCATAAAAATAATAAATTCTATTGTGTTCATGAATTGCGAAAAGCGCGGATACCCAAAATATTTAGAGAAAGGTTTATGCCTATATGATAGTGATGGATAGCTAGAAGAATGAAGTGTGACGGGCCATGGAGCATGGAGCAATCAATAAGTGAAATCATATTGAGTTCTATTTTATTATGTAATACTCAAAACATAGTTGCAAACTTGTATACGAAGATGATGTTTTTATTCTATTGTGGTCATCTTTATTCTAGTAGTACTCTAGTCATTGTGTTATTACTTTGGTTGAGACATATATTTAAAGTTAATAAAGGTTTGAGTTCTTATATGTGATGATGAAATCTATAATCGTAGCATAACTATTTTGTTTCAAGAATTAAATTTCTAGCTATGAAACAAAAAATATCTTGGTTAAAATGCCCTCATTGCAACAAACTACCACGCAACCCCTATTTGTAGTTGCAATATACATTTTTGCCACAAACTTTATGCATTGCTAAAGGACTGTCTACCAACAACAATGACTCATTGCATTTCCCATCTATTACCACCAACAATGATTTATTGTATTTTTTATCTATTACCACCAACAATACTTCATTGCATTTTCTATCTATTACCACCAACAATGAATCCATTGCACCTCCTATATATTACCACTAACAAATCACCATGGCAATTTGTACTCTAGCCACCAAATTTGTTACATTGCAAAATCTCTATAATGCAATGGAGCACGATGCATGGCAATATGGCCATATTCCCACATAACTACAGAGTTGAAATAACATTATTTTGCCACAATTTCATCCATGACAACACTGTCATATTGCAGCCACGTGTTTCATCACAACAGTAACTAACACAACCATTCTGTTGGTTGCAATAGTTATTTTTGTGCATTGCAAAACTACTTTATTGCAACTCCACATTCAAGAGGATGCAAGAACCTATTGCACCGTTCCAAATGCAACCACCTCTTAACGATCTTACATAGATGCAATTGATCCGTATTGCAACCAAAATAGCCATATTGCAACCATATATAGGTGTTACGACAGAGCTGGATCCTAGTAGTGTAGTCCTCACACCCAGAAACTGCAGCGGAAAAGAAAGACGACACTAGCGGGGCTTTAGCTCCACTCCACAGGCAAACTCAACTGGGGTCTGAGCCTTGGTCTTCTAACTCCAACTTCACATCAGAAGCACTACACTTCTGAAAGGGGGAAAAATCGCAAGACTGAGTACAACCACCGTACTCAACAAGCCACACCGAGAAATGCAGACGTGCAAGGGGAGTCAAGAGTGGCTTGGGCTATTTTGCATAAATGCGGTTTACAAACATTTAAGGTTTAAAAATAGTAAAACAGTTGAGTAATTAAGGCAATATTAATCTTCCTTGAACAACATTATCCCCACGTTGAACAGGCCCAACCATTCCACCGAACTAAACCGGTTCCATTAAATCAAATTATTCGAGAGTGGGACTAATCATAGTGAATCGGTCAATCGCCCATAACCACGGGCACGGCTATTCGAATAGTTTTACTCGATCGAGAGGTGCACAACTTTACCCACAAGACACAATTCCACACATGTTACCATGCCCGAAGTACCACCATGATACGCAAAGGGAAATCGTGACAAGACCTTTCGCATAACTCCCTCTAACCAAGCGATACCACACCAAGGTTTCGCCCCACTCCGAGGGCAGCGGGCAGCCCCTCTCGTGCCACGGTGAATCCGCAGCCGATCAACCCGTAAAACGGGGCTGACCCAACTCCATCACGCCCACCCTCACTAGGGTACGTCGGCGGAGGAAAGCTATACTACGGATCCGCCGTTGCCCATTCCGCTTGTGGTTTGCACGGTATGTCTTCCGGGGTTTCCCATGAACCGGTCCTTAATTGCCATGGGTGCGACCATCAAAACCATGCACCCACACCCACCATTAAGTCACAGTATAGTTGAGATAATTATGACCAATAAGACATGGTCGGGTGTATCGAGCTTGCGCTCATCAGAGATTAGAATAAATAGTGTAATTATCCCATTTAGTGAGCTAGTGGTAATTAAGCATGGCTAAGCATATAATTCTAGCTAGAATCAACATCGTGACTAAAGCTAGTCAAATTAACACTCAAGGTTAACAAAGGACGGATAACAAGTAAATAAGGCACAAATAAGCGAGATAGGTATTCCATCATTCCATGTAATTAGCAAAGCAATGCAATTTTATTAGCAAACATAAAACATTTATAAAAATAGGATCAAAATGCTTCAAGGGAAGTGTGACTTGCCTTGCGTCTTCAAACAAACTGGACTCTTTCCCTCGCGAGCGCGGACTCCGAAACGGCGGAATCTACACGCTGGCACGCAAAACGAGGAAAAAACCTAATAAAAACCAAATAAAAGTACATAAAAAGTAAACAAACATGTAGAGCTTAATTTTAGATAAATTTTGCAATTTGAATGGCCCAATTTGGAGTTCGTATGAATTAGATATGAATTTTAGAAGTTTTGGACCATTTAAATGAATTCTGGAAATTAAGATGATTTATTACGTAATTTTTAATTAATTTTGAGCTGGAAAAGGATGTTTAAGACATCAGCTCTGATCGGTTCACAGGTTCACAAAGATTTGGGTGGCTAGGATTGAACTGGGAACAAAGGACGGGTGACTCAAATTAAACCGAATAAATCTACATAGATAAACGGCTTGGATTATGCTGACCAAGATCTAACTGTTTAGGGCTGGGATGGGATACACATCAAAAGATACATGGCACAAAGGAGCTCACATGGCGCTGAGGTGGCGGCCACGAAAGCACCACACAGCACGACGGTCGGTGGCTCGGAATGGGTAGCGGCGACGGCGAAGTGCGACGCGGCAACGACGGACCACGACACTCGACGGAAACGGAGTTCACTAATGGAGAGAGGACGGTGAGGCAACTCTTACCAATACTTACGCAACGATGAGCAGCGGCGGGAGACAGCCGGCGACGAGATGAAAACGGCGGCCGAGCTCGGGTTGACGGCGACAACGGCTTTCCGGTGGCTTTCGGTGGAGGAGAGGTGGAGGACGGGCTTCGGCTTGCTGCTATGATGCCGACGGTGAAGGCGACAACGAGTAACGCGACGGGAACGGCGACGAGGCACGGCCGAAGTGCGAACGGAGGCGGCGACGCACGGGTCCACGGCGACGGGGGCCTTCCGGCGGTGTTGGGCGCAAGGGAGATGGATGCAGGGCTTCCTTGAGTCCTTGCGGTGTCGAGGAGGCGACGCGCTGTCCGGGGACGGCCGAGACGGTGGCTAGGGCGGGCTGAAAAGATGGCCGGCGAAGGATAGAGATTGATCTCGAGGGGAGGTGGCTAGAGCACGGGAAAAACTCGGGAAAAATGAGGAAACCGAGGAGGAGATCATGGGGGTTCTTTTTATAGGCTTGGGAGGGAGAGTCCCGCACCGGGAAGAGAGGATTTGGCGCCGGATTTTTAGGGTTTATCCCGAGTTCGTCGGGATAAGAACGGGGCCGAAATTCACGCGATTTAGCACGGGATTCAGGGGGATTTCATGGGGAAAATGTAGAGGAGATCGAGAGGAATCCGTTCCCGCAACTAATTTTTGATTTGGGCAAAGGATTAGGCCGGATTTGGTGGAGGAAACAAAGCCGCAGTTTTCGGGCACTGTTCGGCACTGTAGCACGGCTGAATGTTGAAGACGCTACTGTAGCAGGGAGGTAAAACAGACTTTTCGGTCCAAACATCCTTTAATTCTTATAAATACTTTCAATGCCCAAATAATTCCAAGAAAAATCCTGAAAATATATGAACACTCAAAGTATTTAATAAAAATATCTCCAGCTCATTTAAAATTTAATTTATTTATTTAAATAATTATTTAATTGTTCTTTGTTTTATTAAAATTATTTCTGGAGCTCCAAAATTTCACGAAAAATTTCAGAGAATACTTTAGGGCATGGAGAATATTTCAAAAATATTTCCAGCCATGATTTTTAAAGTAAAATTTAATTTCCTTAATAGATTCACTTGATTTACTTTGTTTTTCGTTTTATTTATTTTCTAGGAAATGATTTATTAAATGATTTTTAATCCCGAACGAAAATCGGGCTGTGACAGAGGATCTCTATTATCGGACGATTGATGGTGTGCTGCTCAAGTGTCTTAGTGCCGATCAAGACAAGGTGGCTATCGGAGAAGTACATGAAGGGATACGTGGCACGCATCAATCGGCTTACAAGATGAAGTGGTTGCTTCAGAGAGCAGGGTATTTTGTCTGACGATGCTGGAGGACTGTTTCAAGTATTATAAAGGCTGTCAGGATTGTCAGAAATTTGGCACCGTGCAAAGAGCACCTGCATCGGCTATGAACTCGAACATAAGGCCTTGGCCATTCCGAGTCCTATGGGCTTACGACGTATGGGCGGCCAACTCTATGAGATTCGGATGAGATCCGATTCAAAATAGAGTCCTGATCGGCCACTAGTCCTAGTAGGCCAACTCTATATAAAGGGGCGAAGGGGTGGAGAGCTGCGACACGTCAATTTAATTGCATTACGCCGAGATCAATCTCCACGGAAACCCTCCCCACTTTCGAGCCAAACCCTAGCCTTGCATCACGTGCTAGCACATGGGTGTTCGGTGTTCTGTCCCCAGACGTGTGGATACCGGTAGAGGCGCTGCTATGTTGCGGTGCTGTTGATCGGCTACGAATCGGCTGCAATCGGAGCGAGGCGACTGAGGCAGATCGGCGACGAGAACGCGGTCGGATAATTTGGATCGGCTGTGACATCGGCGAATCGACTGATTGGTGAATTGGTTGTCCCCAGGAATCGGCTATCGGCTTGCGAGAATCGGCTGTCATCAGCCAGCACAATTCTAGATCGGATAGCTCCTCATTGGCTATTTCTGCTGCATACTCCAATTGGTAACAATCTATCGGCCCTTATTTGCAAGTGTTCCTGGTTTGCGTGGTAGAAAAGTTTTAGTTTTCGGCTAGCGTAGCCTCCACGTAACCCTTCACTTCTCACTCGAACAGGCCTAGTCCTTGTTCACCTAGCTAATCACTAGCTTCGAATCACCATACATCTTGAGGCACTCAACGCCGACGGATTTGGCAATTCGGAGACCAAGCAGTAAAGCCTTGTATTCGGCGGTATTAATCGACGCTTTAAAGAGCAACTGGAGTACGTACTTGATATGCTCACCCTTGTGGAGCAACTGGAGGACGTACTGGAGCAACGAGTCGATGTAATCTTCAATTAGAGCTTCTATAGTAGTAGCTTAGTTTGAAGAAAAACAAGCATCATGCACATTGGAAGATGGTGCCGAAGATGGAGATCCTCAGCGCCGACATGGAGATGGAGATCGCCATGTGAAGGGGGCCATACTATTTTATTATATGCTATTCTACTTGCTTTCATATGTGATCTGTTTGTTTGATAGGATAGCATCCCTCGCAAAATTAAGTAGTAATGATGCCCTTCCAAATGTTGCACCCGTCACCGTTATGCTCGTCAATGGTGGGTCCGCCAAGCGAGTGCCATTCTCTATCTTAACACGAGGGGTATATGTCGGACATATACAGCAAGAGCGTTTGGTTGACTTAACAAGGCTATCAAAACTGTTTTGGGCCTTGGGGCATAGGTTGGCGCCGGGCATGGAGATGCCACACCAACAACAAGAGTCACATAGAGATGTGATTAGCAAGGAGTTGCTTACCGATGTTATTAATTTTCTAACGTGATGCCAAAGCTCACTAGAAATTAATTAACATGTGGATCTTGACCCAGATACGTAACCTAGAGGGAAGGTGCAAAATACGTAATGGGAGTCTAATGTTAAATTGTTTAACAATAGACATAGCATAAACATTGTGCTAAACTTTGCTTTCTCGTTGTAGAATAAATGGCGGCTAATACTACACCCGGTACCTTTAATTTGCGATCTATTCTCGAAAAAGAAAAATTAAATAGAACAAACTTTATGGATTGGTATCGCAACTTGAGAATTGTTCTCAAGCAAAAGCGTAAGGAGTACGTTCTTGAAGTACCTTATCCAGGAGGATTTGCCTAATAATGCCACTGCAAGCGCACGGAGGGCTTACGAGAAGCACACTAATGATGCCCTAGATATAAGCTGTCTCATGCTTGCTACAATGTCCCCCGAGCTTCGAAGCAATATGAGAGCGGCGATGCTCACACTATTATTCGGGGACTGCGTGGCATGTTTGAGAACCAAGCTCGGGCCGAGAGGTTTAACACCTCAAAGTCCTTGTTTGCGTGCAAGCTTGTTGAGGGAGTCCCGTCGGTCCACATGTGATAAAGATGATTGGCTATATCGAGAGTCCGGAAAACTTGGTTTTCCCTTAGCCAAGAGTTGGCTACTAATGTGATTCTCCGTCGCTCCCTCCGAGCGTTGAGCCATTCATATTGAATTATCACATGAACAGTATGGATAAGACCTTGGCTGAATTGCATGGGATGTTAAAGCATGAGGAGAGTATCCGAAAAACGGTCATCATGTGATGATGATGCGAAGGCTAAGCGCAAACCACCTTTCAAGAAACTTTGCACGAAGAGGAAGTTAACTCTCGATGAGATCGCGAGTGCCTCTAATGCAAAGAAGGGCAAGAAGGGGTCGGCGGCATCGATGTCGTTTGCTTCTATTGCAAGGAGACAGCCCTTTGGAAAAGGAACTGCAAGAAGTACATGGAGGATCTCAAAAAGAAGCAAAGTACGACTTACGCTACGGTATTAATGTTATAGACATTAATCTTGCTACTTCACCTCGACTCTTGGGTATTTGATACCGGATCAATAGCTCATATTTGCAAATCGTTGTAGGAAATGAGAATAAATAGAGGCTTAAGAAGGGGCGAGGTGAACCTGCGCGTCGGCAATGGAGAAAGCGTTTCTATAATTGCTGTCGGCACTTTGTTCCACTTCATCTACCTTCGGGATTAGTTTTGGAACCGAATAATTGTTATTGTATTCCAACTCTATGTCAAAACGTTATTTCCGCTTGATGTTTGCAAGCGGAAGGATATGATTTTAGATCAATGGACAATGGTTGTTCAATATATCTCGAGATATGTTCTATTTTCAAACTCCATTGGTGAATGGATTATACGTTTTGAGTCTTGAAGCGTCTCCCATCTATAACATTAATACAGAAAGGCAACTCTCTAATGATACAAACCTCATGTTTATCGGCATTGTCGCTTAGGCCATATAAATAAGAAACGCATGGAGAAGCTCCATAAGGATGGATTGTTTCACTCTTTTGATTTTGAATCATTTGAGACATGTGAGTCTTGTTTACTTGG
Organism: Oryza australiensis; assembly: GCA_019925245.2. Lineage (NCBI taxonomy): Eukaryota > Viridiplantae > Streptophyta > Magnoliopsida > Poales > Poaceae > Oryza > Oryza australiensis. The sequence goes on from JAIFGZ020000833.1 coordinate 208,139, forward strand.
TAAGATGACAAAGGCACCTTTCACGAGACACGTGAGAGAGCAAGTGACTTGTTGGCACTCGTACATACCGATGTATGTGGACCAATGAGCTCAACGGCCGAGGTGGTTATCGTACTTCATTACCTTTATCGATGACTTTAGTAGATATGGTTATATCTACTTAATGAGGCATAAGTCCGAATCCTTTGAAAAATCAAAGAATTCAAGAATGAAGTACGAATCATTTAGGGAAAACAATCAAGTTTCTACGATCGATTGTGGAGGGGAATACTTGAGCCAAGAGTTTGGTAATCATCGAAAGATTGTGGAATTGTTCCACGTTGACTCGCCGAAACTCCACAATGGAATGGAGTGTCCGAACGGAGAAATCGCACCTTGTTGGACATGGTGCGGTCCATGATGAGCCAAAGTGATCTTCCGTTATCCTTCGGGGATATGCTCTTGAAACATTGTGCTCACACTAAATAGAGTTCCATCAAGTCGAGTTAAAAAGACTCCATATGAGATATGGACAGGGCAACCCCTAGTTTGTCTTTTCTCAAAATTTTGGGATGCGAGGCTTATGTAAAACGTTTACGGTCCGACAAGCTCACACCCAAATCGACTAGTGCTTCTTTGTGGGATATCCTAAGGAAACTAAGGGATATTACTTTTATAATCGGGAACAAGGCAAAGTGTTTGTCGCCCGACACGGTGTCTTCTTGGAGAAAGAGTTTCTTTCAAGAAGGGTTAGTGGGAGTAGGGTGCATCTTGAAGAAGTTCAAGAAACACCGGAAAATGTTTCGGCGACCACGAACCACAATAGGAGGAGCAAAGTGTTGCGCCACCGGTTGTAGATACACCACCCACGGAGGTCGAAAGATCACGTCGTGCGCGACAGTACACAAGTGCGGAACAACGTGATATATTGTTGTTGGACAACGATGAGCCTAAGACCTATGAGGAAGCGATGGTGGGACCCGATTCCAACAAATGGCTTGGAGCCATGAAATTCGAAATAGAATCCATGTACGACAATCAAGTTTGGAACTTGGTTGATCCACTGATGGTGTCAAAACCATTGAGTGTAAATGGGTTTTTAAGAAAAGGCCGATATGGATGGAAATGTACACATCTATAAGGCGCGATTGGTGGCGAAAGGTTTTAAACAGATTCAAGAAGTTGATTATGATGAAACCTTCTCGCCCATCGCAATGCTTAAATCTATTCGGATTATCCTAGCGATTGCTGCATATTTCGATTATGAGATATGGCGAGATGGATGTCAAAACAGCTTTCTGAATGGAAACCTAAGCGAGGATGTATACATGATACAACCTCGGTGTTTTGTCGATCCACAATCGCTTGGAAAGATATGCAAGCTACAGAAATCCATTTATGGATTGAAGCAAGCATCTCGGAGTTGGAATATTCGTTTTGATGAAGTAATCAAAGAGTTTGGTTTCATCAAAAACGAAGAGGAGGCCTGTGTTTACAAAAAGGTCGGTGGGAGAACAATTGTATTTCTAATCTTCTATGTGGATGACATATTGTTGATTGGAAATGATATCCCTATGCTAGAATCCGTCAAGTCTTCATTAAAAAATAGTTTTTCCATGAAAGACTTAGGGGAGGCAGCATACATATTGGGCATTCGGATCTATAGAGATAGATCCAAGAGGCTAATTGGATTAAGCCAAAGTACATACATTGACAAGGTGTTGAAAAGGTTCAACATGCATGATTCCAAGAAAGGTTTCTTGCCCATGTCACATGGCATTAATCTTAGCAAGAATCAGTGTCCTCAAACACATGATGAGCGGAATAAGATGGGTATGGTTCCATATGCTTCGGCAATTGGATCCATCATGTATGCCATGCTTTGTACACGTCCAGATGTCTCGTACGCTTTGAGTGCTATGAGCAGATACCAGTCAGATCCAGGTGAAGGTCACTGGACTACCGTAAAGAATATCCTTAAGTACTTGAGAAGAACTAAGGATATGTTCCTAGTCTATGGAGGTGAAGAAGAGCTCGCCGTAAGTGGTTACACCGATGCTTGCTTCCAAACAGACAAGGATGATTATAGATCGCAATCGGGTTCGTGTTCGCCTGAACGGAGCGCGATCAGTGGAAGAGTTCCAAGCGGGATACGTTGCTGATTCTACAATGGAGGCTAAGTACATTGCGCTTCGTAAGTGCAAAGGAGGCTGTTTGGATCAAGAAATTCGTTTCGAGCTTGATGTGATGACTAGTACGACTGGTCCAATGTCTCTCTATTGTGATAATAGTGGAGCCATTGCGCAAGCCAAGGAGCCGAGGTCACATCGAAGTCCAAACACATACTTCGGCGATATCATCTCATCCGCGAGATAGTGGACAGAGGTGATGTCAAGATATGCAAAGTGCACACGGATCTCAACATAGCCGATCCACTGACAAAACCTCTCCCTTAGCCAAAAAATGAGGCGCACACAAGAGCAATGGGTATTAGATACTTACATGATTGACTCTAGTGCAAGTGGGAGATTGTTAGTGATATGCCCTAGAGGCAACATGGAGATATTGGATATCATGGTCAATGTTTATGTATAAATGAATAAAGTGTTATTCAGTTCCATGAAATAGACATTTTGTATTGATCAATAAGTACGTGACTTATTTATGAGACTATTTCTAAATGATACCTGATCATATGTCATATTATTGGAACAAATATGACTCTAAGATCGACATGTTTGTTGATTGATGATCATGTCTCATAGATCATTGGTATGGAGATACCAAATCAATAAACATGGACACATGTGTTAGAGAACACATTGTTGGATAGACCCACCATGAGACACTACAGGAAATAATGTGTCATTAGTTGGTCTCAGGTAGTGTTGGTACAAAGACCTTAGACCTGAGATCATCCTGGATTACAACATGTGTAGTAGCCTACTTTGGGACTACCAAACGCTATTCCGTAACTGGGTAGTTATAAAAGTAGTCTTCGGGTTTGCTATGAAACATGGAGTGGGATGCGAGTGATCAAGATGGAATTTGCCCCTCCTTTGGAGAGATATCTCTGGGCTCCTCGAGGTAATGGATTATGGAAATGCATGGCCATGCTAAGTTGATTGAGGAGTCAATCAACAGACAGATAATCCAATACGGTTCGAGTGAATGGTTAAGCTACTGAAGGGATGGCACTCATCTTGCCTATAGCTTAATAGGTATCGTGAGGCAAAGGGATTTGCATACACATTACAGGTTCAGAGCCGATATTATATTCTTGTATACTATGGTGTCAATATGTGCTGCTAGGAGCCGCTATTGACAGGTCGGCTGAGTTGGACTCGAGCCGACGATCGGCTAAGTTAGACTATAGCCGAAACCAAGTTTACCTGAACCTACAGGGTCACACGCTTAAGGGGATAGAATAGATATTCGAGTTGGACTCAGATACGGCTCGATCGGATAGGGATCCGATCGAATAGAGTCCTATGGGCTTATGACGTATGGGCGGCCAACTCTATGAGATTCGGATGAGATTCGATTCAAAATAGAGTCCTGATCGGCCACTAGTCCCAGTAGGCCAACTCTATATAAAGGGGCGAGGGGTTTAGAGCTGCGACATGTCAATTGAATTGCATTACCCTGAGATCAATCTCCACGGAAACCCTCCCCACTTTCGACCCAAACCCTAGCCTTGCATCGCGTGCTAGCACACGGGTGTTCGGCGTTCTGTCCCCGGACGTGTGGATACCGATAGAGGTGCTGCTACGTTGCGGTGTTGTTGATCGGCTACGAATTGGCGCAATCGGAGCGAGGCGACTGCGGCAGATCGGCGACGAGAACGCGGTCGGACAATTTGGATCGGCTGCGACATCGATGAATCGGCGGATTGGTGAATCGGCTATCCCAGGAATCGGCTATCGGCTTATGGGAATCGGCTGTCATCGGCCGGCACAGTTCTAGATCGGATAGCTCCTGATTGGCTATTTTTGCTGCATACTCCAATCGGTAACGATCTATCGGCCCTTACTTGCAGGTGTTCCTGGTTTGTGCGGTAGAAAAGTTTTTGTTTTTGGCTAGCGTAGCCTCCGCGTAACCCTTCACTTCTCGCTCGAACAGGCCTAGTCCTTGTTCACCTAGCTAATCACTAGCTTCGAATCACCATAGATCTTGAGGCGCTCAACGCCGACGGATTTGGCGATTCAGAGACCAAGCAGTAAAGCCTCATATTCGGTGGTATTAATCGATGCTTTAAAGAGCAACTGGAGGATGTACTTGATATGCTCACCCTTGTGGGAGATCAAAAGTCCAGCGGCTCCAGTGCCATCGATGCTGAGGGAGCCATCAAAATACATGGTCCAGGTCGGCCAAATTTCGAGGGTCGGCGGGAGCTGGATCTTCGTCCACTCGGCTACGAAGTCAGCAAGGACTTGGGACTTGATGGCGTTGCACGGCTTGTAGTCAATGGAGAACTCGCCCATCTCTAAGGCCCACTTGACTATCCCACCAGTGGCCTCGCGGTTCCGAATGACATCCCCAAGGGGGAACCCGGTCACCACCACCACCTTGTGAGCTTAGAAGTAATACCTTAGTTTTCAGGTGGTGATGAGGACGGCGTACAATAGCTTATGTACCTAGGGATACTGTACCTTAGACAGGCCAAGGACCTTGGAAATGTAGTAGACCAGACTTTGGACCAGATAGGCATGGCCTTCGTCCGAGCGCTCGACAAGCAGCACCGTGCTAGCGACCGATGTGGTTGCGGCGAAGTGCAAAAGCAACTGTTACTCAGGGTTTGGCGTGGTGAGTACTGGTGGCGTGGTCAAAAGGCGTTTGAGGTCGGCAAAGGCCCTCTCGGCATCATTCGTCCACTGGAAGCCTTTGTCTTTTTTGACCAGCTTGAAGAACGGTGCTCCGCGCTCGTTGAGACGGGAAATAAACCTCCCAAGTGATGTCATGCTTCCCATGAGCTTCTGCACGTCCCTGATGCAGGATGGCTTGCCCATGCTCAAGATCGCTGAGATCTTCTCGGGGTTGGCCTCAATCCCTCGGCTAGAGACGAGGAAGCCGAGGAGCTTCCCGGAGATACACCGAAGACACATTCCTTAGGATTGAGCTTCCATCAGTATGTAAGGAGATTCGTGAAGGTCTCAGCTATGTCGGCCAAGAGATCTTTAGGTTTGCGCATCTTAATCACCACGTCGTCTACGTAGGCCTCCACGTTACGTCCGATTTGGCTCGCTAGACAAAGCTGAACGGCTCGTTGGTAGGTTGACCCAGCGTTCTTTAGGCCAAAGGCCATTGTGGTGTAACAGAAGGCCTCGAACGGTGTGATAAAAGACGTCTTCTCCTGGTCAAATGCTTTGAGGCCTATCTGGTGATAGCCCAAGTAGCAGTCCAAAAAACACAGGAGGGAACAAACCGTGGTGGAGTCGACGACTTGATCGATGTGAGGAAGAGTAAATGGGTCCTTTGGACTCCATTTTCTTTTTTTCTTCTTTACAAGAACCAGATTGGCTAGCCATTCCAAATGATACACTTCTTTGATGAAACCTGCATCTAGAAGCCTCGTTAACTCCTTCCAGATCTCATCCCTGTGCTCCTGGGCGAATCATCGAAACCTCTGTCTGACCAGCTTGGCGTCGGGGAGAACATGGAGCTCATGCTCGACCAACTCCCCGGGTACTCCCAGCATGTCCACTGGTTTCCATGCGAACATGTCAATGTTCGTGCACAAAAAGTTAACGAGCGTGCTTTCCTATTTCTCCCCAAGGCATGTGCCTATCAACGCCGTCTTGGATGGGTCGGTGTCAGAGAGGGCGACGACCATGTACTCGGCGTGGTCGGCAATAGGTCTTGATGCCAGTGGCGCCGAGCTCGGAGCTTCCTCGACCATCGGCACCTTCCCCTTGGAGTCAGCATGCAAGGTGGGGGGGGGGAATCCACCCATGTGGGCTGAGGGGTCGGCAACTTCACCCAGGGTGAGGCTCTCGGCTTCACAGGCATAGGAGGTGGCGATGTCACCTCGCACGGAGAACACCCCTATGGGCCCTGGGACCTTAAGGACCAGGTATGTGTAGTTGGGGATCGCTGTGAACTTGGCAACAATAGGGTGGCCAAGTACCGCTTGGTAGGCGGTCTCCATGTCCGCCACAAAGAATCTAACGAACTCGGTGCGGTAGTTCTCCCACGTCCCGAATGTCATAGGGAGTGAGATCACGCCGAGAGGCAAGCTCGCCCTACCAGGGATGATGCAATAGAACGGCGAGTCCGTGGGCTCGAGAATGGAGAGGGAGATCCCAAGCTCGCGCAGGGTTCCTCAGAAGAGAACGTTGATGCTGCTCCCTCCATCGATGAGGATGCGCTTGAGGCACACCTTGAGCACCACTGGGTCCACCACCAGTGGAAACCGGCCTAGCTTCGGGACGTCCGACCATTGGTTAGCCCAAGAGAATGTGGTCGGAGCTTCGACCACTGGAAGCGTTCGGTCGGCTTAGTGGAGATGATGTTCACCCAGCAAGAGAGAAGCTTCTGCTGGCGTCAGCTCTCCGACGTTGCTTCAACACCGAGGATCATGTTGATGGTGTGGGTCGGCTCCTAGAAGCCATCATCCTTTCGATGATCCTCTTTGTGGCGCTTCGCATCTCTGTCCCTCCTCTGCCGTGGCCTCGGGGGTCGGGGGTTTTGCTCCTCGCGGGCCAACTGGTCCTGGAGGGTGTAGCATTGTTGGATGGTGTGGTTACCTTCCGAGTGCAGGAAACACGGCTTGTCCAATGCATCCTGAACCGATTGGCTCGAGGTCTCTCCCCTTGAGCTCAGCCTTTTAATGGCCATGACCTCAGGGGTCGACTTGCGCTTCACCTCGTCCCGCCTGATCCATGGAGGTGGTCGGCGGTCGATGGTCCGCTCTTCTTGGCGAGCACTGGTCGGGCTCAGCCCATTCCTTCCCCCGAGACTCCCTCAGGATGAGGGGCTCTAGGGCAAGCATTTGCTACCATTCAGCATCCTCGGTGTCGGCAAAGCTCTCAGCGATGGAGATCATATCCGCCAGTGGTCGGCCGATTCTTAACGAGAAATCGGAACAGCTCAGAGGGCTTTCAGAGGCCCTTGAAGAATATGTGCATGGCGTCTTCTTCGTTGATGCTCGCAATGGTGTTGCGGCATTTTGAGAAGCGTCGGATGTAGTCCTGGATGGACTCGCTAGCCCCCTGCCGAACTTGGCAGAGGTCATAGCGTGAGGCTGGGCGCTGCCAAGTGCTCTGGTAGTTGGCAACGAAGGCATCACAGAGCACATCCCAAGAGTAAATAGAGCCCTGCCAATTAATGGTAGTCGGAGACAGCATGATCGGGAGGTAGTTTGCCATCATGTGGGCGTCTCCGTTCACCGCCCGGACAGCCGTGCAGTACAGCGGAAGCCATAGGGTTGGATCGGTTTTGCAATCATAGGGATCAATCCCGATTGGGCGGATCAATTGTTAAGGCTACGTCACCTGCCGGAGGCTAGCGGTGAAGGCTGTGAAGCAATTGTGATGTGGTACGGCCTTGGTGTTGGTGGCTCCATTGGGAGGACCGTGCGCCCGATCGTAATTGTCTCGACGCCAAAACTCCTAGCGCCTCCAGTTTGCGACGCGATGCTTGATAGTGTTGCGGGCATCAGTCTTCTGCGTGATGATCTCACGCATGTCCCCAGTGTAAGAGCTGTCCTGGTGCTCCACCGTACAGGTATTCCTGGGGCTACCACCGGAACCATCGGGGATGGGCCTGTCCCTCGTGGCTCAGCCCTTGAGGGGCACGGTGAGGCAGAGTAGCCAGTGCTCTGCTGCTGCTGTGACCTCGAGCGTTGCGCGCTCCCCGTAGGGCACTCGGACGGGCCCGGGACTTTGAGCTGAGCAGCGGCCACCTGGGTCATGGCCTTCCGCAGCTCTGGTGAGTCGAGTAGGCCATTGAGCGCTCGCTCGATGGCCACCAAATAAACCGCCAATGTCCGGAAGACCTGTTGCCCCTCGAACTCCATGGTGAAGTCGGACTCCAGCCTCCGGGGTTGAATGCGAGGGCGCTGGGCCTGCTCGTGCCACGCAACTTGTCCTGCATTGCGGTGACGGCGGGCGTTACGATGGGCATCAGACTCCTGGGAGCCCGTGACCTCATCCTCGGAAACCATGCCTACCATCATGATGAAGTTTGTCGGCCAGCGGTTGCCCGGGGTGAAGATTGGCCTGCATAGCCACTTCATCGGCGCCGAGCGTGGACGAGAAGCACAGCGGGTGATCTTCTGGGTGCTCTCCGCCCTAGGAAACGTGGGAGTCTACCAGGCGACGAATGAAGTTGATGATGCGATCCCCTGTGGCAAAGAAACCAGACGCGGAGAGTGGCGTCCTGTAGGGCGCTCGACCGAGATCCAAGTCGAGTATGCCCTCGAGACCACCGGCATGCAGCTAGGGGCTTGGGCCACCGAGCATGCATGGTCGGGCAATCCGCAGGTGTCGAGGACATCAGGCATGGAGTCGCATGCCTCTGGCTCCCCTCCTCGTGCTGTCGCACGGTCGCACGCTCTAGGTCGCGTAAAGCCACCTGAGAGAGGGTGAGGCAACTGAAGTTGTCGGCACGAAAGACCATGCTCCCGAAGGTGAACGTCATCCGGCCGGGAGCCATGAAGTCATGGAGAAGATGACAGCCATCAGGTCACCAAGAATGAAGAAGAAACGCTCCCCTACCTGGCGCGCCAACTGTCGATTGGTAGGTCGGCAGTCCTCCAAGGGGGTTATCCAAGGAGGTGAGTGAGTGGTCGGGAATGTGCTTCCTCTCAGGATTTAATGGTCGACTCGAGTCACTAAGACGAGCCAATGAACAAGGGACACGAGATTTATACTGGTTCAGCCCTTCCAAAGGATAATAGGCTATGTCCAGTGTTCTTTGATGGGGTGGATGATGAACATAGATTACAAGTGCCAGTTTCTTGGGGCTCGGAGCAAGCAGGCCAAGAACAAGCTATGCGAGATTGGTTTCAGTCTGTGTGTTTTTGTCCCCGTCCCGTCCTGCCATCCTTTTTATAGTCCAAGGGGGACAATTACATGGGACTTGGGAGCCAAGAAAGCTAAGACTAAAGATCTAAAAAGGGTAGTACAAACAACAACCGAAAAAGGTACATGGAGATGCTCTCTGGGTCTTGCGCGCGTCGTTGGTGTTTTGTGCCTTATCTTGTCTTGGGATCCCACCCTTGCAGATAACACATGTACTGTGCTCTCAGGTGATGCCATTTCTTGCTGAGTTGTCCCCTCCTTGCCACCTTGCAAGCCAAGTCTTGTCCAAAGGAGGCCGGAGGTCGGGTCGAGGAGTCAAGGCCGAGAAAGGAGTCCTGAGGTTGGACACGGGGGAGGTCGAGACAGCTGACCCCGAGGGGAGGTCGGGCTCCCGACCACGTCTCGAGGCCTCGCAGTCTGACTTCAGCTTGACTTCGACTCTGGTCCAAGTGCTACCCCAGGGTGACACCTCCCACAAAGGCTCATTAGCTTCGGGTTTGAGACCTCTACCACGTTTGTACCGAACTTACCCCCTCTTCCCTTTCTTTCCCCCTTTTTTGTACTGACCGGGTGCATGGGCAGTGACGTCGAGGATACCGACCTCTTCCTCGAAGAGCCATGGAGGACGATGAATCTGACCTCCGCAATGGAAGACGGATGGTCTGAGCTACCCTTGGTGACTGTGGAGCCAGCGGTCGCCAATCCAGAAGCCGACCAGCCTGAGGAAAGGTCGGGGGCCAGAGCTGAGGAGGAAACTGCTGTTGCCTTGATGACAGAGGAAAGGCCCAAGGTGGTCTCGAGGTTGGCAGCAATAGCCGGAGAAAGGGTGGAGGCGGGCATTGAGGATAGGCTAGAAGAGGTGGAAATGGAAGGGATCCTTGGGATTGACTAGGACAAGATCACCCCAGCTTCCTCCCCCATTATTTCTTATAGCGGGATGCTTGAGGACCTCGCAGTTATGACGGTCGTGGGGCAAGCCCCGCCCGTCGAGAGCAGCAGGGTGGCAGGCACGGTCCAGGGCGGTGGTGATCACGCTACCTCAGACAGCGGGCCGAGGATTGAGCAAGTCCTCGGCGGTGAGGCACAGAGGGCAGAAGAGTTCATCCAAGCTCTTCGTCGCCTGCCCGACCTTTTCCTTGTCGGTCACCAAGCTCCTTGTTCAAACTCTTGTTCCCTTTTTCTTTTTTTTAATGCTCCCGCGTCTGTAGGAGCTCCGGGGAGGCAAAGCTGGACGCGGCCTCCCAGCATAAGCTCTCCAACCCGCTTTAGGGAACTCTGCCAAGCTTGTCAAATAATCTTTCATGCTCCAGAGGGCCCAAGAAACTCGAGGCGGCTACCAAGGATAACAGGCTACAGACCGAAAAGGTGGTGGCGCAACGGGAGGGCGCGGCGAAGCTTCTTCGATTCTCGGATGCTGCGCTCGAGGAGACCAGGGCCATGTCGGTGGCATTCGAGGCAGCAAAAGCCGAGGTCGAGGAGATGCTGCCTGCCGAGGCAGCGGCCAAGGCCAAGGTCGAGGCAATGCTGGAGTCAGCAAAGAAGGCGAAGGAAGATGCCGAGAGTAAGTGTCAGTATTTATCGATTCCTTTCGCTCTTCAATTCTCCGTTCTCGCCTGCACTGACCGATTTCTTCCCATGCACGCCGCTTGTCTAGGATCCGAAAGCAGATGCACGACCACGAGGCAGGCTCTGAGGTGGCCAAGGCCTGGTGGGAAAAATACCGAGAGGCTTCCCGGGCACTCCTCGCTGAGGCGAACACCGAGGTGGTGCCCGCCTACAAGACCGAGGATGCGCTCATGGAGCAGCTTCTCGAGGTACCAAAGCGCCTCTAAGACTTCATTCGGCTCATGACGAAGTCGACGACTACGCACGTTCTCAGCATAGTACACAAGTTGTACCCACGCGCCCAGATTGAGGTAGTCATCGACGGTTGGTCGGTCAGAGTTTCGGAGGCCGACGTCCCAAGCATTTACGCCGAGGTCGAGCCGAATGCTGAGAATATTGTATCCAAAATGCACTTTTGATTAGGCAACCATATCCCTAGGATAGAGTAGATGAGTGGGGTTAGTCTCATTCCATGAATTGTAAAGTTCTAATTTTAACGTTTTTATGAAAAAAGCTCATGACTTTTGCTCATGGAAGGAGGCCAAATTTTAGCTTTGTGAACAAAGCTTTTATATTTTAACTTCTATTCGCTGCGTGTGTGACCATCATGCCCGAGCAGGTTGGGCCCTCAACATATCGGATCCGAGGGGTTCCCAAGTGAAGCTCGAAAAACTTAGCCGTTTACACAGCGAATAGCCTAACAGTGAGATTAAGTGATAGATGGTGGAGCCCTGTTGATGAGAAATTTTCCCATGCACTGGCCTGAGAGATCTGCTTAACTCTAGTGCAGGTCCAAATTGGATCGCCTTTGGTGACATGTAGGGTGTGCTAGTTAGTTTATTCCTGTAACCAACCAGAAACAAATAATAGGCAATTAAATTATAATTAGATCCTACTCGATCGGCTATAGATATCCACAATACATAATTACCATTCAAAAGCGCATTTAGACTAAGTGATTGGGATAGATCGATAGTATGCCGAGACAGTATAAATCACTTATATCTAAAAACACACCAGAATAATAATTATATATATTTATAGCTTAGCCGATATCGTAGATCTAATGTAAATCGACTAATACTCCGATGTGTTTTATATTAAGATATTAGCCTGAGCTAAGTACACTAAACCAAGATTAATCGGCTGTTAATATGACTTAACAGATTGATACCAAGCTTAGTATGTTTAAATAGATTAAGATCTTGATATAAAAGGCGACTTTGACACATCTAACAATAATAATACATAAAAGATGTCTAACATAGGTAAGATCGGATAAAACTCCGATACTATCTCTAGAAATAGCCATTAAACTGAATAGATTTATATGATTCCAAAAGTGACTTAATAGATCAGATTGATGCAGCATTAAGTACAAAAAGAAACATGAGATCTATATAAGCTAATGAAAGTCCTTTCAGATGGTGGATACGCCATATAATCTAAATCAACTCCTAGATCTAGCTTCATCGGCTATCGTCTTCAAGGAGATGCTAGTCGATCGCGAGATAGATCTAGACATTGATCTAGATTATATGTCATATATGATAAATTAAGCAATTTGCGACATCAAGATCAGAGTGTCATAATGATGGAAGCACTAACCCCGATAGCACAAACCACTTGTAACAAGATATTACCTTGCTTGGAGATCGAAACCCGACGCAGCCCAAACACAAGGCAAGAACTTGTCAAGGTTGAAAACAAAGGAAAAAGGTTGGCGATGCATCAGGATTGTATTGAGTTTTGTGTTATTCATTACATGGTCTCGGGTCATATTTATACCCGGATATACAACGAGTCCATAACGGACACGATTCCTATTACATATTGGATTCCAAATATTCTAAACAAACCGACATTATCTATAAAGGAAACTACACAAAATATCCTAATTTAAAGATACAATTGCCGTTGTAGGACATTATCCGTAGATGGCAACATCTTTGAAGTTCCTTAGAAACTAAATCCAATGATTATCTCTAAGCTTTTCTTCCTGGATCAGTTCCATCTCTTGTTCCCAATTGGAATCGGCTATTGACTATCCTGATCTGACTCGGACTCAGCCGATTGGCTCCTTAGCCGATTCGGACAAGGCCAATGCAGCCTAAGTTTCCAAGCATCGCGCATTTTTTCAATTCCGCTCCAATCCTTGCTTCAAACTCGGGGATTTGCTTACCAAATTTTGTCGTTAACACATGCCCCCAAGTCCGCAATATTGGTAATGTTGCGGATTTATGCAATCCTATCCTCAGAGAAACCCTAAGTCTAGTCTGTTTTGGCCGTTACAAAAACTCTTTAAAAAACGCCTCGGCCGCGCCGAACAAACTCACACCGTCATCTTCACAATTCACAAAACCCCAGACAGAAACCACTCTCGAGCTCTCCAGCGATCCCCTCAGCTTTCTCGACTCCGCCGCGGCAACTCCCCTCCTCCAGCGACCGGAATTAAGGTGACGATGGCTTCCGCTGCCCCCTTTGGCTCCGCTCCTGCCAAGTTCACTGAGTTATGTTCCGTCGGCTAAATCCTTCCTTTTTTCGTCCTTAGTCATAGATTTGAATCTTAGACTTTACGAATCTTGATCTTGCCCCCTTTTTTCCGATTGTAGCATCTTGCCCATCATATAGTCATTCCAGCTTAATCAATGATAAGAGATATTACCTAGGGCCTATCGGCAACACGGACCCAGCTGAAATCATTATTGCCAAAACCGACAGGGTACCCTATAGAGTGAAAAACCCCAATCCTCGCTTCAAACTCGGAGATTTGCTTACCAAATTTTCTCGTTAACAAGCCCCCGAGCTCTTATGCATAGTATCTTGCTAAGCCACGACCGGTCTCGGCCCTAGCCGGCCTTGGTAGGGAACGTGCCCTTACACTGAAGAGCATAAGAGGTTACCGTCGTGTTTAGTCGGATAGGCTAAGCATGAGTTCTCGGGGAGGCTGACGACCCATCGAGTAGCCCGAGCGTACTCAATAGACTTCCTTCCGGAGAACCTCGACCATAGCTGGTCGGGGACATGTAGCTCAAGGAAGACCGTAAGCATAGCGAAGAAGTTATTAAGCGTGCATAGGCTACCCAGGGGTTCGGGAGAAAGATGAAATGGAGAACAAGCAATAACTGGAGACAGATTCCTGCAAAACATAAAGGCTTTAAAGAAAGAGTTGAGTTCAGAGTACTTAGCTGCTCAATAGTAGAATCAGCACGAGCACTCCATGTTCCATGAGTTTGGCATCTCCTTCACGCCATGAAGTCGATGAGGAAGAAAATTGCCATCGTATCGCTTGGATCGATGAAGATGTGCTCCTACCTGGTGTGCCAACTGTCGACGGGTGGTCGATCTGTCCTCCAAGTGGGCTACCCGAAGAGGTGAAAGAGTGGTCGGGCGTCTATCGAAAGGATACGATGGTTGACTCAGAGACAATGAGAGCGAAGGATTTTAGACAGGTTCGGCCCTCCTGGAGGATAATAAGCCTACGTCCTGTGTTTTTTGTTGGGGTGGTGTATGAATCAGACTACAATGATGTGAGTTCTTGGGGATCTAGAGATTGGATCTGGCCTCCAAAGAATTGATCCCCCTCGCCCGCACAACCTGCGCTCCCTTCTATAGCTCAAGGGGGCACTTACAAGAGAACTCGGGGGGCCAAGAAAGCTAAGACTAAAGGCTGAAAATCAAGTATAAACAATATTTGAATAGTACATAGAGATCCCCCAGGTTCTGCACGTCATGGGTATCTCGTGCTCCATCTTGCATTGGGATCCATCCTCCGCAGGTACCTTCTCCACAATTCTGTCGGGTGACGTCATCTTCTATCGGGTCATCCCCTCCTTGTCTCCTATGTGATCCTTGCGAAGCAAGCCTTTCCTCCCGAGGAGGTCTGGGGTCGGGCTAATGAGTCGAAGTCAGGATAGAACGCAGAAGTCAGAACAGAGGGAGGTCAGGGCGACATACCCCATGAAGAGGTCGGGCTTCTGACCCCCTCCCGAGGACTACCAGTCCGACTTCAGCTGATCTTAACTTCATTCTATGGGCTACCCAAGGGGTGATACTGTTAATGACCAAATTTGGTAAACCATGCATCATATTTGGAGTTAAGGTCGAAATATATTTGGAGGAAAACACGATTCCCAGAAACAGAGTATGCACCAGTTGCAAGCTGAATCGGCTAAGGTGTTCATCGGCTGATTCCGAGTTGGACAAGGTAAGCCAATTTCGGTAAAGATGACGTTGGGATCATCGTCGGATCAGGCTGATGTCCTTCATGAGGATTGCCATATAAGGGTAGAGTTCGAAAAAGGCAATTTTATCTATGAATTAGGTTATTTTAAGTAATTTCCTTATAGATTGTGCCGATAAGAGTCCGCCTTAGGGACTTGTTCGTATTTTGAGTAGTAATAGAGATAAGAGTCGTGTCCGACAAGGACATATTGTGTATTTGGTATCAATATAGTCCAAGACTGTGTAATCAAACAACAATCAGTTCAATAACACTTTCAGCGCATCGCCACCTTTTCTACTTTCATTTGTTTCGACGAGTTCTTACTTTCGAGTTGGGCTGCATCAGCTTCAATCTCCAACAAGAGGTAAACATGTTATGACGGCTTGCGTTCTCGGGATTAGTGCTTACATCTTTATGACACTATAAACCTATTCACGTAAATCATTGAGTTATCACATATGCTATATAATCTAAATCAATATTGCTATCCAATCCCAATCGGCTTGCATCTATTACTAGACAACAGCCGATAGGGTAAGATATTAACGTTGACCTGGATTATATAGTGCATCCGCCATCTCGAAAGGCTTTCATCGATTTGTTTAGACCTTCCACTTCTCTTTATACTTAGTGCTGCATCGGTTAAGTCAGACTTGTTAAGTATTATCCAAAATCATAATGTCTATCTTGTCCTATGATTGCTGTTAGAAATAGCATCGGGGTTTCAGCCGATCTTACCTAGTTTAGTTATCTTTTTTCCTACGTGTTTACTTTATATGCTAAATCTACCATTTATATTAAGATCTCATTGTGGTAAAACATATTAAGCTTGTTATTAATCTGTTAGGTCATCTTAACACATGATTGATTCCTGTTTAATATATTCAATCTATATTGATATCCTAGTATAAAGTGGTATCAGAGTATTAGCCGATACATGTTAGATTTATTACATTTGCTATGCTATAAATACTTATAGTCTCTGTCTTATAGTGCTTTTTGACATAAATAATTTATACTGTCTCGGCACACTGTCCGATCTATGCCAATCACTTGGTTTAAACACATTTTGAGACTTAGATTATGTATTATTGATATCTATAGCCGATCGGGTAAATCTAATTTTTCCTTAGCTTTATCCTTTATTGTCGATCCTATGCATATCGCATCAGCTCAATATTAGAACGATACATCATTGGCCATTAGCCGATCGACTATCGTTTATGGATTTAACTTTGTTTTCTTTCTTTGTTACTTGTTGGTTGCAGGATCAAACCAACTGTCATGCCTTTGAAACCCAAAAGCAAGATTTAGGTCCTGCACTAGAGTTAAGCAGATCTCTTAGGCCAGTGTGTGTTTTTCAACATCAACACGCTTTTGGCATGCCCAGTGGTTCCTGATTAGAAGTCAGACATCATGGTGGACCTCAAGTCAACTGATGTTGACCCAGAGAACATCATTGCTGTGACAATGGACAAATTGATGCCAGAACAGAAGGCAGAGTTTGAAGAGATGATAAATAACTTGCAGAGCCAATTTTTGCATTCATTTGTTCAGACTCGCTCATGCACGGTGATTCAAAGATACAAAATAGCTTTACCAAGCAATGATGAGCCCGAACCAATTAAGGCGAGGATGGTAAACCTCAGGATGTCAAGCAAGAGGAAGGCCCTACAGAATTCAACAATCTACAAGATCGGATTGATTACGCTGTGCATCATCTCTAATCAACCAGTCAGGAGTTCTTGATAACACCTTAAACAACATGATCAATTCTGTGGTTGATGGTAGAATTGCTGAGCATCAAGCCAAGGGGCCAGTGTTTCTTCCTGAGGGAAATTTTCATGATATAGGACTCTGGTTATCGAAAACAGCAACCTGTTCTAGGTGTGGCCCCAAAACAGCCGATGGCATCAGCATCGGCTCATGGAAAGCAGATTGCACCAACATCGGCACAGAAGCAACCAGGGTACAGCCCTCTTCTTTTGGTCAAACACCAACCTCAACACATAGTACGAAACATCCCTCAGGTTACTCAAGAACAAGTTGCAGCTATGTTCAGAACAAACCAACCGGTTATTGAGCCGATTCCACAGATACCGATAAGGCAGCATACACCGATTCCACAGCAGCATGAGCCTGTTGGTACTCAGTTTGTTCCTGATCAGCAAGCCCATATGATGCATCAGTCTCCTCAACATCACATGGGAGGCAATATTAATTTCCAGTATCAGCCTCATTCACCTCAAGTGCAGTATCGGCAAGGGGCATCACCTCAACCCCAGTATTTGCCTCAGTTTAATCAGTTTGATCTGACCCAACAGCAGCTTCAAGGGGCACCTCAACAAAAGCCTTGGGCTCATATGATAGTTGATGTGATGAGGGAACAGTTTGGTCTTAAGCCTAAGGATACTGGTAATATGTATCAGCATCCATACTCGGAATACTTTGAGAGGGTGCCAATACCAAGCCGATACAAGGCCCCAGATTTTTCAAAATTCTCAGGGCAAGATAATGTGTCAACCTATGAGCATGTCGGCCAATTTTTGGCTCAGTGTGGTGAGGCATCCGCTACTGATGCTCCGAGGGTTAGATTATTTCCATATCTTTATCTGGATCGACTTTTACATGGTTTTCATCTTTGCCATATAATTATGTTCAAAGTTGGGCTGATCTGGAAAAGAAGTTTCATAAGTACTTCTACACTAGAATCCATGAGATGGAATTGTCTGATCTGACAGCAATCAAGCAGAAACATGATGAATCTAATCAAGATTATATTCAGAGGTTTAGAGATATGAGAAACAGATGTTACAACTTGGCTTTCACAGATTCTCAATTAGCCGATCTTCACTTTCCAAGGTTTGTTGACACAAATTAAGGAAAGATTTTTGGCTCAAGACTTTGAGAGCTTTGCTCATTTGGCTCTGAAGATGACAGCATATGAGCAACGGTTTTAAGAAGCCAAGAAAACATTTAAAAAGGTTAACCACGTTAATATATATGCTTCTGAATTCAAAGAAGAAGATGACCCCGAAGTAGCAGTGGTTGAGTGGGCAAGGAACAACAAAATTGTTACATGTCAATGGGTTAGAAATTCTGCAAAGGAGGAAAGATATGACTTTGATATTACCAAGGCTGACAAGATCTTTGATTTACTACTTCGGGAGAAATAGATTCATCTACCTGTTGGTCATGTAATTCCATCGGCTAATGAGTTGGGAAAGAGGAAGCATTGTAGGTGGCATAATACTGGATCTCATAGCACTAATGATTGCAAGGTTTTCAGGCAACAGATCCAATCAGCTATCGAGCAAGGGAAGATAAAATTTGATGATTCAAAAAGGCCGATGAACGTTGATGGTAACCCTTTTCCTGTTAACATGGTTCATAAGCATGGGAGGGTAGCCGATAGAAAAGATTATCGGTCCATGTAGCGTAACTCTGTCAGAATCATCAATAAATACCAGAGGAGGTATGATAGGTAGGAAGAGAGGTACTATGAGGAAGATGACAGTTTTGATCCCCATTGGAGTTGTGAATTCTTCAGGTTTTGCTAGAATGAAGGGATCAGACTGTCGTCAATAGAAGATTATCCAGGGTGCAACAACTATGATAAGGGCTATGCTGGAGGTTCAAGCCAATCTTGTCGTATGGAAAATCGGCTAAGACAAAGAAAATTGCCTGTTCATCAGAGATTGGGTCCAATTCGTCGGGATTTTTCACAGGAGGGTTTTGATGATGATGAAACTAGGAAACCACAATGGTGTCCTTCTGGTATTTTCACTAAGAACCAGAAGAGGAGGTTCAAAGGATGACGAACAGGGAGCGTTTCCAAGAGGTTTAAGGTGAGATAAATCATCAGCTAAAAAGGAAAAAGCAAGAGTGGAATATAAAGAGTAAGGTGCTTTCAGCCGATGAGGTTAAAGTCGATAAAGCAAAAAGGCTAGCTAAGGGGAAGGCTATTGCTTCTGCATCGGTTAATATGGTTTTTGTACTACCAATAGAGTGTGAGGCTAACCAAATCGATGCAGATGTCATGGAAGGATCTTTAGCCAAGTTGGTTTTATCACTAGAACAAGCTATTTTTGAGAAGCCATAAGGAACAGGGTATCAGCACCTCAAGCCATTGTATGTCAAGGGATTTGTCAATGGCAAGCCGATGTCTAAAATGTTGGTTGATGGTGGAGCTGCACTGAATTTGATGTTGTATACTACAATCAGGAAGTTGGGCAAGAATTCAGATGATCTCATCAAGACCAACATGGTCCTTCAGAGACCAAAGGAGTGTTAAATGAGTGTTAAATGTCGAGTTGACAATTGGCAACAAAACTTTTCCTATCACCTTTTTTGTCATTGATGGGAAGGGTTCATATAGTCTGTTGCTTGGAAGGGATTGGATTCATGTAAATTGTTGTATTCCTTCGACCATGCATCAGAGTTTGATCCAATGGCAAGGTGACAAGATAGAAATCATGCCAGTCGACAAGTCAGTCAATGTTGCTAATGTCGATTTAATTATTAGGGAGATGGATGGAATTGATTGCTTGTCCATAAAAGTTTGGGAAGGAGATTATCTAAAAGTGTTTGATTGTGATATACAGCCAGTTGGAGATGAAGAGCCCCAATTATATTACTTTGAGGGTGTCGTGAAGGGTTCAAATTTCTACACCAAGGATACTATAGATGACATCGATGGCAAATTGGGACAAGGTTTTATGTCGGCCGATGATTTGGAAGAAGTTGATATAGGTCCAGGGGATAGGCCTAGGCTGACTTTTAATAGTAAGAATTTATCTTCTGAGTTTCGAACAAAGTTGATAGTACTTTTGAAAGAATACAGAGATTGCTTTGCTTTGGAATATTTTGAGATCCAGGACATAGCCGATCGATTGTAGAACATCGGATTCCTATCAAATCAGGATATCGACCATATAAACAACCACCTAGAAGATGTAAAGCCGATATGTATGATGCTATTAAAGCTGAAATTACTCAATTATATGATGCTGGTTTTATTCGGTCATGACGATATGATGAGTGGGTTTCTAATATAGTTCCAGTTATCAAGAAGAACAGTAAACTTAGGGTTTGCATTGATTTTCGAGATCTAAACAAGGCTACCCCTAAGGATGAGTACCCAATGCCGATTGCCGATCAATTGGTTGATGTTGCTTCAGGGCATAATATTATAAGTTTTATGGATGGTAATCCTGAATACAATCAGATTTTTATGGCAGAAGAAGACATTCATAAGACTGCTTTTAGATGTCTTGGTGCAATCGGCTTGTATGAGTGGGTTGTGATGACTATTGGCTTGAAGAACGTTGGAGCTACATATCAAAGGGCCATGAATTACATATTTCATGATCTGATCAGCTTGTTGGTTGAGATCTATATTGATGATGTGGTAGTGAAATCAAAGGAGATTGATGATCATATAGCCGATTTGAGGAAAGTTTTTAAGAGAACAAGGAAATATGGCTTGAAGATGAATCCCACAAAGTGTGCTTTTTGTGTATCGGTTGGATAAGTTTTGGGTTTTCTTGTTCATGAGAGGGGGATTGAGGTAACACAGAGGAGTATTAATGCAATCAAGAATATTCAACTTCTAGAAGACAAGAAGCAGTTGCAATCTTTTGTCGGCAAGGTGAATTTTATTAGGAGATTTATTTCTAACTTATAAGGGAAAATAGAGCCCTTCACACCTTTACTCAGATTGAGAGCCGATCAGGAGTTTACTTGGGGGGTAGAGCAACAAAAGGCTTTGGATAATATTAAAGAATATTTGAGTTCCCTTCCAGTTCTGATTCCTCCACAAAAAGGAGTACTTTTTAAGTTGTACTTGTCAGCCGATGAGAAGTCAATTGGCTCGCTCTTGATCCAGGAATTTGAGGGCAAGGAGAGAGTAATCTTCTATGTAAGCAAAAGACTTCTGGATGCAGAGATAAGGTATTCTCCGGTGGAGAAATTATGCTTGTGTTTATATTTCTCTTCCACAAAATTAAGGCATTATTTGTTATCCAATGAATGCACCATAATTTGCAAGTCCGATGTCGTTAAGTAGATGCTATCGGCTCCGGTGTTGAAAGGGAGAGCTGGAAAGTGGATCTATGCCTTAACAGAATTTGATCTCAGATATAAATTACCCAGAGCAGTTAAGGGGCAAGCCATAGCCGATTTTATTATTGAACATCGTGATGACTCGATTGGCTCGGTTGACATAGTGCCTTGGACATTGATGTTTGATGGATCGGTTTGTGCCCATGGTTGTGGTATCGGCTTGGTCATAATATCACCTAGGGGCAAGTTTTGAATTTGCTTATACTATTAAACCTTATGCCACCAATAATCAAGCTGAGTGTGAGGCAGTTCTCAAGGGATTACAACTCTTGAAGGAAGTTGAAGCTGATGTTGTTGAAATCATGGTTGATTATTTGTTGGTCATCAACCAGTTAGCTGGGGAATATGAATGCAAGAATCACACATTGATGATCTACAATGAGAAGTGCCGACAATTGATGGATAGTTTTCGGTTGGTGAATTTTAGGCATATTTCTCAAGAGCAGAACGTTGAAGCTAATGATTTGGCTCAGGGGCATCGGGAAATAAGCCGATGGTGAAAGATGTTGAGGTAGAAATCGCTACAATTACACCCAATGATTGGTGGTATGATGTATTTAATTATTTGAAGAATCCCACTCTGTCGGCTTCAAGAAAATTGTGATATAAAGCTTTGAGATATGTCTTGTTGGATGATGAGCTATATTATTGGACGATTGATGGGGTGTTGCTAAAGTGTTTGAGTGTCGATCAAGCAAAGGTTATGATGGGAGAAGTACATGAAGGTATATGTGGTACTCATTAATCGGTCCACAAGATGAAGTGGTTGCTTCGGAGAGCTGGGTATTTTTGGCTGATGATGTTAGAAGATTGTTTCAGATATTATAAAGGTTCTCAAGATTGCTAGAAGTTTGGAGCAATTCAAAGAGCACCAACATCGGCTATGAATCCTATAATCAAGCCATGGCCGTTCAGAGGTTGGGGAATTGATATGATCGGCAGATCAATCCACCTTCAAGCAAAGGACATAAGTTTATATTGGTGGCAACCGATTATTTCACAAAGTTGGCGGAGGCAATATCATTGAAGAATCCTGGGGATGCAATTCATTTTGTTAAAGAGCATATTATATATCGATTTGGTGTTCCTCAGACTGTCACAACCGACTAGGGATCTATCTTTGTATCAGATGAGTTTGTCCAATTTGCAAAAAGCATGAGGATTAAGTTGTTGAATTCTTTACCATATTATGCACAAGCCAATGGGCAGGCAGAACCATCTAACAAGAGTTTGATTAAGTAGATTAAGAGAAAGATTTTTGAATTTCCAAAGCAATGGCATAGCCGACTAGCTCAAGAATTGTGGTCTTATCGGATGGCTTGTCATGGATCGATCCAAGATCTCCTTACAAGCTAGTTTATGGGCATGAAGCTGTGTTACCATGGGAAAGTGTTGTCGGCTCAAGGAGGATTAATTTACAAGATGAGTTGACAGCCGATGATTATCATAATCTCATGGAAGATGAATTGGAAGAGTTGATTCAATCTAGGATGCGTTCTTTGGAGAAAGTAACAAGAGATAAGGAGAGAATTTCTCGTCATTATAATAATAAAGTTGTGCCAAAATCTTTTTCAATGGGTGAATTGGTTAGGAAATGGATTCCACCGATTGGAACTCGTGATAATAAATTCGGCAAGTAGTCTCCGAATTGGGAAGGGCCTTTTCGGATCTACAAGTATGTTTCTAAGGTGGCTTATATGTTGCAAGGGCTTGATGGAGAAGTTTTTGGAAGAACTCTCAATGGGAAATATTTGAAGAAATATTATCCAAGTGTTTGGATCAATTCATGATTCGGCTGTGTTATGCTAGTACATGGTAGCCGATGTGTTATCATCGCCTTTACATAGCCGATCTAAGTTATATCACCCTTACTCCTTTTAACTTATCATAATCGGTTGTGTTATGCCGATGTTTGGCATTGTAAAATTAGGGGGACATACATGCATACAAAATATGTGGACGTTAAAACAAAATTCACAGAAGTTATTTCACAGGAGTTCACAAAAGTTTCAAGCCCGTATTACAAAATCGGTTCATTCAGATACAAGCCTGTTGATAGCCAACATGATCCTTTGCCTAACTTGTTCTACTTCATCAATGGCTTGGCCATCAATTGCATCGGTTCCTGGGATCATCTTCAGAGACTTGGTTAGATCCGATAGATGTTTAACAGATGTCTTTAACTTGGATTTTTGCTCTTCGATGGCCCTGGGGAAATCATTAAGCTTTTGCTCTTCCGATGCTAATTCGGCATTGCAGTTCTCTAGTTCGGCTAGTAGCTCTGCCTTGCGATTTTTCACCCAATCAATGTTGGCCTGAGTAGAGTTTGGCCCAGTGATCATCTCATCAAGCTCGGCCTTGTCTACGTTGATTGATAGCCGATTAGCTTGAATAGAGGCTTCAAGATCTTTTCTTTCTCGCCGATCGGCAAATGTTGGAGAGCGAGGAGGCTTAATAAAAAAAAGGGAAAGACAGGTTTGGTTCAACATCGGTTGATTGAAAGTTAAGAAGAACTTTGAGTTCAGAGTTTCCGATGGAGGTGGTGCTGGTTTCTTCTTGGTAGCCAGTTTCTTTTTCTGCAAGTGAAAGAGTTTAGTAAGAATTATAATATGAATATTTAGAGGAATTAAACTCCAGAAAAATGCATACCAGAGGAAGACAAGTTTTGCGTGTTGGATTGGTTGGTGTCTTTTGACGGGCTAGTACATCAGCTGGCAGTGTTTGCATGGTTTTTCTTGTTTTGCTCACATCGACCGTAGCTTCATCGATGGCTTCTTCCATTTCTTCTTGATCTAAACATTCTTCTACATCTGGATCCAGAGTTGGCAGATCATCGGCTGCAGTAGTTTTTTGTGTCTTTGTGGTCTTTCTCTTTGCAGCCGATGGTTCAGCAGCCGATTGTTTGACCCTTTTCTCCTACCAGCTTCAGAAGAGGTTGGTTTATGAATTTGGCCATGATGTAAGGAAGCTGTCTTGGGGGCATTATAGCCGATTATTGAAGGAGATAATCCACCACCATTTGGAAGAATTCCTGCATCATAGCAAATAACTGCTCCACTTTGACTGGCATGAGGAGGTAAGGAGTCTATGGTCTGCAAACAAGGAAAAAGAAGTCATCAAATATTGAAAGATGTAAGATGGCAATGAAGAATCTGACAAAAGGAAGAATGCTTACTTGTGGAACCAACTCTAGGTAAATGGTAGTCAAATACATTCAAGCCGATTGATGAAAAAGATGTTTCTTCCATTCTATCCACCTTCGGTCAAAAGTTGCACTCCTCACTAGGGCTAACTCGATGTTATCAATGTTGCCTAGCAAAGGTCCTAGAATGTTCAGCAGCCTGTCCATCATGAGGGCCGAGGTGATTTCTCCTCTGGTTTGGATCTTGTCGACAAAATACACGCCTATTGGTAGCTGACCCATTCCTAGTTGTCTAGTAGCACTTATCAGATGATAAAAGTCATATGAGACTCGAACATTTTCTGCCCTGATGGATGCGGACAGGGAGTATGCAAGGGGATATGGAAGTTGTAAAAACTTCTCTGGATCTGTCAAATTTTTCAGAGTTGATTTCGTCAAATCTAAAATCGACTGGGAGCTCAAAGTCTTCAGAATGCTCATAAGCAAACCAAACACTTGAATCCCTTGGAAATCCCTCATAGAAGTTGTCGAACCAATTTTTGAAGAGATCAACTAATAGACTTGATCCAGTAGATGTAGATGTTGCCTCGCAAAGGACATGCATCGGCGAGTTGTAACCTCATTACCATCATCGTCTATGGTTGGCTATGTTGATGGGAAATCGGCTTCTGTTAATGCCGACCTCTTAGCAGCATTGAGGGTGTGCAGGTTGAGCCAGATCTGCAAGAGCGACCAAGGGCCACCAGTGCCGATGGCAGAGTTTGTGGCAATCCGAGCTGATGCAAAGTCAAAGGTTTGGTAGAGATATCCTAACAGATACTTGCCCAATGGAAGTTGCTTCTTATCTGCTAGGGCTTCGGCCACATATTGCCAATTGGTGGTAGGGCCACAACTCGGACTGCAGAACAAGAATTTCTCCAACCACATCAACAGAAAAGTTGCATGTTCTTTGGGGGTTACTGGACCAATTCCCATGTTCTGAGTGATAAATCCGTTCCAACCACCGATGGCCCCAGTTTTGAAAGAAAACTGGCTCTTGGTATTCAAGCTAACTGGGTTAGCTGATGAAGTGATATCCAAGCATGTGATCATGACTATGTCCAAAAGAGTTGGTGTCATTGGTCCTTGATTAAACAAGAAGGTGTTCGGAGTGTTGGACCAAAAGTAACTTGCGGCCGATAGCATGGGTTCATCCTTGGTCATATCAACTGTAGTCAGAGCTAGGCATTGTGCTATTCCATGTTATTCCCAATGGGTCTGCTTGGTAGCTAATATTCTATTGTACCAAACCTGTCAATTTTTGTTAGTGGATGGCCAAGATTTGAAGGTTCCAGCCCAATGAGCTAAGCTAGGGTTCGTCAACCTAAAGGGAACCCTATTGGGTTCGGCACTGATAAACTCAGTAGGGTCTGTGTTGCCGATTGGTCCCAAGAAATAATTGGTTTGAATGGACCAGAGTAGGAATTGCAACTTGGTTGGAAAGATACTAAAGTGGAGAAAAGCGAATCATGAACAGGAAAACCAATCTATAGCAAGAAAAGAAGTTGTAGCCGATAAGGCTTACCTCGAAAAATTCAGCCGATGGGGTGCCAGAGGGGTTGGCAGAGGTCGACATCATTGGAGATGGAGTCGCCGCCGCAAGGGGATCGCTTGCAGGTTCGCCGAGGGCTTTGAGGAGATCGTCGATGAAGTTGGGGGTAGCTATGGCTAAAGAGGTGAAAACGAAAATAAAGTCGTGACAATCTTCAAAGCGGTGGTTATTATTTAAAGAGGTGCGGTAACGATCGGAATGGAAAACCCTAGATTTTCTTTGAGATAATATTAGGCAAATGCACAATACTATAAATATAGCAGACTTGGGGGCATGTGTTAATGACCAAATTTGGTAAACCATGCATCGGATTTGAAGTTAAGGCCGAAATAGATTTGGAGGAGATCGTGATTCCTAGAAACAAAGTACACATCAGTTGCAAGCTGAATCGGCTAAGGTGTTCATCGGCTGATACCGAGTCTGACAAGGTAAGCCGATGTAGCCGATTCCGGTAAAGATGACATTGGGATCATCGTCAGATCAGGTTGATGTGCTTCATGATGATTGCCATATATGGATAGAGTCCGAAAAAGGCAATTGTATCAATTAATTAGGTTATTTTAAGTTATTTCCTTATAGATTGTGCCGGTAAGAGTCCGCCTAAGTGACTTGTTTGTATTTTGAGTTGTAATAGAGATAAGAGTTGTGTTCGACAAGGACATATTATGTATTTGGGTATAAATATAGCCCAAGAGTGTGTAATCAAATAAAAATCACTTCAATAACACTTTCGGCGCATTGCGACCATTTCTACTTTCATTTGTTTCGACGAGTTCTTGCTTTCAAGCTGGGCTGCATCAGGTTCGATCTCCAACAAGAGGTAAAACTTGTTATGGCGGCTTGCATTCTCGAGATTAGTGCTTACATCTTTATGACACAATAATCCTATTCACGTAAATCGTCGAGTTATCTTATATGGTATATAATCAAAATAAATATTGCTATCTAATCCCGATCGACTAGCATCTGTTACTAGACAACATCTGATAGGGTTAGATATTAATGTTGACCTATATTATATAGTGTATCCACCATCTCGAAAGGTTTTCATCGATTTTTTTAGACCTTACGCTTCTCTTTATACTTAGTGCTGCATCGATTAAGTCTGACCTATTAAGTATTATTCAGAATCATCATGTTATCTTGTTCTATGATTGCTGTTAGAGATGGCATTAGGGTTTCAGTCGATCTTACCTGGTTTAGTTATCTTGTTTCCTACGTGTTAACTTGATATGCTAAATCTGCTCTTTATATTAAGATATCATTGTGGTAAAATATATTAAGCTTGTTTTTAATCTGTTAGGTCATCTTAACACTTGTGTGGAGATTATGGCAATCGGGTATCCACATGGCAAGCTTATCCGACTGGAGGTAGGGATAGATTGCGCCTGCCAATTATGTAAACAAAATATGACTTGGGTGTTACGTTGCCGATTGAGATAAGGCAACGGCTCGTAGTCACGGTTTGGTAAGATTGAGGAAACCGACTTAGAGTAAGATAGGGTTTTCGATTTGTAAGCCCGCCTCCCAAGACTATATAAGGGGGGTGAGGGGCGTCCCTTGAGGGATATCAGAGGTTAGATCAGATTTATGAGTTTTCTGAGCTACAGATCTTGAGATCAATAAACACTCGGCGGATCGAATCCCCGAAACAGGAGTAGGGTATTACCTCACGAGAGGGCCTGAACCTGTCTAAACATTGTTTTCCACCCAACCCATTGTGCTTGGCGATCTTGACTGCACCCCCAAAATTCTATTGCCGAAACCAAGTTTTGACAGTTGGCACGCCAGGTAGGGGCCCGCGCGTCAAGACTTCTTCGACAATCTCGCCGACAAGCGCGATGGGATCTTCTTCAGGATTCGGCGACTTCGTCGCCAATGACTTCGACAAGTTGACCTCCTTTGACTCGGATTCGAACCAGTTGGAAGGAGAGACCTACTCGGCGCCGTTCGGGCTCCCGAACAACACCAAGATCTACAACGAAATCTTGGATTCCAAGATGCAGTCCATCCACTCTGAGGAAAGAACTCACTCGGCGCCGTTCGGACTACCGAACGCCGCTGAGATCTGCAGCGATCTTCTCATCACCCCGTCGGAGCCAATCCACTCGGAAGAAGACCTCTCAGCACCGTTTGGATTACCAAACACCGCTGAGATCTACGGCAAGCTCCTCCACTCCGAATCAAGATTGATCCACTTGGGGAGATCCATGTCCGCAAGCTCCGACTCGGACTGGAACAATCCAGATTCGAACTACCCGGGCTCAAGGGAGATCACCGTCATCCTCCAGCCCCTCGGCTCATGCTCATCCTCAGAGCTCAACGAGTATCTCAGCTCCTCAGGCTTTGACGACCTTTATGGCATCCCCTCAGACGAAGCCAGCGACTCCGATTGCGACAAGGACTACGAGCCGAAGTGCTTCGACGTCCTCATGGCTGAGGTGGCCGAGTCCGACTCAGCCATGGCCCGCAGGCTTGCGGAGGAAGAATGAGCCAGAATTGAGCAAGAGCGCAAGCTGGCCGAAGAGGAGAAGAAACGCAAAGAGGAAGCCGACAGAAGGAAGCAGGATCTAAGGGCATCCGGACGATCCGCTCAAGAGGCTATACTTCAAACGCGTGTCCGCAACACCAATATCTTTCAGACACCGCAACAGAATGTTGTCGCTGCCCTCACTCTCCTGGACACCGTCATCGAGACGACGCCCCCGGACGTAACCCCAATCCTAGACAAGATCAACACCATCGTCGCAGCTACGGCCAACGGTCATCCCTCCACCTCAGCACGAAGGCCGACTGAGTCCGTGGCTGAAACGCCCGACAGAAGCCGACTCCCGCCGCTAAGGTCAAGGGATTACAAGAGGCCCGAGCCAGACCGGTCGACAACCAGGCCAAGAGGCCCACGCCACGAGTCCACGCACAAGCATCAGGAGCAAACGGCCGACTCCCGTGAGAAGCAACATGGACGTCCACCCGTCTACCACCACGTCCGCCGCAACAATAGCTCCAGCTACCGAAGCAGCCTTCCGAGGACCTCGCCGAGTGATCTGCGGGAAGTCCTCGATCGTCGCTATCAAGAGCGAGATCAACGCACTCGGGAAGATCGGAGGGGATCACCGGACAATAAATGACGACGAAGTACCAGCTTTCACTCGGGAGCTTCGCCGAGTGCATTGGCCGAATGGGTTCAAACCAACCGGAATCGAGAAGTACGACGGCAAGACCAACCCCGAGTCATGGCTGACCGTGTACACTCTCGCTATCCGTGCAGCAGGAGGCAACAACAAGGCCATGGCCAACTACTTACCCGTGGCCCTCGCCAATTCAGCCAGGAACTGGCTCACGAGCTTACCAAGAGGCTCAATCGGCTCGTGGAGTGAGCTGAGAGACCACTTCGTTGCCAACTTCCAGGGCACCTTCGAGAGACCTGGAACCCACTTCGATCTCTACAACGTCATCCAGAAGCCGGACGAACCTCTGAAGGACTACATTCGACGCTTGTCCGAAAAGCGCAACAAGATCCCCAACATCACCGACGACATCATCATCGCCGCCTTCCAAAAGGGAGTCCGTGATGAGCTGTTGATCGGGAAGTTTGGGTGCAACCCACCGAAGACGGTGAAACAGATGTTTGAGACCGCAAATTCTTACGCCAAATTCAACGATGCCATCAAAGCGGCGCGCCAAGACCGGCCCGACAGGAGGGACGACGAGCAGGCGGGAGGAAGTCGGAATCCTAAGAAGGATAACGGCAACAACAATCAAGGCCAAAAGGACCGCAAGCGCCGACCTGAAGATCTAGTTGCTGCAACCTCCAACTCCCAACGCCGCCCCCGAGTCGCGGCCTACGACGCCATCATGAATGCTCAGTGCACGCATCATCCCAATCACAAGCACGCGGCTAAGGACCGCTTTATTTATAAACAGTTTGCCGAGCAATATGCGGCACAGCTCAACAAGAAGCCGACTGATGAAGCCGGTCCATTGGGCGCCAAGAAGAACAACACGGCTGAGAATGCCGAGCCCTTTCAAGACCCCGTGGGCGAGCTGAATCACATCTTCGGGGGGCCGCTAGCCTATGAATCCAAGAGGAAACAGAAGCTAACTGACCGAGAGGTCAACGCGGCGCAACCCGAGGTCCCACAGTACCTACGATGGTCGGAGGTGGCCATCACTTTTGACCCCTCGAATCATCCCGACCGAGTGGTTCACCCGGGGCGCTATCCACTCGTCTTGGACCCGGTGGTCCGCAACATCAAGCTCAAGCGCGTCCTCATCGATGGGGGCAGCGCTCTCAACATTTTGTTCACCAAGACCTTGGACGAGATGCAGATCCCGAGGGCCGAACTGAAGGCAAGCTCAGCCCCCTTCCATGGAGTTATCCCGGGGCTATCATCTACACCACTCGGGCACATCGCCCTTCCGGTCACCTTCGGAGTTCGAGAGAATTTCCGGACGGAGAACATCACTTTCGAGGTGGTCGACTTCGAAACGGCCTACCACGCCATCATCGGAAAGCCTGCACTTGCCAAGTTCATGGCGATACCCCATTACACCTACCTCTGCTTGAAGATGCCGGGTCCCAACGGCGTCATCACGCTTCGCAGTGACGTGAAGCAAGCCCTCACCTGCGACAAGGAGAGCTGCGACATGGCCCAATCTCGTGAGAGATCATGTGGCCAGCAACAGATCCGATTGGCTGCATCGACTTCCGCAGAGGGTGAAATCTCCACGAAGAAGATAGCCAAATCAGGAACCGGCGACGCCAAGACCAAGAAGATCTCCCTTGATCCATCGGATCCCTCGAAAACTACTATAATCGGCGCTGAACTAGATCCTAAATAGGAAAGCGCGCTCGTCACCTTCCTCCAAAATAATAAAGATGTTTTTGCTTGGAAACCATCGATATGCCTGGAATTCCTAGGGAGGTGATCGAGCACTCTTTACACGTCAAAGATGACGCAAAGCCGATAAAACAACGATTACGCAGATTCGCGCAGGATCGAACAGATGCCATCAAGGAAGAGCTCACAAAGCACTTGGCCGCCGGTTTCATCAAAGAAGTTCTACATATCGACTGGCTAGCCAACCCAGTTCTGGTCCGGAAAAAGACGGGGCAATGGCGCATGTGCGTTGACTACGCCGACCTCAACAAAGCCTGCCCCAAAGATCCATTCGGGCTGCTTCGCATCAACCAAGTCGTAGATTCAACAGCCAGCTGGCAACTCCTGAGCTTTTTGGACTGTTACTCGGGCTACCACCAGATCAACTTATAAGAATCCGACTGCCTGAAGACATCGTTCATCACGCCGTTTGGGGCCTACTGCTACATCAGCATGCCTTTCGGCCTGAAGAACGCCGGCGCCACATACCAACGCATGATCCAGAGGTGTTTTTAGACGCAGATCGGCAAGAACGTGGAAGCTTATGTCGACGATGTCGTCATCAAGACCAAGCAGAAAGAAGAGCTGATTGCCGACCTAGAGGAAACCTTCGCAAATATTCGGGCCTTCAGAATGAAGTTGAACCCGCAGAAGTATGAACCTGTGAATGCTGCCAATTTTTCGCCCGACAGAGCCATGTCCCAGCCCAAGAGCTACAAACAATTCCACTATCCTGGCCATTTGCGGTAATGGGCTTAGACATGGTCGGCCCTTTCAAGAAGGCTCCGGTAGGATTCACGCACCTATTCGTCGCAATCGACAAATTCTCCAAATGGATCGAAGCTAAGCTGGTTGCTACAATCACCGCCGACAAGGCACGAGACTTCATCCTCAACATCGTACACCGTTTCGGCGTCCCAAACAGAATTATAACCAACAATGGGACTCAATTCACTTTGGAGGCATCTTCAAGGAATTTTGCGAAGACTTCGGAATCAAAATTTGTTATGCGTCAGTTGCACATCCCAAAAGCAATGGACAAGTCGAGCGTGCCAACGGCATGGTCCTTCAAGCCATCAAGGCGCGCGTGTTCGATCGCCTAAGTCCTTACACAGGCAAGTGGGTTCAAGAGCTCCCCTCGGTTCTATGGTCTCTGCGGACCACACCCAGTCGGGCTACCGGCCAAACTCCTTTCTTTCTGGTCTATGGCGCAGAAGCCATGTTGCTAAACGAGATGGAGTATGAATCCCTCCGAGTCCGCAGTTTCAACGATGAACGCTATGACCCAAACCGAGTGGATGACCTCACCCGACTGGAAGAGGCCCGTGAGACAGCCCTCATCCAGTCGGCAAAATATCTTTAAGGGCTTACACGATACCACAGTCGCAACGTTCGAGCACGAGCTTTTATCGTTGGCGATCTGGTTCTGCGCAAGATTCAAGCCACCAAGGACCGTCACAAGTTATCCCCCTTATGGGAAGGACCGTATATAATTGCTGAGGTGACTCGGCCAGGCGCATATCGACTAAAGCGAGAAGACGGATCTATGGTGGAGAATTCCTGGAACATCGAGCATCTTCGACGATTCTATGCTTAAACTGACTTAAGTTTCATGTTCTTCTTGACTGCCAACCTCAAGCAAGATGACTTCTTGAGTTAGCAGTCGGGGGCTGTACATATGTCAATAAAGCATGGTTTTTTGAGTCAACCTGTGCGTATTTGGTTTGTCATTGTTTAATGTTCCTTGATTCGAGTTCAATGTTTAAGGACTGAGAATTTTTTGATGACCTAATTGAGCTTAGGCTTGGTGACAGTCGGACGAAAATTACTTAAGAAATTTTACATGAAAACTCGGATCAAGGCATTAACATAAATAAGCAAAATATCTACAAAGTTTATATCAGAAAGTTGCATATAATGTTTACAAGACAAATTAAGGCCAGAAGTGGTTCACTACATCGGTAGCCACCTTCTTGGCCGATTCCTGTGCCTCATTAACCAAATCGAGGGCCTGCTCATCTGAAGTCCCCTCGGCGAAGCCCTCCCCGACTTAATCCACATCCACTCGAGGGTAGAGTGACTTCGTTAGTGCAAGGGCAAAGGCCGCTCCCAGGACAGCCGCCTCTGAAATGTTGGTCAAATACTGGTCAGGGGCTCGCCTAAGCTTGTCAAAGACTTCAACTTGGTCTAGTGAGCTGGTCCCGATTCCATGATGGAACAAAGACAGCAAGATCGGCGCTGCTGTGTTAGCTACATCTTCTCGGACCTCCCCAGCCCGTTTGACCCCCTCAAGTAAGACGTCATATTGAGCTCGGGTTTTGACTTTGTAAGCTGCCAAAAGAACATCATGCAAGGCACTCGAAGACAACGCAGTACAACGAATTGTTAGTGATATGCCCTAGAGGCAACATGAAGATGTTGGATATCATAGTCAATGTTTATGTATTAATGAATAAAGTGTTATTCAGTTTCATGAAATAGACATCTTGTATTGATCAATAAGTACATGACTTATTTATGAGACTCTATATGTATGAATCTATTTCTAAATGATCCCTGATGATATATCATATTATTGGAACTAATATGATTCTAAGATTGATTATCATGTCTCATAGATCATGGGTATGGAGATACCAAGTCAATAAACATGGACACATGTGTTAGAGAACACATTGTTAGATAGACCCACCATGAGACACTACAGGAATCAATGTGACATTAGTTGGTCTCAGGTAGTGTTGGTACAAAGTCCTTAGACCTGAGATCACCATGGATTCCAACATGTGTGGTAGCCTACTTTGGGAGTACCAAACGCTATTCCGTAACTGGGTAGTTATAAAGCTAGTTTTCGGGTTTGCTATGAAACATGGAGTGGGATGTGAGTGATCAAGATGGAATTTGCCCCTCCTTTGGAGAGATATCTCTGGGCCCCTCGAGGTAATGGATTATGGAAATGCATGGCCATGCTAAGTTGATTGAGGAGTCAATCAACAGATAGATAATCCAATACGGTTCGAGTGAATGGTTAAGCTATTGAAGGGATGGCACATATGTTGCCTATAGCTTAACTGGTATCGTGAGGCAAAGGGATTTGTGTACACATTACAGGTTCAGAGCCGATATTATATTCTTGTATACTATGGTGTCAATATGTGCTGCTAGGCGTCGGTTGTTGACGGTCGGCTGAGTTGGACTCGAGCCGACGATCGGCTAAGTTAGACTATAGCCGAAACCGAGTATACCTGAACCTACAGGGTCGCACGCTTAAGGGGATAAGAACAGGAATTCGAGTTGGACTCGGATACGGCTCGATCGGATAGGGATCCGATCGGATAGAGTCCTATGAGCTTACGACGTATGGGCGGCCAACTCTGTGAGATTCGGATGAGACCCGATTCAAAATAGAGTCCTGATCGGCCACTAGTCCCTGTCGGCCAACTCTACATAAATGAGGAAGGGGTGGAGAGCTGCGGCACGTCAATTGCATCGCATTGAACCGAATCCGCAACAGAAGTCGCTGAGATCAATCTCCACGGAAACCCTCCCCACTTTCGAGCCAAACCCTAGCCTTGCATCGCGTGCTAGCACATGGGTGTTCGGCGTTCTGTCCCCGGACATGTGGATACCGGTAGAGGCGCTGCTACGTTACGCGCTGTTGATCGGCTACGGATCGGCTGTGGTGGAATCGGCTGCGGTCGAGCGCATTGGAGCGAGGCGACTGCGGGAGGTCGGACGACTCGGATCGGCTGCGACATCGGCTGTCAGCTCACGGGAATCGGCAACACAGTTCCAGATCGGATAGCCCTAATTGGCTGTTTCCGCTGCATACTCCAATCGGTAACGATTTATCGGCCCTTACTTGCAAGTGTTCCTGGTTTGCGCAGTAGAAAATTTTTGTTTTCGGCTAGCGTAGCTTCCGCGTAACCCTTCACGAATATCTCTGAAAGAGCTCACCTTCAAACTCGGTCTCCAGCTCGGCCTTGCTGAGGCTGACTGCCTCCAGCTGGATTTGGAGCGAGTGAACCTCCGATGAATTTTCTACAACAAGAGAGGTTGTCAGCAACCGAAATCAACATAGAAGCCATAAAGAGACTTAGAGGGTTAGGCTTACTCCCGATTGAACCCTAGAGGTCGAGGTTTTCTTCCCGGAGTTTGGCTACCTCCCTCCTCAGGGCTGCTTCCCTCGACACGGCCTCTTCTCGAGTGGTCTTCAACTTTTGCTGGATGTCCTCCAGGGAGTTTAGATGCGGGACCCGAAGGGTTACGCGGAAGCTACGCTAGCCGAAAACAAAAATTTCTACCGCAAACCGGGAACACTTGCAAGTAAGGGCCGATAGATCGTTACCGATTGGAGTAGAGTGCAGCGGAATAGCCAATCAGGGCAATCCGATCCGGAACAGTGTAGCCGATTCCCGGAGACAGCCGATTCGCCAATCAGCCGATTCGAGTCGTCCGGCCGCGTTCTCACGCCTCGTTCCGATGCGCCCGACCGCAGCCGATCAAGAGCGTGCAACGTAGCAGCGCCTCTACCGGTATCCACACGTCCGGGGACGAACGCCGTACACCCGTGTGCTAGCACGCGATGCAAGGCTAGGGTTTGGCTCGAAAGTGGGGAGGGTTTCCGTGGAGATTGATCTCGGCGACTTCGTTGCACGCGATGCAATTGACGTGTCACGCTCTCCACCCCTCCCTCCTTTATATAGAGTTGGCCGACGGGACTAGTGGCCGATTAGGACTCTATTTTGAATCGGATCTCATCCGTATCTCATAGAGTTGGCCGCCCCACACGTCGTAAGCCCATAGGACTCTATCCGATCGGATCCCTATCCGATCGAGCCGTATCCGAGTCCAACTCGAATATCTATTCTATCCCCTTAAGCGTGCGACCCGTAGGTTCAGGTATACTCGGTTTCGGCTATAGTCTAACTTAGCCGATCGTCGGCTCGAGTCTAACTCAGCCGACGTCAATAGCGGCGCCTAGCAGCACATATTTACACCATAGTATACAAGAATAATATCGGCTCGAACTGTGATGTGTACACAAATCCCTTTGCCTCACGATACCGGTTAAGCTATAGGCAAGATGTGTGCCATCCCTTCAATAGCTTAACCATTCACTCGAACCGTATTGGATTATCCGTCCGTTGATTGACTCCTCAATCAACTTAGCATGGCCATGCATTTCCATAATCCATTACCTCGAGGGCCAAGAGATATCTCTCCAAAGGAGGGGCAAATTCCATCTTGATCACTCACATCCCACTCCATGTTTCATAGCAAACCCGAAAACTACCTTTATAACTACCCGATTACGGAATAGCGTTTGGTAGTCCCAAAGTAGGCTACTACACATGTTGGAATCCATGGTGATCTCGGGTCTAAGGACTTTGTACCAACACTACCCGAGACCAACTAATGGCACATTAATTCTGTAGTGTCTCATGGTGGGTCTATCCAACGATGTGTTCTCCAACACATATGTCCATGTTTATTGATTTGGTATCTCCATACCCATGATCTATGAGACATGATCATCAATCAATAAACATGCCGATCTTAGAATCATATTTGTTCCAACAATATGACATATGATCGAGGATCGTTTAGAAATAGATTCATACATAAAGAGTCTCATAAATAAGTCACGTACTTATTGATCAATACAAGATGTCTATTTCATGGAACTGAATAACACTTTATTCATTTATACATAAACATTGACGTGATATCCAACATCTCCATGTTGCCTCTAGGGCATATCACTAACAATCTCCCACTTGCACTAGAGTCAATCATGTTAGTATCTAATACCCATTGCTCTTGTGTGCGCCTCATGCTTCGGTGAGGAGAGGTTTTGTCGGCGGATCGGCTATGTTGAGATCCGTGTGCACTTTGCATATCTTGACATCACCTCTGTCCACTATCTCGCGGATGAGATGATATCGCCGAAGTATGTGTTTGGACTTCGATGTGACCTCGGCTCCTTGGCTTGCGCAATGGCTCCACTATTATCACAATAGAGAGACATTAGACCGTCGTACTAGTCATCACACGAAGCTCGAAACGAATTTCTTGATCCAAACGGCCTCCTTTGCGGCTTCGAAGCAGCAATGTACTCGGCCTCCGTTGTAGAATCGGCAACGTATCTGCTTGGAACTCTTCCAGCTGACTGCGCCTCCGTTCAGGCAGAACACGAACCCATATTGCGATCTATAATCATACTTGTCTGTTTGGAAGCTAGCATCGGTGTAACCACTTACAACGAGCTCTTCTTCACCTCCATAGACTAGGAACATATCCTTAGTTCTTCTCAAATACTTAAGGATATTCTTTACGGCGATCCAGTGACCTTCACTGGATCGGCGGTATCTGCTCGTAGCACTCAAAGCGTACGAGACATGCGGGCGTGTACAAAGCATGGCATACATGATGGATCCAATTGCCGAAGCATATGGAACCATACCCATCTTATTCCGCTCATCATGTGTCTGAGGGCACTTATTCTTGCTAAGATTAATGCCATGTGACATGGGCAAGAAACCTTTCTTGGAATCATGCATGTTGAACCTTTTCAACACCTTGTCAATGTATGTACTTTGGCTTAATCCAATTAGCCTATTGGATCTATCTCTATAGATCCGAATGCCCAATATGTATGCTGCCTCCCTAAGTCTTTCATGGAAAAACTATTTTTCAATGAAGACTTGACAGATTCTAGCATAGGGATATCATTTCCAATCAGTAATATGTCATCCACATATAAGATTAGAAATACAATTGCGCTCCCACTGACCTTTTTGTAAACACAGGCCTCTTCTTCATTTTTGATGAAACCAAACCCTTTGATTACTTCATCAAAACGAATATTCCAACTCCGAGATGCTTGCTTCAATCCATAAATGGATTTCGTAGCTTGCATATCTTTCCAAGCGATTCGGATCGACAAAACCCGAGGTTGTATCATGTATACATCCTCGCTTAGGTTTCCATTTAGGAAAGCCGTTTTGACATCCATCTCGCCATATCTCATAATCGAAATATGCAGCAATCGCTAGGATAATCCGAATAGATTTAAGCATTGCGACGGGCGAGAAGGTTTCATCATAATCAACTCCTTGAATCTGTTTAAAACCTTTCGCCACCAATCGCGCCTTATAGATGTGAACATTTCCATCCATATCGGCCTTTTCTTAAAAACCCATTTGCACTCAATGGTTTTGACACCATCAGTGGATCAACCAAGTTCCAAACTTGATTGTCGTACATGAATTCTATTTCGGATTTCATGGCTCCAAGCCACTTGTTGGAATCGGGTCCCACCATCGCTTCCTCATAGGTCTTAGGTTCATCGTTGTCCAATACAAAATATCACATTGTTCCGCACTGTGTACTCGGGTGCACGACGTGATCTTTCGACCTCCGTGGGCTGGTGTATCTACAACGGTGGCGCAACACTTTGCACCACTGTTGTGGTTCTCGTGGTCGCGAAACATTTTTCGGTGTTTCTTGAACTTCTTCAAGATGCACCCCTGCTCCCACTAACCCTTCTTGAAAGAAACTCTTTCTCCAAGAAGACACCGTGTCGGGCGACAAACACTTTGCCTTGTTCCCGATTATAAAAGTAATATCCCTTAGTTTCCTTAGGATATCCCACAAAGAAGCACTTGTTAGATTTGGGTGTGAGCTTGTCGACCGTAAACATCTTACATAAGCCTCACATCCCCAAATTTTCGAAAAGACAAACTAGGGGTTGCCCTGTCCATATCTCATATGGTGTCTTTTCAACGACTTAGATGGAACTCTATTTAGTGTGAGCGCAGTTGTTTCAAGAGCATATCCCCGAAGGATAACGGAAGATCACTTTGGCTCATCATCGACCGCACCATGTCCAACAAGGTGCGATTTCTCCGTTCGGACACTCCATTCCATTGCGGAGTTCTCGGGAGTCAAGCGTGGAACAATTCCACAATCTTTCGATGATTACCAAACTCTTGGCTCAAGTATTCTCCTCCACGATCGATCGTAGAAACTTAATTGTTTTCCCTAAATGATTCTGTACTTCATTCTGGAATTCTTTGAACTTTTCAAAGGATTCGGACTTATGCCTCATTAAGTAGATATAACCATATCTACTAAAGTCATCGTAAAGGTAATGAAGTATTGATAACCACCTCGGCCGTTGAGCTCATTGGTCCACATACATCGGTATGTACGAGTGCCAATAAGTCACTTGCTCTCTCACTATGTCCCGTGAAAGGTGCCTTTGTCATCTTACCAAGTAAACAAGACTCACATGTCTCAAATGATTCAAAATCAAAAGAGTGAAGCAATCCATCCTTATGGAGCTTCTCCATGCGTTTCTCATTTATATGGCCTAAGCGACAATGCCGGATAAACGTGGGGTTTATATCATTAGAGAGTTACCTTTACGTATTAATGTTATAGATGGGAGACGCTTCAAGATTCATAACGTATAATCCATTCACCAATGGAGCATGAAAATAGAACATATCTCTAAGATATATTGAACAACCATTGTCCATTGATCTAAAATCATATCCTTCCGCTTGCAAACATGAAGCGGAAATGACGTTTTGACATAGTGTTGGAACACAATAACAATTATTCAATTCCAAAACTAATCCGAAGGTAGATGAAGTGGTATCGTGCCGACAACAACCGTAGCAACGCTTGCTCCATTGCCGACGCGAGTTCACCTCGCCCCTTCTCAATCCTCTACTTCTTCTCATTCCCTGCAACGATTTGCAAATATGAGCTACTGATCCGGTATCAAATACCCAAGAGTCAGTAGGTGAAGTAGCAAGATTAATGTCTATAACATTAATACCTGAAGCAGAAGTCGTACCTTGCTTCTTTTTGAGATCCTCCATGTACTTCTTGCAGTTCCTTTTCCAGTGGCTGTCTCCTTGCGGTAGAAGCAAACGGCATCCGATGCCGCCGATCCCTTCTTGCCCTTCTTTGCATTGGAGGCACTCGCGATCTCATCGGGAGTTAACTTCCTCTTGGTGCAAAGTTTCTTGACAGGTGGTTTGCGCTTTGCCTTCGCATCATCATCACATGATGACCGTTTTTCGGATACTCTCCTCAGCTGTCTTTAGCATCCCATGCAATTCAGCCAAGGTTCTATCCATATTGTTCATGTGATAGTTTAATATGAATGGCTCGAAGCTCGGAGGGAGCGATTGGAGAATCACATCAGTAGCCAACTCTTGGCTAAGGGGAAAACCTAGTTTTTCCAGACTCTCGATATAGCCAATCATCTTTATCACATGCGGATCGACGGGATTCCCTCAACAAGCCGCACGCAAACAAGGACTTTGAGGTGTTGAAGCTCTCGGCCCGAGCTTGGTTCTCAAACATGCCACGCAGTCCCCGAATAATAGTGTGGAGCATCGCTGCTCTCATATTGCTTCGAAGCTCGGGGACATTGTAGCAAGCATGAGACAGCTTATATCTAGGGCATCATTAGTGTGCTTCTCATAAGCCCTCCGTGCGTTGCGGTGGCATTATTTGGCAAATCCTCGGGATAGGGTACTTCAAGAACGTACTCCTTACGCTCTTGCTTGAGAACAATTCTCAAGTTGCGATACCAATCCATAAAGTTTGTTCCATTTAATTTTTCCTTTTCGAGAATAGATCACAAATTAAAGGTACTGGGTGTAGTATTAGCCGCCATTTATTCTACAACGAAAAACAAAGTTTAGCACAATGTTTATGTTATGTCTTTTGTTAAACAATTTAACATAAGACTCCCATTACGTATTTTCCACCTTCCCTCTAGGTTACGTATTGGGTCAAGATCCACATGTTAGTTAATTTTCTAGTGAGCTTTGGCATCACTTGCTAGAAAATTAGTAACATCGGTAAGCAACTCCTTGCTAATCACATCTCTATGTGACTCTTGTTGTTGGTGTGGCATCTCCATGCCCCGGCCCCAACCTATGCCCCAAGGCCCAAAACTGTTTTGATAGCCTTGTTAAGTAAACCAAATGCTCTGCTGTATATGTCCGACATATACCCCCTCGTGTTATGATAGAGAATGGCACTCTGCTTTGGCAGACCCACCATTGACGAGCATAACGGTGACGGGTGCAACATTTGGAAGGGCATCATTACTACTTAATTTTGTGAGGGATGCTATCCTATCAAACAAACATATCACATATATGAAAGCAGGTAGAATAGCATGAAATAGTATGGCCCCCTTCACATGGTGATCTCCATCTCCATGCCGGTGTACAGGATCTCCATCTTCATCACCGTTCTTTCGAGTGCCGAATGCTTGATTTCTTCAAACTAAGCTACTACTATAGAAGCTCTAATTGAAGATTACATCGACTCGCAGTCATGAAAGAATATTACAAGCATTGCAC
This sequence comes from Oryza australiensis, assembly GCA_019925245.2. NCBI lineage: Eukaryota > Viridiplantae > Streptophyta > Magnoliopsida > Poales > Poaceae > Oryza > Oryza australiensis. The sequence goes on from JAIFGZ020000833.1 coordinate 249,104, forward strand.
GTATGAAAGAATATTACAGGGATTGCACATATGAAAGAATATTACATGCATCACATGCATCTCATACATACAATAGGGCCATACCATCTCAAAGCATTCTCTGCAAAAACAAGTTAGGCGTAGAAACGTTTTCTACTTATCGCAGAGATACGGCACCGAGACGACCTATAAGGGGGTACGCACACAGCGGTCCCGCGGGCGGGGGTCGAGGGGAAGCCGCCCCTCGCGGGCTTCCGGGCAGCGCCGGAACACCACACGAAATTCATAGATCCAATCTATGAATTCGCTTACGAAACCATGTCGGCATAATATGATTATGCCGTCCCGATACACTATCAAGGGAGATGGTTTGCGTAGGCGCGAGGCAGCTAACAAGATCGGACTACGAGATAGCTTCGGCATAATCACATTATACCGTTCCGATACACTATCAAGGAACGCTATCTCGAACCCAACTCAAACCGAGTTATATGGAAATTGCTTCGACGTAATCATATTACGCCGTTCCGATACACTATCAAGGAACGCAATTACCATTAACTCTCCTCAACAGATCCCGTAAAACCGATTGATCTAATCAACCCGTGTGCAAAATTTGTTCCAGATCCAATCTAAAACCCGAACTAAGCAAGATTAGCTCGATAGCACGAAGGGTTACGCGGAAGCTACGCTAGCCAAGAACAAAAATTTCTACCGGCAAACCAGGAACACTTGCAAGTAAGGGCCGATAGATCGTTACCGATTGGAGTAGAGTGCAGCGGAATAGCCAATCGGGGCAATCCGATCCGAACAGTGTAGCCGATTCCCGGAGAGCCGATTCGCCAATCAGCCGATTCGAGCCGTCCGGCCGCGTTCTCACGCCTCGTTCCGATGCGCCCGACCGCAGCCGATCAAGAGCGCGCAACGTAGCAGCGCCTCTACCGTATCCACACGTCCGGGGACAGAACGCCGTACACCCGTGTGCTAGCACGCGATGCAAGGCTAGGGTTTGGCTCGAAAGTGGGGAGGGTTTCCGTGGAGATTGATCTCGGCGACTTCTGTTGCACGCGATGCAATTGACGTGTCACAGCTCTCCACCCCTCCCTCCTTTATATAGAGTTGGCCGATTGGGACTAGTGGCCGATTAGGACTCTATTTTGAATCGGATCTCATCCGTATCTCATAGAGTTGGCCGCTCCACACGTCGTAAGCCCATAGGACTCTATCCGATCGGATCCCTATCCGATCGAGCCGTATCCGAGTCCAACTCGAATATCTATTCTATCCCCTTAAGCGTGCGACCCGTAGGTTCAGGTATACTCGGTTTCGGCTATAGTCTAACTTAGCCGATCGTCGGCTCGAGTCTAACTCAGCCGACTGTCAATAGCGGCGCCTAGCAGCACATATTTACACCATAGTATACAAGAATAATATCGGCTCGAACCTGTGATGTGTACACAAATCCCTTTGCCTCACGATACCGTTAAGCTATAGGCAAGATGTGTGCCATCCCTTCAATAGCTTAACCATTCACTCGAACCGTATTGGATTATCCGTCGTTGATTGACTCCTCAATCAACTTAGCATGGCCATGCATTTTCATAATCCATTACCTCGAGGGGCCCAGAGATATCTCTCCAAAGGAGGGGCAATTTCCATCTTGATCACTCACATCCCACTCCATGTTTCATAGCAAACCCGAAAACTACCTTTATAACTACCCGATTACGGAATAGCGTTTGGTAGTCCCAAAGTAGGCTACTACACATGTTGGAATCCATGGTGATCTCAGGTCTAAGGACTTTGTACCAACACTACCCGAGACCAACTAATGGCACATTAATTCTGTAGTGTCTCATGGTGGGTCTATCCAACGATGTGTTCTCCAACACATATGTCCATGTTTATTGATTTGGTATCTCCATACCCATGATCTATGAGACATGATCATCAATCAATAAACATGCCGATCTTAGAATCATATTTGTTCCAACAATATGACATATGATCGAGGATCGTTTAGAAATAGATTCATACATAAAGAGTCTCATAAATAAGTCACGTACTTATTGATCAATACAAGATGTCTATTTCATGGAACTGAATAACACTTTATTCATTTATACATAAACATTGACGTGATATCCAACATCTCCATGTTGCCTCTAGGGCATATCACTAACAGGACCAACTTCTCGAGCGCCTCGGACTTGGCCATCGATCGGCAGTACTCTTTCTGCGCGCAGGACCTGAAGTTGGCCGACTGAAAAGGATTAACGATGCGGCAATGGAAAAGGATCGAGACTTACGTTGAGTAGCCGAGTCGCCTCATTCAGGCTGTTGACAAGGGCATCCCTTTCCTCGCTTTCCGCTTTCTTATTCAAGACGATGCCCTACCTTTGGCCTTCTGAATCTCGCCACTCGATCTTAATCGGGGGAACCCAGGTTTTAGAAGACTGCAACCTGGGGATCTCTTCTACTGTGGCTGATAGATCGGGAGGAACAGATGAAGATACGAAAAAGTCAAATTGAAGATTAAAGATGAAATGTTAATCCAAGACTTACCGGATTCGGTGGCCGAATCCTTAACTGGAGCAGCCTGGCTTGCCTTTTCCTTCTGACTTTTCACCGACTGGTCTTCAGTCGGGGCCTTCTGAGCTGCAGCCAGGGGCTTCTCCGCAGCCGACTAGTTTCCAGTCGGGGTGTCCCGGCTGGCGGTCGGGGGCTCCCTCCTTGGGATATTCTCGCTGGGAGGTGAGGGCCTTCCGCCCGGAGCACTCTCGCTCGGGAGAGGGCTCCGGGTTTGGGTTCCGCAGCTTGGATGCCTCGACGCGGCGGTAGGCGTTGTCCCCTCACTCTACCCTGTAGGGTCCATGTCTTGGGGTTTCCTGCAAAGAGAACGACAAGAGCAATCGGAATGAAGACGAAGAAACCTTCAACGATGAGTTCAAACATCAGTCGTGAGGCATACCTGGACGACCGGTGGATCTTCGGCGCCGCCTTCGGTGAAAGCCTTGGAGAGGTTGTTTCGGTTGGAGGGCTGGGACATCATCGTCCGAGTCATCGATGACGAGCCTCCTCTTGCTCGCCCGTTTGTTGATATCCTCACTCGGGGCCGCCCTTTTCCCGGCTGGATCGCTCTGGATCTTCACGCCGCCGGCTGGCTTTTTGGTAGGTCGGGTCGGCACGTCGTCGTGAGGAATTTTGTAGGGCTTCGAGATGATGGAGGCATTTTCCTGCAAGAAAGTTTCTCACAATACTAAGAAGTGTGACATCTAGATTGCGAGGCAATGAAAGAGTTCAGTCGGCTTACCGGAGGAGGAGGTCGATAGAGACTGAAGGGAAGGACCGGCAGCACGAGGCTGCGCTCGACTGCTATTCCAGTCGAGAAGACCTTGTACATCCGGATTTTCAGGATCTCAAAGCTAAGGGAGTCCCGGTCTTCCCGATTGGGGTCCCTCTCGCCTTCATACTCGAAGGCTGGCTTCGATCGTTCTTTAATCGGCGCCAGTCGGCTCCTGATGAAATGCTGAGTGATTTGCTCGCCGCGAAGACCCTTTTGCTTCATCTCCAAGATCTTCGCTAATAACTTGTTGGCTTCTTCCCAGTCTTCGGCTACTAGCACAGTGCTCCAAGTAGGCCTGGGCACAGGGGGAAGGCCAACAAAGTTCGGCAAGCCGGGCTCAAGATTGCTGATATAGAACCAGCTTGCATGCCAACCCTTGTTGGAGGATTTCAAAAGAAGAGAGAAATACTCCTTGCGGAGGGATCCGCGGAGTTGGAAACCTGCCCCACCAACGACGCAGGGCTGGTCCTTATTGGGATGTGGCTTAAGGTAAAACATGCGGCGGAAGAACTGGAAGTGGGGGAGAATGCCAATAAAGGCTTCACATACATGGATGAAAAGAGCAATGTGAAGCATGGAGTTGGGGTTCAAATGATAGAGACGAAGATCATAATAATCAAGAAGCCCCCTAAAGAACTCGGAGGTGGGGAGGCTAAAGCCACAGTAAAAGAAAGAAGTAAAGACGACGAGCTCACCGGTGTTCAGGGTGGGAAACTCTTCACCCGCCGCCGGGCGCCAGCCCACGATCTCCTTGGGAGGAAGCACACTGTGCTTCACCATCTCCTTGAGGGTGGATTCCCTCACATCCGAAGTGGCCCATTGCTAGGGGATTTTCCTATTGTCCGCCATGAGTGTGGTTTGGATGAGGAGCAGATCTGGCTAAAAGGATGGGGATTTGAGGTGGGGCTCGTGAAAGATGGATGTGGAGGCTAGCTGTGAGCGAATCGCGGGCTTCTGGATCGATGGATTGGGCGCACGCAAGGGCTTAGGGTTCTCCGCTGCAAGCTGATGAACAGTGTTGCGATTGGGGAATTTCTCTGGGAAGACGAAGTGGCAGGGATGACCTCGAGGCTTTGTATAAAGATTTGAGGGTTGCGCTAGGTTTTCTCGAGATTGTGCCGAGCCCATGAGAGACCTGCGACCCAGCTAAGGTGTGGCCTGATGCGTGTCCTTAGGGACTTAAGTGGATGAACTTAAGCAAATTTGCCTTGGCAATATGCACGTGTCTGAGTGCCCTATACCTTTGGAAATCCTTTCATACCGCGGTTTGCTTGACTTCGTGAAGTTAGCACGATGCAATTTGAGAGGTGACCAACAGCTAAGCTTTTTATAGCTGCCTTGATGACAAGGGTTGTTTGGTTCTCTAGCATTTGATTGGATGACTATATTAATGCTATTTTCCACCTAGGTGAAGATCTTTTATAGATTGAGACCAGTATTATGGCAAAGGCTATTTAATAACTTGGTCATATTTTTTAGATGACTGAAAAACTTATTTATCCATAAGGGGTGAATAAAATATTTAATCCGAGATGACTCGGGCAGATTCGTTCGGATAAGCATGAGCTTACCGAGTGCTTTTCACCCACGAGGGTTGATTGAGTTATTTGTACTGAGATGACTCAGGCAAAATCGCTCGGATAAGCGCGAGCTTGCCGAGTGATGAGGTTGCTTTAAGCTTGAGCTAGGCATCTACATAAGGATGATTTTTTATAGTTCTTGACTGTATGTTTGGTCTGTTTTTGGCTAACCACACAGTCGGGGGCTACACCTAATTAGGTGTATCGAGAGATACATCTAGGTATTTATTTTTTGATATTTTCCAGCCCTTCACAGTCTTTGGAGCCACTCGGGAGATTCAGGCAGAGATGATGGAATCACTCAGCGCCAGAAGCACTCGGCCAAAAAGTTGTTTGGCTGTATACTGTCTTGGTTTGATGCTGAGTTGTCTCGTCGACTGAAAAGGACTCGGGGGCTACTATGGAGATTATGGCAATCAGGTATCCACATGGCAAGCTTATCCGACTGGAGGTAGGGATAGATTGTGCCTGCCAATTATGTAACCCAAATATGACTTGGGTGTTATGTTGCCGATTGAGATAAGGCAACGGCTCATAGTCACGGTTTGGTAAGATTGAGGAAACCGACTTAGAGTAAGACAGGGTTCCCGATTTGTAAGCCCGCCTCCCAAGACTATATAGGGGGGTGAGGGCCGTCCATTGAGGGATATCAGAGGTTAGATCAGATTTATGAGTTTTCTGAGCTACAGATCTTGAGATCAATAAACACTCGGCGGATCGAATCCCCGAAACAGGAGTAGGGTATTACCTCACGAGAGGGCCTGAATCTGTCTAAACCTTGTTTTCCACCCAAACCATTGTGCTTGGCGATCTTGACTGCACCCCCAAAATTCTATTGCCGAAACCAAGTTTTGACAACTTGATTGGTTCTTGTTTAATATATTTAATCTATATTGATACATGTTAGATTTATTACATCGGCTATGCTATAAATACATATAATCTCTGTCTTAAAGTGCTTTTAGACATAAATGATTTATACTGTCTCGGCACACTGTCCGATCTATCCCAATCACTTGGTTTAAACACATTTTGAGACTTAGATTACGTATTATTGATATCTACAACCGATCGGGTAAATCTAATTTTCCCTTTGCTTTATCCTTTATTGCCAATCCTATGCATATCGCATCGGCTCAATATTTGAACGATACGTCATCAGCCATTAGGCGATCGACTATCGTTTATGGATTTAACTTTGTTTTCTTTCTTTGTTTCATGTTGGTTGTAGGATCAAACCAACTGGCACACCTTAGATTTAGGTCTTGCACTAGAGTTAAGCAGATCTCTCAGGCCAGTGTGTGTTTTTCAACATCAACAGATACCCCCCATAAAACCTATTTAGTCGATAGATCTATACAAACGTGATGGATATAACAAATATATCTAGAACAACATTATGATTAGAGAAATATCAACTTAGCAAGAATATCAGACCTAACCGAGAAAGTCCTAACTATGTCGATACGACTCTAAACAACAATGTAGTTAAAGATAGCATAGATATATCAGATAGGCAACGTTAGCGTCAACTTGAATAGAATATCAAACTTAACCGAGAAAGTTCTAGCCACATCGATACAAGCGAAGTTGATGGAACATACTTCTTCACTGGAGATCGAACTTAACCGATGCAACCCTGCTCGAAACTAAGAACTCTTCCAGAGTAAAAGGTGGTGATTCACCAAAAATAATTGTATTGATGTGTGGAGATGTATTGCAAGGATTCTGAGTGTACATATTTATACCCTCAAGGTGATACAAGTCCTGATCGGACATGACACAGGTTTCCTAAAGACAAAAGTAAAGATACAATTCCTGATCGGACACTAGACAAAATTTCTTAAACATAAAAGGAAAATCACTAAATCTTGCCTAATTAATAGGTAGAATTAAACTGCCATACCGTGGTCTTCATGGTTCCTTCTTGAACTTGGTCTCTTAAAGATAAACTTTCATTGGACGATCGAGTTCTCTCCTTAACCAAATCCACTAAAGAATCATACCATATTGTGGTGTTAATAGTTACTTCAGCATAGTTTGTTATAAGATTCAAGCTGCCTTTGTGGAAATACTTTCCAAAAAACCAGCTAGGGGCTAGAAAGGGTACTCAACTCCATTTCCTTGACTACAGCACTTGCGAGAGTACTCCTTCACTACTACACATAAATTACATTTCTTACGCCAAGCACTTAGTATATTACAAACCAAAAGGTCTGCTAATGTCTTGGATAAGTGTTTTGCTAGATAGCCTAACTATTATATTTTACCAAGATGGCCACACCCACTGCATCGAGGCAAATAAGTCCTTGGTGAGTGGAGCCAGGGATTGCGCTAGTTGGTCGACTAGTAAACCCCTCCAGAAGAAAATTCAGGTTCATATGTGGCCACGATTCATGGCCACCTCCATCCGTCTAGCTCGACGACATTCTTGTTGAAGACTGTTGTCAATCCTTCGAGTGGTGCTGACATGGTCGTTGTAAGTACTCCATAGCCATCCCAGATAACCTAACACAGACTTCTCTAGAGGCAGAGAAACCACTTGAAGTTCTTGGCATAATTGATTGAGCGAGGTGCAGCACCCTTCAAGATAGGCCACAATCCATACTTCTCTCCCCATGTGAAGCTCCGTGTTCTCGTTTTTCTTGATGTTGTCGACTGCATACTCCGGTCTCTCCTTCTCTAACATGGTTCACGAGCACTCTAGCTGACGTTTCATCTCCTCGAAGGAACTTTCCAGTCCTGATAAGGATGTTGCCATGATTAGCATCCCTGTTCCGAGAACAAGAGCAATAGGCTATAAGGACAATCTTCCTTACTCTGATACTGTACTGTTCATGAAGGAGCGTGAGTTGAGCTTCATGAGAAGGTAACTGACTATCAGGAGTGAAGATGACCAAGGCGTGGTCGTCGTCATTGGGAGTTGACAAGACATGAGGTTATTCAGGAACAGCGACTAGGTCAGTGGGCCGTCTGCTATGCCGGACGACCAAGACTTCATCGTCAAAACATCTATAGAATAAAAGGTTGCCCAATGATTTAAGGACAAACCGATGGGAAGTGTTCTCGAAAATATAGGACCGAAAATTGTTCTTAAATTATAGTAGGCAAAACAAGGAAATTACTCTTCAAAATAGGGAATATGGATTTCCTAACCTCCTCCTAACTCTCACATCACGTCATCGCGGCGCTCGTCGGATCCTCCTTTGGCCATCATCTCCTCGATGTTGATCTCGCGGTGCGTGAGCTTGAGGTAATGCGGGAACATGGCAAGCACTAGTCTTGAGTCCAGTCCACATCGCCTCCGCCACCTGATCCACTTGGGAACTGGTCGCAATTTCCAGTTCAGTTATCAGTGTCCCCGAGACCCAAAGACTGTTGTCTCGTCCAGGAACTAGGGGGCGGGGAGGTGGAGCGTGCTTTCCCAAGCTCTTGGCAACCATGACGTGGTGGCCATAGTTCTCGTGCAAACTTTGTTATAGAGAGGCTAGGTTGTCCTTCGAGTCAGACAAAGCCTACTTGAGCACCTTGCATTGGTTCTTGTTCCCGAGGATCACTGTTAGTGATATGCCCTAGAGGCAACATGGAGATGTTGGATATCATGGTCAATGCTTATGTATAAATGAATAAAGTGTTATTCAATTCCATGAAATAGACATCTTGTATTGATCAATAAGTATGTGACTTATTTATGAGACTCTATATGTATGAATCTATTTCTAAATGATCCCTGATCATATATCATATTATTGGAACTAATATGATTCTAAGATCGGCATGTTTATTGACTGACGATCATGTCTCATAGATCCTGGTATGGAGATACCAAATCAATGAATACGGACACATGTTGGAGAACATGTTGTTGGATAGACCCACCATGAGACACTACATGAATTATTATGCCATTAGTTGGTCTCAAGTAGTGTTGGTGCAAAGTCCTTAAACCTGAGATCATCATGGATTCTGACATGTGTAGTAGCCTACTTTGAGACTACCAAATGCTATTCCGTAACTGGGTAGTTATAAAAGTAGTCTTCGAGTTTGCTATGAAGCATGGAGTGGGATGTGAGTGATCAAGATGGAATTTGCCCCTCCTTTGGAGAGATATCTCTGGGCCCCTCAAGGTAATTGATTATGGATGTGAATGGCCATGCCGAGTTGATTGTGGAGTCAATCAACAGACAGATAATCCAATACGGTTCGAGTGAATGGTTAAGCTATTGAAGGGATGGCACACACATCTTGCCTATAGCTTAATTGGTATCATGAGGCAAAGGGATCTGTGTACACATTACAGGTTAAGAGCTGATATTATATTCTTGTATACTATGGTGTCAATATGTGCTGCTAGGCGTCGCTATTGACAGCCGGCTGAGTTGGACTCGAGCCGAAACCGAGTATACCTGAACCTACAGGGTCGCACGCTTAAGGGGATGGAATAGACATTCGAGTTGGACTCGAATATGGCTTAATTCGGAAAAGATTTGATTTAATATATAGAGTCCTATGGGCTTACGAAGTCTGGTCGGCCAACTCTATGAGATTTGGATAGGATCGGATTCAAAATAGAGTCCCAATCGGCCACTAGACCCAGTCGGTCAACTCTATATATAAGGGGGAGGGGTGGAGAGCTGCGGCATGTCAATTGGAACCGAATCAATCTGATCACACGCGGCTTCAAAAGTCGGCGAGATCAATCTCCGCGGTAATCCTCTCCACTCCCGAGCCAAATCCTAGCCTTGCATCTTGTGCTAGCACACGGGTGTTAGGCATTCTGTTCCCGGACATATGGATACCGGTAGAGGCGCTGCTACATTGCGCCGCTGTTCGTCGGCTATGAATCGGCTGCGGCGCATCGGAGCGAGGCAGCTACGGCAGATCAGAACCGCGAGCGCAGTTCGGCCAATCGGCAAATCGGCTGCGGCAGATCGGCTGTGGAATCGGCGTGTCGGCTGCGTCAGATTGGCTATCGACTCGGGGAATCGGCTATCAGCGAATCGGCTATGATTGGCTGGCACTGTTCCGGATCGGATAGCTCCAGATTGGCTATATCCGCTGAACTCTACTCCAATCGGTAACGATCTATTGACCCTTACTTGCAAGTGTTCCTGTTTTGCGCGGTAGAAAAGTTTTGTTTTTAGCTATCGTAGCTATCGTAGCTTTCGCGTAACCCTACAGTGGTATCAGAGCTAATCTTGTTTAGTTCGGGTTTTAGATTGGATCTGGAACAAGTTTTGCATACGGGTTGATTAGATCAATCGATTTTACAGGATCTGTTGAGGAGAGTTGATGGTAACTGTGTTCCTTGATAGTGTATCGGAACGACGTAATGTGATTACGTTGAAGCAATTTCCATAGAGCTCAGTTTGAGTTGGATTCGAGATGGCGTTCCTTGATAGAGTATCGGAACGGTATAATGTGATTATACCGAAGCTATCTCGTAGTCCGACCTTGATTGCTGCCTCGCGCCTACGCAAATCATCTCCCTTCATAGTGTATCGGGACCGCCGTGTGCGTACCCCCTTGTATGTCGTCTCGATACCACATTCTACGCCTAACTTGTTTTTGCAGAGAATGCTTTGAGATGGTATGGCCCTATTGTATGTATGAGATGCATGTGATGCGTGTAATATTCTTTCATATGTGCAATCCCTGTAATATTCTTTCTTACGTGCAATGCTTGTAATATTCTTTCACGACCTGCGGGTTAATGTAATCTTCAATTATAGCTCTGTTGTAGTAGCTTAGTTTGAAGAAATCAAGCATTCGGCACTTGGAAGAACGGTGATGAAGATGGAGATCCTCTACACCGGCATGAAGATGGAGATCACCATGTGAAGGGGGCCATACTATTTCATTAATTGCTATTCTACCTACTTTCATATATGTGATATGTTTGTTTGATAGGATAGTATCCCTCACAAAATTAAGTGGTAATGATACCCTTCCAAATGTTGCACCCGTCACCGTTATGCTCGTCAATGGTGGGTCTGCCAAAGCAGAGTGTCATTCTCTATCATAACACGAGGGGGTATATGTCGGACATATACAGCAAGAGTATTTGGTTAACTTAACAAGGCTATCAAAACAGTTTTGGGCCTTGGGGCATAGGTTGGCGCCGGGGCATGGAGATGCCACACTAGCAACAAGAGTCACATAGAGATGTGATTAGCAAGGTGTTGCTTACCGATGTTATTAATCTTCTAGTGGTGTACCAAAGCTCACTAGAAATTAATTAACATGTGGATCTTGACCCAATACGTAACCTAGAGGGAAGATATAAAATATGTAATGGGAGTCTTTTGTTAAATTGTTTAACAATAGACAGAGTATAAACATTGTGCTAAACTTTGCATTTTCTGTTGTAGAATAATGGCAGCTAATAATACACTCAGTACCTTTAATTTGCGATCTATTCTCGAGCTCAAGCAAGAGCACAAGGAGTACATTCTTGAAGTACCCTATCCTGATGATTTTCCTAATAATGCTACTGCTACTGCACAGAGGGCTTATGAGAAGCACACTAATAATTCCCTAGACATAAGCCGTCTCATGCTTGCATAATGTCCTCTGAGCTTCAGAACCAATACGATAGCAGCGATGCTCACACTATTATTCAGGGATTGCGTGGCATGTTTGAGAGGGCCGAGAGGTTCAACACCTCAAAGTCCCTCTTTGCGTGCAGGCTTGTTGAGCGGAGTCCCGTTAGTCCACATGTGATAAAAATGATTGGCTACATTGAGAGTCTGGAAAAACTAGGTTTTCCCCTCAGCCAAGAGTTGGCTACTGATGTGATTCTCTAGTCGCTCCCTCCCAGCTTTGAGCCATTCATATTAAATTATAACATGAACAGTATGGATAAGACCTTGGCCGAATTGCATGAGATGCTAAAGACGACTGAGGAGAGTAACCAAAAAAAGGTCATCATGTGATGATGATGCAGAAAGCAAAGCGCAAACCACATGTTAAGAAACTTTGCACCAAGAGGAAACTAACTCCCGCTGAGATCGTGAGTGCCTCCAGTGCAAAGAAGGGCAAGAAGGGGTCGGCGACATCAGATGTCGTTTGCTTCTATTGCAAGGAGACATGTCACTGGAAAAGGAACTGTAAGAAGTACATGGAGGATCCCAAAAAGAAGCAAATTGTGACTTCTGCTTCAGGTATTAATGTTATAGACATTAGTCTTGCTACTTCACCTACTGACTCTTGGGTATTTGATACCGGATCAGTAGCTCGTATTTGCAAATCATTGCAGGGAATAAGAACAAGTAGAGGTTTGAGAAGGGGCGAGGTGAACCTGCGCGTCAGCAATGGAGCAAGCGTTGCTACAGTTGCTGTTGGCACTGTTCCACTTCATCTACCTTTAGGATTAGTTTTGGAATTAAATAATTGTTATTGTGTTCCAACTCTATGTCAAAACGTTATTTCCACTTTATGTTTGCAAGCGGAAGGATATGATTTTAGATCAATGGACAATGGTTGTTCGTTTATCTCAGAGATATGTTCTATTTTCATGCTCCATTGGTGAATGGATTATACGTTTTGAATCTTGAAGCGTCTTCCATCTATAACATTAATACGTAAAGGCAACTCCCTAATGATATAAACCTCACGTTTATCCGGCATTGTCGCTTAGGCCATATAAATAAGAAACGCATGGAGAAGCTCCATAACGATGGATTGCTTCACTCTTTTGATTTTGAATTATTTGAGACATGTGAGTCTTGTTTACTTGGTAAGATGATAAAAACACCTTTCACGGGACATAGTGAGAGAGCAAGTGACTTATTGGCACTCATACATACCGATGTATGTGGACCAATGAGCTCAACGACCAGAGGAGGTTATCGTACTTCATTACCTTTACCGATGACTTTAGTAGATATGGTTATATCTACTTAATGAGGCATAAGTCCGAATCCTTTGAAAAGTTCAAAGAATTCCGAATGAAGTACAGAATCATTTAGGGAAAACAATCAAGTTTCTACGATCGATCGTGGAGGGGAATACTTGAGCCAAGAGTTTGGTAATCATCGAAAGATTGTGGAATTGTTCCACAGTTGACTCCGCTAGGAACTCCACAATGGAATGGGGTGTCCGAACGGAGAAATCGCACCTTGTTGGACATGGTGCGGTCGATGATGAGCCAAAGTGATCTTCCGTTATCCTTCGGGGATATGCTCTTGAAACACTGCGCTCACACTAAATAGAGTTCCATCTAAGTCGGTTGAAAAGACACCATATGAGATATGGACGGGCAACCCCTAGTTTGTCTTTTCGAAAATTTGGGGATGTGAGGCTTATGTAAGACGTTTACGATCCGACAAGCTCACACCCAAATCTAACAAGTGCTTCTTTGTGGGATATCCTAAGGAAACTAAGGGATATTACTTTTATAATCGGGAACAAGGCAAAGTGTTTGTCGCCCGACACGGTGTCTTCTTGGAGAAAGAGTTTCTTTCAAGAAGGGTTAGTGGGAGCAGGGTGCATCTTGAAGAAGTTCAAGAAACACCGAAAACGCGGCGACCACGTAACCACAACAGAGGAGCAAAGTGTTGCGCCACCGGTTGTAGATACACCACCCACGGAGGCGAAAGATCACGTCGTGCACCGACGTACACAAAGTGCGGAACAACGTGATATATTGTTGTTGGACAATGATGAACCTAAGACCTATGAGGAAGCGATGGTGGGACCCGATTCCAACAAGTGGCTTGGAGCCATGAAATCCGAAATAGAATCCATGTACGACAATCAAGTTTGGAACTTGGTTGATCCACTCGATGGTGTCAAAACCATTGAGTGTAAATGGGTTTTTAAGAAAAGGCCGATATGGATGGAAATGTTCACATCAATAAGTCGCGATTGGTGGCGAATGGTTTTAAACAGATTCAAGGAGTTGATTATGATGAAACCTTCTCGCCCGTCGCAATGCTTAAATCTATTCGGATTATCCTAGCGATTGCTGCATATTTCGATTATGAGATATGGCAGATGGATGTCAAAACGGCTTTCCTAAATGGAAACCTAAGCGAGGATGTATACATGACACAACCTCGGGGTTTTGTCGATCCGAATCGCTCGGAAAGATATGCAAGCTACGAAATCCATTTATGGATTGAAGCAAGCATCTCGGAGTTGGAATATTTGTTTTCATGAAGTAATCAAAGGGTTTGGTTTCATCAAAAATGAAGAAGAGGCCTGTGTTTACAAAAAGGTCAGTGGGAGCGCAATTGTATTTCTAATCTTATATGTGGATGACATATTACTGATTGGAAATGATATCCCTATGCTTGAATCCGTCAAGTCTTCATTGAAAAATAGTTTTTCCATGAAAGACTTAGGGAGGCAACATATATATTAGCATTCGGATCTATAGAGATAGATCCAAGAGGCTAATTGGATTAAGCCAAAGTACATACATTGACAAGGTGTTGAAAAGGTTCAACATGCATGATTCCAAGAAAGGTTTCTTGCCCATGTCACATGGCATTAATCTTAGCAAGAATCAATGTCCTCGGACACATGATGAGCGGAATAAGATGGGTATGGTTCCCATATGCTTCGGCAATTGGATCCATCATGTATGCCATGCTTTGTACACGCCCTGCATGTCTCGTACGCTTTGAGTGCTACGAGCAGATACCATCGATCCAGTGAAGGTCACTGGATGCCGTAAAGAATATCCTTAAGTACTTGAGAAGAACTAAGGATATGTTCCTAGTCTATGGAGGTGAAGAAGAGCTCGTTGTAAGTGGTTACACCGATGCTAGCTTCCAAACAGACAAGGATGATTATAGATCACAACTGGGTTCGTGTTCCGCCCGAACGGAGGCGCAGCATCCGGAAGTGTTCCAATCGGATACGTTGCTGATTCTACAACGGAGGCCGAGTACATTGCCGCTTCGAAGCTGCAAAGGAGGCCGTTTGGATCAAGAAATTCGTTTCGAGCTTGGTGTGATGACTAGTACGACTGGTCCAATGTCTCTCTATTGTGACAATAGTGGAGCCATTGCGCAAGCCAAGGAGCCGAGGTCACATCAGAAGTCCAAACACATACTTCGGCGATATCATCTCATCCGCGAGATTGTGGACGAGGTGATGTCAAGATATGCAAAGTGCACACGGATCTCAACATAGCCGATCCGCCGACAAAACCTCTCCTCACCGAAGCATGAGGCACACACAAGAGCAATGGGTATTAGATACTTACATGATTGACTCTAGTGCAAGTGGGAGATTGTTAGTGATATGCCCTAGAGGCAACATGGAGATGTTGGATATCACGTCAATGTTTATGTATTTATGAGACTCTTTATGTATGAATCTATTTCTAAACGATCCTCGATCATATGTCATATTGTTGGAACAAATATGATTCTAAGATCGGCATGTTTATTGATTGATGATCATGTCTCATAGATCATGGGTATGGAGATACCAAATCAATAAACATGGACACAAGTGTTGGAGAACACATTGTTGGATAGACCCACCATGAGACACTACAGAATCAATGTGCCATTAGTTGGTCTCGAGTAGTGTTGGTACAAAGTCCTTAAACCCGAGATCACCATGGATTCCAACATGTGTAGTAGCCTACTTTGGGACTACCAAACGCTATTCCGTAATCGGGTAGTTATAAATGTAGTTTTCGGGTTTGCTATGAAACATGGAGTGGGAAGTGAGTGATCAAGATGGAATTTGCCCCTCCTTTGGAGAGATATCTCTAGGCCCTCGAGGTAATGGATTATGGAAATGCATGGCCATGCTAAGTTGATTGAGGAGTCAATCAACGCATGATAATCCAATACGGTTCGAGTGAATGGTTAAGCTATTGAAGGGATGGCACACATCTTGCCTATAGCTTAACGGTATCGTGAGGCAAAGGGATTTGTGTACACATTACAGGTTCGAGCCGATATTATTCTTGTATACTATGGTGTCAATATGTGCTGCTAGAAGCCGTGTTGACGGGTCGGCTGAGTTGGACTCGAGCCGACGATCGGCTAAGTTAGACTATAGCCGAAACCGAGTATACCTGAACCTACGTGGTCGCACGCTTAAGGTGATAAGAACAGGCATTCGAGTTGGACTCGGATACGGCTCGATCGGATAGGGATCCGATCGGATAGAGTCCTATAGGCTTACGACGTATGGGCGGCCAACTCTATGAGATACGGATGAGATCCGATTCAAAAATAGAGTCCCGATCGGCCACTAGTCCTAGTCGGCCAACTCTATATAAAGGAGGGAGGGGTGGAGAGCTGCGACATGTCAATTGCATCGCGTGCAACAGAAGTCGTCGAGATCAATCTCCACGGAAACCCTCCCCACTTTCGAGCCAAACCCTAGCCTTGCATCGCGTGCTAGCACACGGGTGTACGGCGTTCGTCCCCGGACGTGTGGATACCGGTAGAGGCGCTGCTACATTGCGCGCGTTGATCGGCTTCGGATCGGCCGCAATTGGAGCGATCGGCCGTGGTGGAATCGGGCGCGGTCGGGCGCATCGGAGCGAGGCGTGAGAACACGGCCGGACGACTCGAATCGGCTGATTGGAGAATCGGCTGTCTCCGGGAATCGGCTACACTGTTCCGGATCGGATTGCCCTGATTGGCTATTCCGCTGCACTCTACTCCAATCGGTAACGATCTATCGGCCCTTACTTGCAAGTGTTCCTGGTTTGCGCGGTAAAAAGTTTTTGTTTTCGGCTAGCGTAGCCTCCGCGTAACCCTTCATATCAGTACTTCCTTGCCTTTACCGATGACTTTAGTAGATATGGTTATATCTACTTAATGAGGCATAAGTCCGAATCCTTTGAAAAGTTCAAAGAATTCCAGAATGATGTACATAATTATTTAGGAAAAACAATCAAGTTTCTACGATCAGATCGTGGAGGGGAATACTTGAGCCAAGAGTTTGATAATCCTCTGAAAGATTGTGGAATTGTTCCATAGTTAACTCCGCCAGGAACTCCACAATGGAATGGAGTATCCGAACGAAGAAATCGCACCTTGTTAGACATGGTGCAGTCCATGATGAGCCAAAGTGATCTTCCATTATCCTTCTGGGGATATGCTCTTGAAACAGCTGCGTTCATCAGCTACCACGGAACCACAATAGGAGGAACAAGGTGTTGCGCCACCTGTTGTGGATACACCAGCCCCATGGAGGTCTGAAAGATCACGTCGTGCGCCTGACAGGTACACAGGTGTGGAACAACTTGATATATTGTTTTTAGAGAACGATGAGCCTAAGACCTATGAGGAAGCGATGGTGGGACCCAATTCCAACAAGTGGCTTGGAGCCATGAAATCCGAAATAGAATCCATGTATGATAATCAAGTTTGGAACTTGGTTGATGCACCTGATGGTGTCAAAACCATTGAGTTCAAATGGGTTTTTAAGAAAAAGGCCGACATGGATGGAAATGTTCACATATATATGGCGCGATTGGTGGTGAAAGGTTTTAAACAGATTCAAGGTGTTGATTATGATGAAACCTTCTCGCCCATCGCAATGCTTAAGTCTATTCAGATTATTCTAGCGATTGCTGCATATTTCGATTATGAGATATGGCAGATGGATGTCAAAACGGCTTTCCTAGAAGGAAACCTAACCGAGGATTTATACATGATAGAACCTGAGGGTTTTGTCGATCCACAATCGCCTGAAAAGATATGCAAGCTACAGAAATCCATTTATGGATTGAAGCAAGCATCTCGGAGTTAGAATATTCGTTTTGATGAAGTAATCAAAGGGTTTTGTTTCATCAAAAATGAAGAGGAGGTCTGTGTTTAAAAAAGGTCAGTGGGAGCGCAATTGTATTTCTAATCTTATATGTGGATGACATATTACTGGTTGGAAATGATATCCCTATGCTAGAATCCGTCAAGTCTTCATTGAAAAATAGTTTTTCCATGAAAGACTTAGGGCAGGCAACATACGTATTGGGCATTCGGATCTATAGAGATAGATCCAAGAGGCTAATTGTATTAAGCCAAAGTACATATATTGATAAGGTGTTGAAAAGGTTCAACATGCATGATTCCAATAAAGGTTTCTTGCCCATGTCACATGGCATTAATCTTAGCAATAATCAATGTCCTCAGACACATGATGAGCGGAATAAGATGGGTATGGCTTCATATGCTTTGGCAATTGGATCCATCATGTATGCCATGCTTTGTACACGTTCAGATGTCTCGTATGCTTTGAGTGCTACGAGCAGATACCAGTCAGATCCAGGTGAAGGTCACTGGACTGCCGTAAAGAATATCCTTAAGTACTTGAGAAGAACTAAGGATATGTTTAGTCTATGGAGGTGAAGAAGAGCTCGTTGTAAGTGGTTACACTGATGCTAGCTTCCAGACAGACAAGGATGATTATAGATCGCAATCTGGGTTCGTATTATGTCGGAATGGACGCGCAGTCAGCTGGAAGATTTCCAAGCAGATACTGTTGCTGATTCTACAATGGAGACCGAGTACATCGCTGCTTCAGAAGCTGCAAAGGAGAGTGTTTGGATCAAGAAATTTGTTTCTGAGCTAGGTATGATGGCTAGTGCGACTGGTCCAATGTCTCTCTATTGTGATAATAGTGGAGCCATTGCGCAAGCCAAGGAGCCAAGGTCACATCAGAAATCCAAACACATACTTCGGTGATATCATCTCATCCGCGAGATGTGGATAGAGGTGACGTCAAGATATGCAAAGTGCACATGGACCTCAACATAGCCGATCCGTTGACAATACCTCTCCCTCAGCCGACACATGAGGCGCACACAAGAGCAATGGGTATTAGATACTTACATGATTGACTCTAGTGCAAGTGGGAGACTGTTAGTGATATGCCCTAGAGGCAACATGGAGATGTTGGATATCATGGTCAATGCTTATGTATAAATGAATAAAGTGTTATTCAGTTCCATGAAATAGACATCTTGTATTGATTAATAAGTATGTGACTTTTTATGAGACTCTACATGTATGAATCTATTTCTAAATGATCCCTGATCATATATCATATTGTTGGAACTAATATGATTCTAAGATCGGCATGTTTATTGATTGATGATCATGTCTCATAGATCATGATATGGAGATACCAAATCAATGAATATGGACACATGTTAGAGAACATGTTGTTTGATAGACCCACCATGAGACACTACAGGAATTATTGTGCCATTAGTTGGTCTCAGGTAGTGTTGGTACAAAGTCCTTAGACCTGAGATTATCATGGATTCCACCATGTGTAGTAACCTACTTTGGGACTACCAAACGCTATTCCGTAACTGGGTAGTTATAAAAGTATTTTTCCGGTTTGCTATGAAACATATAGTGGGATGTGAATGATCAAGATGGAATTTGCCACTCCTTTGGAGAAATATCTCTGGGCCCCTCGAGGTAATGGATTATGAAAGTGCATGGCCATGCCGAGTTGATTGAGGAGTCAATCAACAGACAGATAATCCAATACGGTTCGAGTGAATGGTTCAGCTATTGAAGGGATGACACACACATCTTGCCTATAGCTTAATTGGTATCGTGAGGCAAAGGGACTTGTCTACACATTACAGGTTCAGAGCCGAAATTATATTCTTGTATACTATGTTGTCAATATGTGCTGCTAGGCGCCGCTATTGACAGTCGGCTGAGTTAGACTCGAGCCAAAACCGAGTATACATGAACCTACAGTGTCGCACGCTTAAGGGGACAGAATAGACATCCGAGTTGGACTCGAATATGGCTCAATTCGGATAAGATTTGATTTAATTTATAGAGTTCTATGGACTTAGGAAGTTTGGCCGGCCAACTCTATGAGATTCACATAGGATCCGATTCAAAATAGGGTCCCAATCGGCCACTAGACCTAGTCGGCCAACTCTATATATAAGGGGGAGGGGTGGAGAGCTATGGCATGTCAATTGGAACAGAATCAATCTAATCACACGTGGCTTCAGAAGTCGGTGAGATAAATCTTCACGGTAACCCTCTCCACTCCTTAGCCAAACCCTACCCTTGCATCTTGTGCTAGCACACGGGTTTTATGTGTTCTGTTCCCGGACGTGTGGGTACCGGTAGAGGCACTGCTACATTGTGACTCTATTCGTCGGCTACGAATCAGCTGCGATCGAACAAATCGGCAGCGATGCATCGGAGCGAGGCAGTTGTGGCAGATAGGAAGCGCGAGCGTGGTTTGGCGAATCGGCAAATCGGCTGCGGCAAATCAGCTATGGAATCGGCGCGACGGCTACGTCAAATCGGCTGTCAGCTCGGGGAATCGGCTGTGATCGGCTGGCACTATTCCGGATCGGATAGCTCCTGATTGGCTATATCTGCTGCACTCTACTCCAATCGGTAATGATCTATTGACCCTTACTTGCAAGTGATCCTGGTTTGCGCGGTAGAAAAGTTTTGTTTTTAGCTATCGTAGCTTCCGCGTACCCTATAATCAACTCACGTAGCTTGTCATTGTTCGATCATTCTGTATGTAGGTGAGCTTCCACAGCGACGATCCGATCGTTAGAGGAGGTCACAACTGATCACGCCTTAGCTCCACTTGACACGCAAATGGCTCTGATTGGCCTGATTTTTCAGTGAATTGAGATAACTATGATTCGGGGGAAATGTTGACGACCCGATTACAACCATACAAGACGTTGTGTTGCACCTTAGCAATCGATACACCTCTCATGGGTTATGGATCTTGCCGGTGCAGATCAACCTTATTCCTGCAAGCAAATCGAAGAAACAAGTAAGAACAAGATAAAAGCAATCTGAATTGCAAATAGGAATTGAAAACAAATAAAAAGTTAGGGTTCTGTAACAAGAAAACGATGATCTAACCGATTACGTCTTTACCCGAAAAAGTAGCAATGGCCAAACTTTAATCTAAAAAAAACCCGAGAAACCCTCAATGGGTACTTAGATATTTAAGAAGGTGGAAGAATGACCAAGGGGTCCCTAGAATCGTGATCCACCAGGTTGGGGCACATCCCACTTGGGCCCACTTGGGCCGGGGTCCCAAATGAAGTTATAAGCCCATAGGCCCATTATAGGTAATGCAACACCTTGTTTGTGATAGCGGCCGACTGAGACGAAATTTGAAGATGAGGCTGGATTAGTTGGAAAGAGGACCCCAAGATATTTCCATCAAGTACTCATGGACCCAAAGCGAAAATCGTATGCATATTTTGTAGCCGTTTGAAGTCAACACTGTAGCAAGTGCCCGATTTGGATTGCAGAACTTGGACAACTTGATTTTGATGTCTTCCGGTTTACCTATGATGTGAGAAATGGTTGTATCAATAGTAGCCATGATCACATCATCCTCCCCTTCTTCACGGAAAACCGTCAATGGTTTTTCCATATAACACTCTTTGTGTAGTGCCTGATCCTGCCAATAGAATTGTCTACATGAGAATAAACACAACAAACTTTTGTCATGTATATCATCAATTCTTTAGCGAATAGTATGAATCTCCTATGAAACAAATGTACTTGGTAATAGAGATGCACAACAATGAACACAGATACCACATTTGATTGTTTCGCTTACCGCTCATTTTGCTCCCCTTCTTCAGAAGCCAAGTACTCGTGGCGCAACTTCCTGGGTGCATGGTGTTGATGAGAAAAATCAACACGTCGGCCTGGGAGATCTGCTTAGTTCCAGTGCAGGTCCTAGAATAGATGAAGCGCGGGCGTGCCAATCAGTTTGATCCTGCCACTGACAAGTTATGCAAAACAGGAGAACATAAATCATATCAATCGGTAGACCAATACCCAAAAACTAACTGATCGGCTGATAAGCCGATGGTGCAATTCCAGCCGATGCCAATGCCAGCCGATGGTGTTAGGGTTTGGATCCATCGGCTGTGTGCTGAACAAATATTTATATAAAGGCGATCGGCTGACAATAACATGATATATAACATTGCATGAACCAATCACATGATAAAATAGATATTGATTTAGAGATTAAAGCACATATTGGCTGGAAGTCCGATGTCATAAAATCCAAATGATCGAATATTCAATGAAGCCTCTGCTGCAATCGGCTAGATCCAACTTGTGTACAATCCTTGCAGGCCGATGCAATATCCAGATAACTCACCGGCTGAAACCCCGATGAAACCCTAGTGGCAGTCAACAGGCAGGCTAGAGATTACGGTTCTAATCATGACTTAGTAGATCAAACTGATGCAGCACTAAGTATGAAAAGAAAAGCAATATCTAGACAATCAAGCCGTTGGCTGATTTTAAGGGTGGTAGATGCCTAAACCAATCTAATATAGTAAACAGTTTAGCCGATAGCGACAGAGACCTTAAGACGAGAAACAGCCGATAAGACTAAACTAAAATACTAAGATTAGATTAATAGAGACATATGATAAATATTCAGGCAAAGATATCAACAGAATCGAAGCAATCCAAGAGGACGAATGTACTGATGCAACCTTCGACGACGCCAATGTAGCCAATACAATTGCCTGAGCCGACGGGACCTTGGACTTACCCCTTCGCCGGAGATCAAAGCTGATGCAGCCCCACGTCAGGTGCCAAGTTCCGCCGGATGGCAAAGTAGAACAGATAAAAGAAAGGTGGTGACGCGCCGAGTTGTATTGATCGAGAGATGATTTACATGAACCCTGGGCTTATATATTTATACCCGTGGGATGACAAAGATCCTAATAGATTACAAAACAGACTTTCCTAAGGATAAAATTGAAAACTAACAACCTCTTCCTAATTAATAGATACAGGTCGTATCCTCCCTGGACTCAGTTTCTTCTGGATATGATCTTCTCAAACCGAATCTAACAAGAACCCGACTGCTGGAAATATGGACCCTCCATCAGCTGTTGCAAAACTCTCAGCCGATTCTGCTTCGAGCTGATACTAATCCTTAGCCGATAAGGACTTCCGGGCTTACCAAATTTTGGCGTTAACACATGCCCCCCAGTTTTGGAGTATGAGAAGTCATGCTTCAAAATTGTCCTTGTCTTGATCGCCCCAAAACTGATCCTTTTCTTCTTCTTGACACCAGCTTTCATAAGCCGACACCTTTTGTAATAGATGAGCTAGGCTTTCGAACTCATGGATGAAAAACTTGCTTCGGTTAGCTGCCGACAACCCTTGGAATGCAAGATCTGCCATCTGCTCATCACTTAGGCTCAAACTATAACATCAGCTGTGGATATTACGAAACCTTTGAATGTATTCCTTAGCCGATTCTCCTTCTTGCTGCTTAACTGATATCAAATATGCAAGCCTCAACTCGCTAACCCCAGCAAAGAAGTACATGTGAAACTGCTTTTCAAGATCGGCCCAACTTCTGATGGAATTTGGTGGCAATGATGAAAACCATGTAAAAGCCGATCCAGTCAAAGACAATGGAAAAAGTCTAACTTTCAGAGCTTCTTCAGCCGATGCTTCCCCACATTGAACTAAGAATCGGCTGATATGTTCCATTGTAGATATACCATATTGTCGTGAAAACATTGAGAAATCTGGAACCTTGTATCGGCTTGGAAGTGGAACCATATCAAAACACTCAGGATATGGTAGCCGATACACAGAAATTTGATTTTTGCGTTTAATTCCAAACTGCTCCTCCATTACCTTTGCAATTATATCAGCCCAATCCTCTTCGAATGGATATCTTTGAATTTTCTTTGGTCGATATTGCTGATGTGGCTCTGCATATCGATATCGACCAACTTGCCCCCCAAGCCAATTTTGTTGTTGCCGATGATGCTGGGATTGCCCACCAATTTGCCCCCCATGCTGACTTCTTAAGGCAATTACCCTGGGAACTGTTTCCTCGATCAAACCATACAATGCATTCATCAAGACTCCAAATTGATCGAACATAGCACGATTAATGACATTATTAACCATCTCTTGAAGTGTCTCGTCATCCATCGGCTCTGTAGACTGTTCCCTATCTTCATTCGTCAGCTTGAGAGATTGTTCTTCCTCGGCCTTGACTTCTTAATCAGACATTGTGGCAATTATGGGTCCGTCGAGCAGTGTAAAAAAATATGTTGTCCAAAACACGGTCCCACCGAGCATGCCAAAAATGTGTTGACGAGAAAAATCAACACGCCGGCGGGAGATCTGCTAGCTCCGGTGCAGGTCCTAGAATAGATGAAGCGCGGGCGTGCCGGTCGGTTTGATCCCGCGACAAGTTATGCAAAATAGCGAGAACATAAATCATATCGGTCGGTAGACCGATACCCAAAAACTAAGCGATCGGCGATAAGCCGATGCCGATGCCAGCCGATGGTGTTAGGGTTTGAATCCATCGGCTATGTGTTGAACAAATATTTATATAAAGGCGATCGGCTGACAATAACATGATATATATAACATTGCATGAACCAATCACATGATGAAATAGATATTGATTTAAAGATTAAAGCACATATCGGCTGGAAGTCCGATGTCATAAAATCCAAATGATCGAGTATTCAATGAAGCCTCTGCTGCAATCGGCTAGATCCAACTTGTGTAAAATCCTTGCAGGCCGATGCAATATCAAAATAACTCACCGCTGAAAGCCCGATGAAACCCCTAGTGGCAGTCAACAGGCAGGCTAGAGATTACGGTTCTAATCACGACTTAGTAGATCAAACTGATGCAGCACTAAGTATGAAAAGAAAAGCAATATCTAGACAATCAAGCCCTTGGCTGATTTTCAGTTAGATGCCTAAACCAATCTACTCTAGTAAACAGTTTAGCTGATAACGACAGAGACCTTAAGACGAGAAACAGCCAATAAGACTAAACTGAAATAATAAGATTAGATTAATAGAGACATATGATAAATAGTTAGGCAAAGATATCAACCGAATTGAAGCAATCCAAGAGGTCGAATGTACTGATGCAGCCTTGGACGACGCCAACATAGCCAATACGATTGCCTGAGCCGGCGGGACCTTGGACTTACCCCTTCGCCGGAGATCAAAGCTGATGCAGCCCCGCGCCAGGTGCCAAGTTTCGCCGGATGGCAAAGTAGAACAGATAAAAGAAAGGTGACGATGCGCCGAGTTGTATTGATCGAGAGATGATTTACATGAACCCCGGGCTTACATATTTATACCGATGGGATGACAAAGATCTTAACAGATTACAAAATAGACTTTCCTAAAGATAAAATAGAAAACTAACAACCTCTTCCTAATTAATAGATACAAGTCGTATCCTCCCTGGACTCGGTTTCTTCTGGATAAGATCTGCTCAAACCTAATCTAACAAGAACCTGACTGTTGGAAATATGGACCCTCCATTGGCTGTCGCAAAACTCTCAGCCGATTCTGCTTCAAGCCGATACTAACCCTTAGCCGATAAGGACTTCGGGGCTTACCAAATTTTGGTGTTAACACATGGTAACCACATTGAGTGATCTATTCGCTCCTCTTTCTCAGAACCATCCTGTTGTTTCAAATCAAAACAACACAAACTCAAGATAACATAATTAGCAATGACATGTCTCTCTAGCTTGTAATTTTTATCCATGGCTATAGGAGGTTCTAAATCTGAACATATGTAAATTTTATGCACCAAATATATTCCTTGATCATTATGTGTGCCAAAAATTTGCAAAGTGGCATTAGCAGGACATAAAAAACAGATTTAGCAATAATTTCTCCATCAAATCTCTAAGCTCACAAATATCATTAAACAGAACATATCCTAATGTATTCAAAGTTTATAACAACTCACGTTCATCAACTTCACTAGCAATGTGAACAACATGGTTAAAATCAGTGTAGAAAGAATTAACAACAGGAATAGCATGTTAATTCATTAGTTGTGACATGGATATAACTGAAGCATTATCACACAACTCTTCTTCATCACAATGAACAACAAACAAATCAACTTGTGACAAAGGAATCTCCACAATGGGTTCTTCTAATGGTTGCTCTACTATAGCATGAAAAGTGGAAATGTGTAGCTCAGCTTGGAAATACTCACCTTCATTTATCTCAACACCATTTATTTTACCTTGCAAACTTTCTTTCGACATCGTAGGTGCTTCATGCTTCTCGTCGTTCTTCTCAAGAACATCATTATTCTCCTTTTGTTGAATGTTCTAAACCCTCTACAAAACATTAGTAATAGGAGACACACAAGATTGTTCCTCCCATGTTTGCACATCATGTCAAAACTTGGTTTCGGCAATAGAAATTTGGGGGTGCAGTCAAGATCGCCAAGCACAATGGGTTAGGTGGAGAACAAGGTTTAGACAGGTTCAGGCCCTCTCGTGAGGTAATACCCTACTCTTGTTTCGGGGATTCGATCCGCCGAGTGTTTATTGATCTCAAGATCTGTTGCTCTTGTGTTGCATATGAAACCTGATATCCCTCAAGGGACGCCTCTTACCCCCCTTATATAACCTTGGGAGGCGGGCTTACAAGTCAGAAACCCTATCTTACTCTAAGTCGGTTTCTCAATCTTACCAAGTTATGACTATGAGCCTTTGCCTTATCCTATCAGCAATGTAACACCCAAGTCATAGCCGGTTTACATAATTAGCAGGCGTAACCTATCCCAATTACCAGTCGGATAAGCTTGCCATGTGGATATCCGATTGCCATAATCTCCACAGTGGCCCCCGAGTCCTTTGTAGTCAACGAGACAACTTTGCCTTGAACCAAAGCAACACACAGCCGAACAACTCTTTGGCCAAGTGCTTCTGGTGCCGAGTGATTCCATCATCCCTGCCTGAATCTCCCGAGTGGCTCCAAAGACTGTGAAGAGCTAGAAAAATACCTCTAAAAATTCTCAAAAATAAATATCTAGGTGAATCTCTTGATGCACCTAATTAGGTGTAGCCCCCAACTATGTGGTTAGCCAAAAACAAACTAAACATATAGTCAAGAACTATAAAAAAATCTTTCTCATATAAATGTTTAGCTTAAGCTAAAGCAATCATAAAAAATCACATCACTCGGCAAGCTCATGCTTACCCGAGTAATTTTGCCCGAGTCATCTCAAAACAAATAATTCAATCAACCCTCGTGGATGAAAAGCACTCGATAAGCTCATGTTTATCCGAGTGGATCTGCCCGAGTCATTTCGAAACAAATATGTTAATCATCCCTCATGGGTAAACAAGTTTTTCAGTCATCTGAAAAATATGACCAAAATATTAAATAGCTCCTGCCATAATATTGGTCTTAATCTAAAAAGATCTTCACCAAAGTTGAAAATAGCATTGATATATTCATTTAATCAAATGCTTAAAAATCAAACAGTTCCTCTCATCAAGGTAGCCATGAAAAGCTTTAACTGTTTGTCACCTTTCAAATTGCATCGTGCCAACTTCTCAAGCTGCGCAAACCGCGGTATGAAAGGATTTTTAAAGGTACTGGGCAATTAGACACGTGCATATTGCCAAGGCAAATCTGCTTAAATCCATCCACTTAAGTCCCTAAGGACACGCGTCATGCCACACCTTAGCTGGGCCACAAGTCTATCATGGGCTCGGCCCAATCACGAGATGACCTAGCAAAACACTCAAATCTTTATACAAAGCCTCGAGGTCATCCCCGCCACTTCGTCTTCCCAGAAAATTTCCCCACTCGCAACACTATTCTCCAACTTGCAACGGAAAACCCAAGGCTCACGCGCACACCCAATCCCATCGATCCAGGAGCTCGCGCTTCTCCACAAGCTAGCCTCCGCATCCATCTCCAAAGATCCCCATCCCAAATCCCCATTCCCCGAGCCAGATCCACTTCCTCCCAATCCACATCCATGGCAGGAGAGAAGGAGATCCCTTTCGAGCAATGAGCGACCTTGGATGTCAAGGAGTCTACTCTCAAGGAAATGGTGAAGAATGGAGTTCTCCCTCCCAAGGAGATCGTCAGCTGGCGTCCGGCGGCCGGTGAGGAGTTCCCCACTCTGAACACCGGTGAGATCGTCGTCTTTAATTCCTTCTTCTACTGTGGCTTCGGCCTCCCCACCTCTGAGTTCTTTAGGGGTCTTCTTGATTACTATGGCCTTCAACTCTACCACTTGAACCCCAACTCCATGCTCCATATTGCTCTCTTCATTCATGTTTGCGAGGTTTTCCTCGGCATCCTTCCCCACTTCCAACTCTTCCGGCGCATGTTCTATCTCAAGCCGCATCCGAACAAGGATGAGCCCTGCGTTGTTGGCGGGGCCGGATTCCAGCTTTGTGGATCCCTCCGCCAAGACTATTTCTCTCTTCCCTTGAAATACTCTAACAAGGGCTGGCACGCAAACTGGTTCTACATTGCAAACCTCAAACCCAGTCTGCCCAACTTTGTTGGCCTTCCTCCAGTGCCAAGATCCAACTGGAGCACCGTGCCAGTGGCCCAAGATTGGGATGAAGCCAACAAACTTTTGGCAAATATTTTGGAGATGAAGAAGAAGGGCCTTCAGGGTGAACAGATCACTCGGCATTTCATCAGGAACCGATTGGCGCCGATCAAGTAGAGGTCCAAACCCGCGTTCGAGTACGAGGGTGAGAGGGACCCCAATCGGGAAGACCGCGACTTCCTCAGCTACGAGACCTTGAATACCCACATGTACAAGGTATTTTCATCCGGGATTGCAGTCGAGCGCAGCCTCATGCTCTCGGTCCTCCCATACAGCTTATATCGTCCTCCTCCTCCGGTAAGTTGACTCTGCTTCTTTATTGTCTTTTAATCTTGATGTCGCGCTTCTTAGTGTTCAAAGAATCTCTCTTGCAGGAAAACCCCTTCATTATCTCGAAGCCGTATAAAATACACCATGATGATGTGCCAGCTCGACCTGCCAAAAAACCAGCCGACGGCGTGAAGATCCAAAGTGATCCAATCGGCAAGACGGCCGCAGCCGGCGAGGACATCAGCAAGCGGGCGAGTAAGAGGAGGCTGGTTATTGATGACTTGGATGACGATGCGCCAGGCCCTCAAGCCGAAGTGACCCCTCCAAGGCCGTCACCAATAACTGCACCCAAGATTCGCCGATCAACCAGGTATGTCTCATGACTGAAATTATGGTCTTGTTGCAAATCTTTCGGCTTTTGTCCCGACTGCTTCCATCTTCTTCTTTGCAGGAGGCCTCCAAATATAGACCCTACTGGGCAGAGTGAGGAACCAATGCCATCTGCAGCAGCTGAGGTGGCAAGGCCTGCAGAACAAAAACCCTGGAGCCCTCTCTCGAGTGAGAAGTCCCCTCCTCCTAGTGAGGACATCCCGAGGGAAGAGCCCCCGACCGCCAGCCAGGAAGCCTAGACTGGAAACCAGTCGGCCGAAGAAGAGACCCCGGCTGCCACTCAAGGGACCCCGACTGAGAGCCAGTCGGGTAAGAACCAGAAAGAGAAAAGCAGCCGGGAGGTACCAGTCAAGGATTCGGCCTCCGAAGCAGGTAAGCCTTGAAGCAATCTTTCGTTTTTTTATCTCCAGTCTATTTTTCCTGTGTCTTTATTCACTCTTTCTGAATCAATAAGCTAAAGTGGAGGAGATCCCCAGGTTGCAGTCCTCTGAGACCTGGGTCCCTCCAATCAAGATTGAGTGGCGCGACTCCGAATGCCTGAAACAGGGCATCATCCTGAACAAGCAAAAGGAGAATGAAGAAAGGGATATGCTTGTAAACAGCTTGAACAAAGCTACTTGGCTGCTAAACGTAAGTTTTGGTCCTTTTCTGTCATAGCTTTATGATTGCTTTTCAGTTGACCAACTCTAAACTCGCACGCAGAGGGTGTATTGCCGGTCAATGGCTAAATCCGATGCACTCGAGAAGTTGGTCCCACACTTGAATTCCCTGGAGAATATCAAAGAGCTAAAAGGCCACTCGAGAAGAAGCTACATCGAGAGAAGCGGCTCTGAGGAGAGAGATAGTCACGCTCTGGGAGGAGAACCTAGACCTCGGGGGTTCAGTCGGGAGTAAGCTTGATCTCCTTAGTCTTTTGTGCCTTTATTTGCAGTCTGTTTTGATCTCGGCATTGACAACTTTTCTAGTTGCACAGAACTCATCGGAAGTCCATACGCTCCAGACCCAGCTGGATGAAGCCAACGCCAGCAAAGCCGAGTTGGAGTCTAAGTTTCAAGGTGAGCTTTTTCTAGACAGCGTTCTTCATTTTGCTTCATCTTCGAATGTTTGTGTGATCATATGTCTTTGACAGCTTATAAGATCAAGACCTGAGCCCAATATGATGTCTTTGTTGAAAGGGTCAAAAAGGCCGAAAGTGTAAGGGACGATGTTGCTAACATGGCAACACCGATTCTCTTGTCGCTGTTTCATCATGGGCTTGGGACCAGCTCGTTGGACACCGTCGAGGTCTTCAACAAGCTCAGGAGGGCCCCTGATCAATACCTGGCCAACATCTCTGAGGCGGCCACCATGGGAGCGAACTTTGCCCTTGCACAGGCCAAGTCACTCTATCCTCGGATAGAAGTTGACTCAGTCGGGGAGGGCTTCGCCGATGGTACTTCAGACGAGCGGGCTCTAGAGTTGATTGATGAAGCTCAGGAGTCGGCCAAGAAAGTGGTTGCTGATGCGGTTAACAATTTCTGGTCTTGATCATTTTGCGGACATTGTATGTTTGCAACTTTCTGATGTGACTTGTAAATACTCAGCTTATTTATGTTAATGCCTTGATCCGAGTCTTTATGTAAAATTTCTTAAGTAATTTTCGTACGACTGTCACCAAGCCTAAGCTTGATTAGGTCATCAAAAAATTCTCAGTCCTTATGCATTGAACTCGAATCAAGGAACATTAAACAATGATAAACAAAATATACACAAGTTGTTGAAGGGAACCATGCTTTATTGAGATATGTGCAGCCCCCGACTGCTAACTCAAGAAGTCATCTTGCTTGAGGTTGGCAGTCGAGAATAACATGAAACTTGAGGCGATTTAAGCATAGTATCGTCAAAGATGTTCGATGTTCCAGGAGTTCTCCACCATGGATCCGTCTTCACGCTTTAGTCGATATGCTCCTGGCCGAGTCACCTTAGCGATTATATATGGCCCTTCCCATAGTAGAGATAATTTGTGACGGTCCTTGGTGGTCTGAATCTTGCGTAGAACCAAATCGCCGACAATGAAAGATCGCGCCCGAACATTGCGACTGTGGTATCGTCTGAGTCCTTGAAGATATCTTGCCGACTGGATCAGAGCTACCTCTCGGGCTTCTTCTAGTCGGGTCAGATCGTCCACTCGGTCTTGATCGTAGCGCTCGTTGTTGAAGCTGCGGACTCGCAGAGTTTCATACTCCATTTTGTTCGGCAACATGGCTTCTGCCCCGTAAACCAGAAAGAAAGGAGTTTGGCCGATGGCCCGACTAGGCGTAGTCCGCAGTGACCATAGGACCGAAGGCAACTCTTGAACCCACTTGCCGGCATAAGGATTTAGCCTATCGAACACTCGGGCCTTGATGCCTTGGAGAACCATGCCATTGGCACGCTCAACCTGTCCATTGCTTTTGGGATGTGCGACCGATGCGTAGCAGATTTTGATGCCAAAATCTTCACAGAATTCCTTAAAAATGCCTCCAGTGAATTGGGTCCCATTGTTGGTTATAATTCTGTTTGGGACACCAAACCGGTGTACGATATTTAGGATGAAGTCTCGTGCCTTGTCCGCGGTGATCGTAGCAACCGGCTTAGCCTCGATCCACTTGGAAAACTTGTCAATTGTGACGAACAAATGCGTGAATCCTCCTGGGGCCTTCTTGAAAGGACCGACCATGTCCAAGCCCCATACCGCAAATGGCCAGGATAATGGAATCGTTTGTAGCTCTTGGGCTGGGACATGGCTCTGCCGAGCGAAGAACTAGCAACCTTCACACGTTCGGACCACTTTGTCAGCGTCGGAGACCGCCGTAAGCCAGAAGAAACCTTGTCTGTAGGCTTTGCCAACCAAGGTGCGTGTCGCCGCATGACTTCCGCATATACCCGAGTGGATATCTTGGAGTAGTTGTCGTCCTTCCTCGGGCGTGATACATCTCAATAGGACTCCAGAAGGGCTCCTCTTGTATAAATCAGAATCTACATGACATAAGCTTGACAACGGCGTCGGACGCGTTCCGCCTCATCCCGGTCTTCTGGCAGCTCTTGCTGAGTTAAAAATTTGATGAGCGGTGTCCTCCAGTCGGCGTCGATCGTGGTGACTTGGTTTGCAGCTTGCTTGTTGGGAGTTGGTTTTGCTGCAACAGTCGGCTCATAGTGACGCTCTACGAAAACGTCTATTGGAGCAGCTTCTCGCTTGGACCCGAACTGCGCCAACTCGTCGGCTGCCTCGTTGTTATGTCTCAGGACATGGGATAGATCTAGTCCATCAAACCTGTCTTCAAGTTTGCGGACTTCTTGCCAATAGGCCTCCATGGTGTCATTTGAACAGGACCAGTCTTTCATCACCTGGTTGACAACCAGCTGGGAATCTCCTTTCACAACCAACCGTCGTATCCCGAGTGAAACAGCAAGTCGCAGGCCATGCAGCAGGGCTTCGTACTCGGCGACGTTGTGTGAGGCAGAGAAGTAAAGGTGAAGAACATATCTTAGCCTTTCCCCAGTCGGGGAGATTAGCACGACTCCTGCTCCCAAGCCAGTGATCCTCTTGGATCCGTCAAAGTGCACGGTCCAGTATTGTAGGTCTTTCCGAGGTACATCTTCTTGTTGTTCGGTCCACTCGGCCAGGAAATCCGCCAGGGCTTGTGACTTTACAAACGTCCTCGCTTTGAAAGTTAAGTCCAGCGGCATCAGTTCCAGGGCCCACTTCGCGATGCGCCCAGTCGCCTCTCGGTTGTGGATGACATCGCCGAGTGGAAAGGAAGTGACGACGGTAACCGAGTGACCCTGAAAGTTGTGCGCCAATTTCCTCGCGGTTATCAGAACACCGTATATCAATTTTTGTACCTGAGGGTAGCGAATTTTAGCTCTTGCCAGCATTCGCTAACGAAGTAGATTGGCCTCTGAATCTTCTGGACTCGTCCTTCTTCTTTGCGCTCAACAACAAGAACCGTGCTGACCGCTTGGTGAGTCGCCGAGACATACAGTAGCAGGGGCTCCTGAGGTTGAGGTGAAGCTAGGACGGGTGATGTCGTGAGAAATTCTTTAAAATTTTCAAAGGCCTTGTGGGCTTCCGTAGTCCCTTGAAAGTTGTCGGTTTTCTTCGGTAACCTAAAGAAGGGCATGCCACGTTTGCCGAGTCGGGAGATAAATCGGCATAGCGCCGCCATGCAGCTAGTAAGCTTCTGGACATCTTTCTGGTTACTCGGGGGCTTCATATTCAAGATAGCGTTGATTTTCTCTGGATTAGCATCAATGCCACGATGGGACACCATGAAGCCGAGCAGTTTGCCTGATGGCACACCAAAAGTACACTTCTCCGGGTTCAGCTTCATTCTGAAGGCTCGAATGCTTGCAAAGGTTTCTTCTAAGTCGGCAATCAGGTCTTCCTTCTGCTTGGTCTTGATGACGACATCGTCGACGTAAGCTTCCACATTCTTCCCGATCTGCGTCTGAAAATATCATTGGATCATGCGCTGGTATGTGGCTCCAGCGTTCTTCAGGCCGAAGGGCATCGTGATGTAGCAGTAAGCTCCAAATGGCGTGATGAATGATGTTTTCAGGCAGTCGGATTCCTTCAAGCTGATTTGGTGGTAGCTCGAGTAACAGTCCAAAAAACTCAAAAGTTGGCAGCCGGCTGTTGAGTCCATGACTTGATTAATGCGAGGCAACCCAAACGGATCTTGAGGGCAGGCTTTGTTGAGATCGGTGTAGTTGACGCACATGCGCCATTGCCCTATCTTCTTCTGGACCAGGACCAGGTTAGCCAACCAGTCGGGATGGAGAACCTCTTTAATGAAGCCGGCGGCTAGGAGTTTTGTGAGTTCTTCCTTGATGGCATCTTTTTGATCCTGAGCAAAATGGCGTAGTCGTTGTTTGATAGGTTTCGCGTCATCTTTGACGTGTAAAGAGTGCTCGATCACCTCCCTAGGAATTCCAGGCATATCAGATGGTTTCAAAGCAAAAGCATCTTTATTATTTTGGAGGAAGGTGACGAGCGCGCTTTCCTATTCAGGATCTAGCTCAGCGCCGATTACAGCGGTTTTGGAAGGATCCGATGGATCAAGGGAGATTTTCTTCGTTTTGGCGTCGCCTTGTCCCGACTTGGCTATCTTTTTTGCGGGGATTTCACCCTCTCTAGAAGTTGATGCAGCCAATTGGATTTCTTCCTGGCCACGCGATCTCTCATGAGATTGGGCCATGTTGCAGCTTTCCTTGTCGCAGGTAAAGGCTTGTTTGATGTCGCTGCTCAGGGTGATGACGCCATTGGGGCCAGGCATCTTCATGCAGAGGTAGGTATAGTGTGGTATCGCCATGAACTTGGCCAGCGCAGGCCTTCCGATGATTGTGTGGCCGTCTCGAAGTCGGCCGCCTCAAAAGTGACGTTCTCCATCCGAAAGTTCTCTCGAACTCCGAAGGTGACTAGAAGAGCGATGTTCCCGAGTGGCGTGGATGACATACCTAGGATTACTCCATGGAAGGGGGTTGAGCTTGCATTTAACTCGGCTCTCAGGATTTGCATCTTGTCCAGGGTCTTGGCGAACAGGATATTGAGGGCGCTGCCCCCATTGATGAGGACGCGCTTCAGCTTGATGTTCCGAACCACTGGGTCTAGTACCAGGGGATACCGCCCGGGTGAACCACTCGATCAGGGTGATCCGAGCGGTCGAACGTGATGGCTATCTCCGACCACCGTAGATATTGTGGGACCTCAGGTTGTGCTGCGTTGACCTCGCGGTCGGTTAGCTTCTGCTTCCTCTTGGACTCATAAGCTTGTGGCCCCCCGAAGATGTGATTCAGCTCGCCTACGGGGTCTTGAAAGGGCTCCGTATTTCTAGTCGGGTTATTCTTCTTGGTCCCCGATGGGCCAGCTTCGTCAGTCGAGCGATCCCCTCCGATCTTCGCGGGAGCGCTGATCTCGTTCTTGATAGCGCCGGTCAAGGACATCCCGTAGATCACTCGGCGGGTCCTTGGTAGGCTGCTTCGGTAGTCGGAGTTGTTGCTGTGGCGGACCCGGTCGTGGACGGGGGGTCGTCCATGCCGCTTCTCGCGGGAGTCGGCCGATTTCTCTTGATGCTTCCACGTGGCCTCATGGCGGGGGTCTCTTGACCTAGTGGCTGTCCAATCCTGTTCGGGCCTCTTGTAATCCTTCGACCGCAGCGGCGGGAGCCGGCTTCTGTCGGGCATTTCTGCCACGGACTCAGTCGGCCTTCGTGCTGAGGTGGAGGGAGAGCAGTTGGTTGTAGCCGCAACGATGGTCTTGATCTTGTCCAGGATTGGTGTCACGTTGGTGGGCGCCGTCTCGATTACGGTGTCCAGGAGGGTGAGGGCGGCAACGGCGTTCCGTTGAGGCGTCTGGAAGATGTTGGTGTTGTCGACTCGCGTCGAAGTATGGCCTCCCGAGCGGATCGCCGGTCGCCCTCAGTCTCTCTTTCTTCTATCGGCTTCCCTCCTCGCGCCTATTCTCATCTTCCGCCAGCTTGCGCTCCTGCTCAAGCCTGGTTTGTTCTTCCTTTGCGACCCTGCAGGCCATGGCTGAGTCGGTCTCGGCCACCTCAGCCATGAGAACGTCGAAGCACTTCGGCTCTGTAACACCCTAAAAATCGGGAAATTAAAAATCGAAACTTACAAAAACTTTTTGCTTGTTGCTTCTTGATCGTGCTTATTGCTTCTTATTTGTCAGCTTTGTTGCATACAATTAATAAAGAGAAAAAAATCTATCTAAAAGATTGCGAAAAAAACCAAATAATTAAAAAAAATCCCAAAAGAAAGAAAACTTCAAAAAAAATAATAAAGATTTGGAAATAAAAAAATTATAAAGGAATATAACTAGAAAGGGCTAAGGTTTGATGAAAGTTTATCTTTGGACCAAAACCTTATTTTGAGAGGGAGTAGTAATAATCAGTAAATAAAATAGGTAATACTAAATAAAAGATATAAAGGGAAGTTGACAAGGAATCATTTTGAACCAAGAATATATTTTGAAAGAAAGGAAAATAAAATAAAATAGATAAAATATATGTAATATAATATAATATATAGAAATGCACAAAAGGGTTGAAATATAGGAGTTAATTAAGTTTATGACTAGGCCAAATCATATTTTAGATTTATGTGTGAAGGCAAAAAGGAAATGGAAAAGAATAAGACTTAACTCGGGAAAATACAAAAGTGCACTATTCACTTGTCACCAGGTGTTCGACTAGTGCTCTCACGCTCGCACGCGTGCGCCGCGCATCACTCGCCATGCCAGGCGCTCGTGCATGCACGTTCTAGCCGGCGTCAGCCTCGCCCGCGCACAGGAGAAGCCGTACGTCGCACGACGTCGAAGTCGCCACTCGCCACGTCGCCCGCGTCACTGCATCCCGCACACAGCGCCCACCATGTCGCCCGCCATGCCATCGTACCTCGCCCGCGTCACGACCTAGCCTCACACAGTCCACGCCGTACGCCCGCGCGTACGCCCGCACGTCGCGCACGACCTCCACGCGCACGCACCATACCGCTGACGCTGCGCCATGGTCGCCGTCGCGTCGTCCTTTCCCCTCCATCGGCTATAAGAAGCCTCTCCAAGCCGAGCTCCAAACACCGCAAATCTTCACCACAATTCCCTCGTGCTTTTCCCCCTGTTTCCCCCAAAAAAAATCCCCCACCACATTGCTCTAATTTTGCGAAGAACCGAAGTTCGGCTGTGGAGCTCGCCACCGAGCCGCCGGGGCCATTTCTCCGAAATTCGCCGCCACCGGCCGAGTTCCGCGCAATCCGAAGGTACGATCATGCTCCCCACACTCAGCTATACCTTTTCCCTCGCTTGCCCGAGCCGACCCGCTACCGGAGCCCATCGCCGGTGAGCCCCGCCGTATGCTCCCTGCCTCGGCCGTCGTCGAGCGCATGTCGCGAGCACTCTACACTTTCTCCCCGGCCGAGAAAATGCCACCATTAGCTCCCCTAGACCTCACTGGTGCTCAGCGACCACTCTCCGTGGCCGTCCCGTCACCAAAGCGTGCCGGCGACGAGGTGACATCGCCGCCATGAAACGACTGTTGTCGCCTGCCCATCTCGTCACCCCATAGCCTCGGCTAACCCTTGGAACACAACTAGCATAACTCCTAGATGGGTAAAATGAGCCTAACACCCCTACCCCGGCCACCCTCGCCGCCGTTCGCTCGGAAGGTTCGCCGATGTCGTGAGGAAGAAGAAGAACAATGCGAGGAGAAACAAAAACAAAAAAAGAAGCGAGAGTGAACGACATTGGCTCCGTAGCGCAGTGGTTGAGCCGAGCCACGTGCACTCGCTCGGTCGCGCGTTCGAACCCCCATGCACGCTAGTTTTCGGCCTTCTTTCTTTTTCCCTTCTTCCTTTCGCGGGCCCGCATGTCAGAGGGAAGAGAGAAGGGCATGGCCGACCCACATGTCAGAGAAAGCACCAGGGATGGGGAATAGAGAAGGAAGGAAAAATAAGGAAAAATAAAAGAGAAAAATTTAGGAAAATAATAAAAAGAAAACGGAATAAAATAAGAAATTTTATTCTTAATAATTTTTGACAAAAGTTGCTTAGGAAATTAAAATCTATTAGTTCACGATCTTTTCCAAAAACTCTAAAATTATTTACTTGAATTATTTTAGTTACAATAAAATATAATTATTCCACTTATAGTATTTTTACAACCATGATGATAAAGTATGATTTTTAATTAAACTATTTAGGGGATAGTATTTCATCTTTTCAAAGTCTAAAAGTAACTCACCAATATTATTTTAGGTTCATTAGCATATTTTTAGCTACAATAAAGTATTACCCATCAACCAACATTATTTCATCACCTATTATAAGGGACATAGTTTCAAAATAATAGAATAGTCATTCTAGGACTAAGTACTAGAAACCTAACCACCCAAGGTTAACTCGAAACTTAAAATTCAATTTATAATAAATCATAAGAATGAACTCCTCCATATTAATTAGCTTGGCTGAACTGAAATAATATTCTGGGTCATTATTTCATCTTCTAATAGATTACCAAAGCTAAGTAACCACCGTCACTCTAAATTATCTTGATTATTATTACCATCTAAAATAGTTACCTGACATTGATTCTATGGTTTTCCAAAAACTAAAACTTAAAGTTATATAAACACTATAGCAAACTTTATGATTAAATTATCTTCAAACCTAACTATTTAAAACTTAAGACCTAGTGATCCAGTAAAACTCGGACTAAGTCTGAAAGGTGACCATTTCTCTTCACGACCATACTTTGGATGCACCGACCACAATAGTTCTCGAAATCCAAATATATATTATATCTAAAAAAATCAAGTCTGACACAAGCCTCAAATCCTTATGACCTCTTCACTCCACCCCTGATCTTTACCAACACTCGAACCTAAGCTTGCGTAAAATCGTAGCCCCGTGTTGGAAGCCGCTTTATTGATTTACTTGGCTTTTATTGGATCTTGTTGGATATTATTTGAATCGAATTCAAATTGGATTTCTCGCACGTATGATAGAGTCCGAGGGAGCTGTTGAGAACACCGAGGACTCAAGCCAACCAGGTTGCGAGCAAGGCAAGTCATCACCCTCTTTGAACATATTGATCCCAATTGCAAAATGATGTTATTTTAAACTCTAAACATGCATGCTATACAAAGTTACCTATACTTGTTATGCCATACCTTGCTATTGATTACCTTTAGAATTACTCCTTGTAACTCTCGATGTGATATAAACAACCGGAGAATAACTTCGGTAAACTGCTTAGCCATGCTATACTTAGATTCATGCATACTCATGACTTTATGAAAAGCTTTGTGCTTGGGCAACTACCTTAGGGAAGGTAGTTGAGATACGGCATGTGGAGACATGAGCGCCACATGGCCATGAGAAAGATGAAATGAGTTTTGATGAAAATTGAAAGTACTAAACAAATGTTTTAGACCCAGGGCGGTGGATGATTTGGGTGGATTCCGGAAAAGGCGAGTGCCGACCTGGTCAATTAAGGACCGAGCCATGAGATAGCCGGAAACGAGCCAGTACAACCGTACTTCTCGAATGGGTATAGACCTAGCGGAGTAGATAGCCGAGCGGAGGCGGTACCCTCGCATATTGGTTCTTATGGATGAGATGAGGTGTGAAAGAGATGATGGTAATTTGAAATTTATTCTTACTTGATGAATGGAATCTTCCCTTACCCCGGGTGCGCCAGAACTCCTCTCACTGCTAGAAAAGGACGGCTAGAGTGCATGAGGGCTTAAGTTCATGGAGCGGGTACAGCCAAAGTGAGGTTATCGAAAGGCTTTGTCGTGACCGTCTCATGTGTTGGGACGTAGGCTCATTTGTTGGGCTGTCACGAGTACGGGTAAAGTGTACATCCACCTGCAGTGTGAATGAATCAATCTATTCGAATAGCCGTGCTCGCGGATATTGAGCATCGTGACAAGACTTTCGCTTGGCTAGACTCATAAATTTTAAAATGATGGGTTGGTATGCATAATGATTTTGTATGCTGGTGGACTCAGCTTCTCGACCTGCGAGAAGAGGTAGACTCCCCAGAAAACCATGACGCACCGGAGACGGGAAACCATCCTTGGTATCACAATGGATGGCAGACAGAACCGTCGCCGATTTACTATACTCTGGAACTAAAACTTCACTTGGCTAGCTGTTAGGCTTGTGAAAAGATTTGTGAAAATTGGCTTTATGCAAAAGAACCCCAGCCATCCTTTGAATGATCCTATCATGTGCATCACTTCCGTGTTGGCTTGCTGAGTATGGTTGGTACTCACCCTTGCTATACGCACAAACCTTCCGATGGTGGAAATAAAGACTTGGAGGATCCATATGCCTACTACCAGGAGGGCGAAGAAGCTGATGGCGCTTGCTAGGTCTTAGTCTCCAGTCGTTGTCTTTGGCAATTGACAAGCCGCTGCCTTCATTCCGCTGCCTTACCTAATTTCTACTTTTGGTTGTATCTGGACCATGAGGTCCTATATGTTGGATACTGCCTTCGGGCCTATATTGTAATAATTTCGATGTAAGACTATTCGTGCATGTGCACCTGATTATTCAGTATTGTATTTCGTGGGTACCAAACTACTCGATCCAGGGAAATGGTACTAAGAACACGAAAGATTCCCATTCCAAAAACGGGGGTCTACAGAGCTGGTATCAGAGCAGTGCGACTGTAGGATAAGACCAACTGGCGCCCCACCCCTTTATAGCTGGTCAAAGGGGAATATCCCTACATAGGATTATTTTGGAAATACAAACTATTTTCACAAGACAAACATATTTTTCTCTCTTACCCCAACTTCTCTACAAACATTTGATTTTATCTTTCTCTAAATCCTAAAACTATCTTCAAAAATAAATATAGGACTGTGACCCTGTTAAAGCTTGAGAGATTGTTATTTCCACCCGCTAAAGCAATAAGAGTACACAGGAATAAGGTCCCATCCAGAGCTTAACCTTTCTTCTGATTTCTTTCTCTCTCTGACAATAGATGGGAAAGAACAAGGGCAGGAAATCAATATCTCAGCAATCTCATGGATTAACCCAGAGCGACCCTGTGGACACTCCACCTTTTCCTGTGAACCCGACCTTAGCCCAGGTAGTGGCTAACCAGACACAGTTAATGGCCATGATGATGCAACGGATGCAACAATTGTTTCAACAGCAACAGATGCAAACACAAGGTTGGTACCCAGAGCAACGTCGGTATGTTCTGTTGCAAACCCTGATGACTCCCGCCAGTATACTATCAAATCCACGGGGAGCAATGACACCAAACCCGCCATTTGGATGGAAGGAAACAATTTATCCCTGCTACTGTATCGTGGAACAAGGACATAGAGCAAAGAACAGTACATGGGACGAATACACTAGGACCCCGATCAAGGGAGAAATACAGTGTGGAAGACAGGATAAAGAATCCAATCCAACAACCGGCCAAGATTTCAGTTCGCCACCGTCTAACCCCAAGAAGAGGAAGTCACCAAAATTGAATATAGGTGGTACTCGCAAGATGATCATTACAAGCACAGTGTGTACCCCTGAAGCTACTGAGGAGATTCCTCGACGTCTAAGGAAGAATGTGACTTGCTTCAACTTTGGGGAGTTTGGACACTTTGCCAACCACTGCCCCAAGCCACGCAACATTCCTCCTCTTACCGATGCCAATGCGACAGCCATAGGTGACAATCCCAGATCAGGCAACAACCCGGATAACTAGACAAGAAACCTGCAGCAACCCTGGTCTTGCTTTGAAAGGAATTAAGACAGCAACGACCATGCCCCTACCCTTTATGTATGAAGACCCTAGATCGATGTTAGTGTCGTTATATTGTGTTGTCTTGGACTATACATGTCCAATGTACCCTCATGATGTAACACCTATGAACTAATATAGAGTTCCATGTTATGTCTTAAATGAGTTTATTCCACCATGCTTGTTGTGTGTAAAAGATCACTTAAAAACAACTAGAAGATCACTGAGAAAAAAGTTATTAGAACCGTGACCTTAGTCGATCCAATCTCTTACCCCATCTACACTCCTCAGATGGCGCACCGTCGCAGAGCCCCCACAGCTACCGAGAACCCGCCGGAGCCTAACCTTTCTACCCTAGCAGAGGTCATTGCTTTACAAACCCAACTGCTTCAAGCCATTGCCAACAACCAGGGGAATCGCGGAAGTTCAAGTCTAGGAGAGTTTATGAGAGCCAAGCCGCCTACCTTCTCCACAACAGAGGAACCCATGGATGCTGAAGATTGGTTGAGAGTGATAGAGAAAAAGCTAACCCTCGTCCGAGTACGAGAAGCAGATAGAGTCATCTTCGCCACTAACCAGCTGGAAGGTCCCGCAAGTGACTGGTGGGACACTTACAAGGAAACCCGGGCTGAAGATGCCGGAGAACCGACATGGGAAGAATTCACGGCTGCTTTCTGGGAAAACTTTGTACCCACCACAGTTATGAGAATGAAGAAGAATGAATTTAGGAGGTTGCGCCAAGGCAACACCTCGGTGCAAGAATATCTTAACAAGTTTACCCAGCTTGCCCGTTACGCCACAAGCGATCTGGCAGATGAAGAGGAAAAGATGGACAAGTTTATTAAAGGACTGAACGACGAGTTAAGTGGACCGATGATCGGTCAGGACCACGCTAGCTTTCAAAGCCTCATCAACAAGGTCGTAAGGCTTGAGCATGACCAAAGGACGGTTGAAAACAACCGAAAGAGAATGCTCTAGCCCGCCCGATTCAAGGAACGCCCCAGCGACCCAAAGGAGCAAAACCAACAGGTTGGAAGCCAGCCGTCGCAATGACCAATCGCCCCGTTGCACCCGGCAACGCCAGCAGGCCACCTGCCACCCCTTTCCGCTCCCCAGCACCTACCTTAGCGACCCCAAGACTTAAGAACATGAACTGCTTCAACTGTGGGAAATATGAACATTTCGCCAATCACTGCCCTAAGCCACGTAACACCCCCCGTCTGTAATGGAGCCAACGCCATTGCTGTAAGAGGGACCCCTGCCCCGGTACCTGGATGCAGACTGTTTGGGACACCCCAGCCGAAGGAGGCCACCA
Organism: Oryza australiensis; assembly: GCA_019925245.2. Classification (NCBI taxonomy): domain Eukaryota; kingdom Viridiplantae; phylum Streptophyta; class Magnoliopsida; order Poales; family Poaceae; genus Oryza; species Oryza australiensis. The sequence goes on from JAIFGZ020000833.1 coordinate 291,630, forward strand.
CTGGAATCCGCCATGGCCAAGTGAACCATGTGCATGCTGAAGAGGCCCAGGAGGACCAGATCGTGCTAATGGGTACGTTCTCCATCCATTCTACACTAAGTTAAAGTTTTGTTTGGTTTCAAAACTTTGCATTCTTTCATAACCTCGAGGACAAGCTAAGTTTAAAATTTATTTAAGGAGGGTAGAGTAACATGACCCTGATCTTCAGATTAGACACCACCACCTGTTAGTCAATTGGACATTACGCCTATTCTCAGCAGAACAAGGTAAAGACGGATCTAAGTCCCCTCAAAACATAATTGGTTTCATATACTTTACATGGGAAACTAGTTGGAACGCTAGTAGCAGTCCTAGCAATCAATGTCATCCAACCACTCTTCTGACAAGCAAAACCCAACCACAACCTAAATCACCCGAGCACCAGTATAGGCAAAACATCCAATATGCTCCTGATATAAAGACAAAAGTAAGATTTAGGCAGTGACCGCCAGATCCATAAATAAGGGGACAAATTCTAAGAACCATCCATTGACTACCTAATCTATTAGTAACCCCAGAAAAGAGAGAAAAACAATGGGTGCCAACATGACGAGAAGACAAACCACCTCACCAAGGAAATCCTGGTGACCATCCTCTGTCGCATCCCGCCATAGCCTCCAAACAAAAACCAGTGGGTATAGCACCCAAGCCAGTAGAGTACTAATAACCGTTCCGACATACCACGCTTTTGCCCACACCCATCGCTAGGCAGCAACCCCTTTCGCCAGAATGCAGCCTTCACGGTCGAAGAACCTCGGCACCGCTATCCTTCGAGCATCGTCTCCGGCGACGAATCCACCCATTGCCTGAACTGATGAGGAAACATCTCCTTCCACCCTAGGCCCTGCGACTGCAAGCCCTAACCGCCGACAAAGTCTGCCTCTACCAAGAACCCATCGCTCTACTTCGCCTTCGTCAGGTGGCCCTCGCTCCATCCCTCCTTCACTCGAGCTACTTCGCCTCCGCTCTCTCCAATCTGCTAGCCGGGACAAGTGTGAGAGACAAGCCACCTCTCTCTTCCCTTTCCTTTAAAAATGAAGCAAGGGCACTCATCAAAAGATTCCTTACGGAAATATTAGATTAATAGAACCACTAAGCCTAGAGTACCTAGAAGGGTGTCTTAAAAAATATAGTTATCTGAAACAAAGAATCGCAAAGACACAGTAGGGATCACCATGAGAACTCCGTGATAGATTCCCGCCTCATCATAGGCAGTTATCCTATCCATCGTTTGTTGAGATGAAGTCCTAAATAGATCAGTCTCATATGAACCAACAGACTTCCAACCACAGCCCAACCCAAATCTCGAGGACGAGATTTATTTTAAGGGGGGTAGGTTTGTAACACCCTAAAAATCGAAGAGTTTAAAATCGGGAAATTAAAAATCGAAACTTACAAAAACTTTTTGCTTGTTGCTTCTTGATCATGTTTATTGCTTCTTATTTGTCAGCTTTGTTGCATACAATTAATAAAGAGAAAAAATCTATCTAAAAGATTGCAAAAAAACCAAATAATTAAAAAAATCCCAAAAGAAAGAAAACTTCAAAAAAATAATAAAGATTTGGAAATAAAAAAAATTATAAAGGAATATAACTAGAAAGGGCTAAGGTTTGATGAAAGTTTATCTTTGGACCAAAACCTTATTTTGAGAGGGAGTAGTAATAATCAGTAAATAAAATAGGTAATACTAAATAAAAGATATAAAGGGAAGTTGACAAGGAATCATTTTGAACCAAGAATATATTTTGAAAGAAAATAAAATAAAATAAAATAGATAAAATATATGTAATATAACATAATATATAGAAATACACAAAAGGGTTGAAATATAGGAGTTAATTAAGTTTATGACTAGGCCAAATCATATTTTAGATTTATGTGTGAAGGCAAAAAGGAAATGGAAAAGAATAAGACTTAACTCGGGAAAATACAAAAGTGCACTATTCACTTGTCACCAGGTGTTCGACTAGTGCTCTCACGCTCGCACACGTGCGCCGCGCATCACTCGCCATGCCAGGCGCTCGTGCATGCACGTTCTAGCCGGCGTCAGCCTCGCCCGCGCACAGGAGAAGCCGTACGTCACACAACGCCGAAGTCGCCGCTCGCCACGTCGCCCGCGTCACCGCGTCCCGCACACAGCGCCCACCATGTCGCCCGCCATGCTATCGTACCTCGCCCGCGTCACGCCCTAGCCTCGCACAGTCCACGCCGTACGCCCGCGCGTACGCCCGCACGTCGCGCACGACCTCCACGCGTGCGCGCCATACCGCTGACGCCACGCCATGGTCGCCGTCGCGTCGTCCTTTGCCCTCCATCGGCTATAAGAAGCCTCTCCAAGCCGAGCTCCAAACACCGCGAATCTTCACCACAATTCCCTCGTGCTTTTCGTGGACCCCGTTTTTAGGACGGGATTCTTTTGTGTTCTTAGTACTATTTCCCTGGATCGAGTAGTTGGTACCCACGAATACAGTACTGAATAATCAGGTGCACATGCACGAATAGTCTTCAACGACATTATTACAACAATAGGCCCGAAGGCAATGTTCAACACACAGGACCTCATGGTCTGAATACAACACGAAAGCAGAAATTAGATACGGCAGCGGAATAGAGGCAGCGGCATGTCATTTGCCATAGGCAACGACCGGAGCTAAGACCTAGTAAGCGCCATCAGTTCCTTCACCCTCCCGGTAGTAAGCGTAAGGATCCTCCGGCTCTTCATTCCCATCAGCTGAAGGTTTGTGCGTATAGCAAGGGTGAGTACCAACCGTACTCAGCAAGCCAACACGGAATTTATGCACATGATAGGGTTAATCAAGGAAGGGCTGGAGTTCTTTTGCATAAAGCCAATTTTCACAATTCTTTTCACAAGCCTATCAACTAGCCAAATCAAGTTTTAGTTCCACAGTTCATTAATCCGGCGACGGTTCTGTCTACCATCCATCGTGATTCCAAGGATGGCTTCCCGTCTCCGATTCGTCATGATTTTCTGGGGAAATCCACCCCTTCTCGCATCTCGAGAAGTTGATCCACCAGCGAAGGAAATCATCATGCATACCCATCCCAGCATTTTTAAGTTTAAAGTCTAGCCAAGCGAAAGTCTTGTCACGATGCTCGATATCCGCGAGCACGGCTATTCGAATAGATTGATTCACTCACACTGCAGTGGATGTACACTTTACCCGTACTCCGTGACAGCCCAACAAATGAGCCTACGTCTCAACACATGAGACGGTCACGGCAAAGCCTTTCGATAACCTCACTTTGGCAGTACCCGCTCCATGAACTTAAGCCCTCATGCACTCTAGCCGTCCTTTTCTAGCAGTGAGAGGAGTTCTGGCGCACCCGGGGTAAGGGAAAACTTCCTCAATTTTTAAGTTCAATTAATATAGATTTAATTCCACCATTCACAGCAAAGGCCGCAGCCTCATTCTCATGTCATAGGGAACCATCTATGCAAGGATACTGCCTCCGCTCGGCTATCTAGTCAGCTAGGTCTATACCCATTCGAGAAGTACGGTTGTACTGGCTCGTTTCCCGGCTATCTCATGGCTCGGTCCTTAATTGACCAGGGTCGGCACTTGCCTTTTCCGGAATCCACCCAAATCATCCGGCCGCCCCGGTCTAAAACATTTGTATATCATTTTCAATTTTCATCATTCTCATGGCCATGTGGCACTCATGTCTCCACAGGCCGCATTTCAACTACCTTCCCTAAGGTAGTTGCCCAAGCACAAGGCCTCTTTGTAAAATTATGAGTATGAAGGGATCTAGTATAAGCAAGGCTAAGCATTTTTACCGAAGTTAGCCTCCGGTCATATCACATCGAAGGTTACAAAGCATAAATTCTAATGGTGATCAATATCAAAGCAGGGTATATCAAGCATAGGTACTGTTTGTGTATAGCATGCAATTTGTAATTTGAAATCAACATCATTTCACAAAGTAGGATCAATATGTTCAAAGAGGGTGATGACTTGCCTTGCTCGCACACTTGAGGGGTGGTGTCTTCAACGGGGTCGATGCCGGTTTCTTCAGGTGCTATCCGTACGTGCGAAAGATTAATTGAATTCAATTAGAATTCAATAAAATACCGAAAGATCGAAAAGAACCATAAAAGCAATGAAAACGACTCCAAAGTTTTAGCCTAAAATTCTACCTGAGCTAGGACAAGGGTTGCTAGGAAAAATCCGAGTTTTGGAATCGAGTCGATGTCCTAGGGTTTTCGAAAAGACGACGATCGTAATTATTTGAGAAATTAGGTTTGGAAATGTCAGCGGAGGAATTCGTGCTCGAGGTTTTGAAGGTTTAAGCACAAAAGGGAAGCCTATTTAAATGGCGAGAAAGAATTAAACGAAGTCCGGATTTAAAAACGACGCGAAACGAAATTCCGGAAAAGTCCGATTTCGATTTTCAACTTTGCACCGAGAAAACATACAAGAAAATAATTTATTTTTGCCCAAAATTTTACTCAAGTCTTCCCAAAATATTTTTCCAAATTTTCTAAAATTTTTCCTAATTTTTCCCTTATTTTTATTTTTCTTTTTTTTTTTCTCGTCGCACTATTCATTGGCCGCCAACCGTTCGACCGGGTCCGCCGAAACAGAGGCGGCGGCGGCGCGACAAAAGGCGGAGCAGGGGGCTTACGGCGACGGCGGCCTCGGGAGGAGCAATGGGGCACGGGGAAGGCTTTGCGCACGGCGGCGCTTGTTGCGGCGGCGGCGCTCGGGAACGGAGAGAGGGAGCGGCGGTGGTGCGGCAAAAGGGCGGGCGCCGCCCTTTATAGGCGCGGCCGAGGGGCTCGGCGCGGGCGCGGGGTGGGCGGAGGGCCGGCTCGGCACGGCGCGGGGTGGAGACACGCAGCGACGCTCGGGGATGGGCCGGTACGGCGGCGCAACGCGGCGGCGGGCGCGCGGCGCGGCGGGGTCCGGCGCGGCGTGCGCGCGCGGCGTGGGGGTCCGGGCACGGCACGGCCGCATGGCGGCGAGGCGCGGGGCCGTGCGGCGCGTGTGGCGAGGGCGCGGCGGCGCTGGCGCGCGGGTCCGGCGGCAGGCGCACGCACGGCGCGTGGCGCGCGCGAGCGGGCGCGCGTGCCCGCGCGGCGCGTGGCGCGCGCGGGGTAGGGGCGGTGCGCGCGCAGCGGCGACGCGACACGTGGCGGCGCGGCGGGCGGGCGGCACGGCGCGTACGGCGTCGAACACTTGGCGCGCCATGAACAGTGTAGTTTCCGATTTTTCCCGATTTTCCATTTTAATTTTCCATTTCTATTTTTCTTTCTTCTAAAAATTCCAAAATAATTTCATAGAATTCAAAAATAATTTTTAACACAATATTTTCAATTTTTCCTTCACTTTTATTTTCCCACAATATTTTTCATATTTATTTATTTAAAATCTCTCTTTTCAAATTTCAAAATCCTCCCTTTTATTTTTTTTCCAAAATTTTTCCCGGATTTCGAGTACGCCTCCCGAGATTTTTATTATTTATTTTGTGTCCTAATTTATCTTCTCCCAACCATAATTTTTATTTTATATTTCCCAAATCACGTTTTCATAAATCCGCGCTTTCTCCGATTTCTTTTCAAAAATCCCTGATACGGACTTTCGCATCTTTCATTTCGACAACTCCAAATCATCCGAAAACACCGAAAGGGGAATTAATCACGACTAAATTTATGCAACTGAGCTGGCAAATAAGAAGCAACAAACCCGAGAAAGAAGCAACAAGCTAAGGTTTTTGAAAGTTTCGATTTTTACGTTGCGATTTCAGTTTCCTCGATTTTCAGGATGTTACATTTTCCCCCTGTTTCCCCCAAAAAAATCCCCCACCACATTGCTCTAATTTTGCGAAGAACCGAAGTTCGGCCCGCCACCGAGCCGCCGGGGCCATTTCTACGAAATTCGCCGCCACCGGCTGAGTTCCGCGCAATCCGAAGGTACAATCATGCTCCCCACACTCAGCTCTACCTTTTCCCTCGCTTGCTCGAGCCGACCCGCTACCGGAGCCCGCCGCCGGCGAGCCCCGCCGTATGCGCCCTGCCTCGGCCGCCGGCTAGCGCACGTCGCCAGCACTCTACACTTTCTCCCCGGCCGAGAAAATGCCACCATTAGCTCCCCTAGACCTCACTGGTGTTCAGCGACCACTCTCCGTGGCCGTCCCGTCACCGGAGCGTGCCGGCGACGAGGTGACATCGCCGCCATGAAACGATTGTCGTCGCCCGCCCATCTCGTCACCCCATAGCGTCGGCTAACCCTTGGAACACAACTAGCATAACTCCCAGATGGGTAAAATGAGCCTAACACCCCTAGCCGGGCCACCCTCGCCACCGTTCGCTCGGATGGTTCGCCGATGTCGTGAGGAAGAAGAAGAAAAATGCGAGGTGAAACAAAAACAAAAAAGAAGCGAGAGTGAACGACATCGGCTCGGTAGCGCAGTGGTTGAGCCGAGCCGCATGCACTCGCTCGATCGCGCGTTCGAACCCCCGTGCGCGCTAGTTTTCGGCCTTCTTTCTTTTTCCCTTCTTCCATTCGTGGGCCCGCATGTCGAGGGAAGAGAGAGGGGCAGGGCCGACCCACATGTTAGAGAAAGCACCGGGGATGGGGAATAGAGAAGGAAGGAAAAATAAGGAAAAATAAAAGAGAAAAATTTAGTAAAATAATAAAAAGAAAACAGAATAAAATAAGAAATTTTATTCTTAATAATTTTTGACAAAAGTTGCTTAGGAAATTAAAATCTATTAGTTCACGATCTTTTCCAAAAACTCTAAAATTATTTACTTGAATTATTTTAGTTACAATAAAATATAATTATTCCACTTATAGTATTTTTACAACCATGATGATAAAGTATGATTTTTAATTAAACTATTTAGGGGATAGTATTTCATCTTTTCAAAGTCTAAAATTAACTCACCAATATTATTTTAGGTTCATTAGCATATTTTTAGCTACAATAAAGTATTACCCATCAACCAACATTATTTCATCACCTATTATAAGGGACATAGTTTCAAAATAATAGAATAGTCATTCTAGGACTAAGTACTAGAAACCTAACCACCCAAGGTTAACTCGAAACTTAAAATTCAATTTATAATATATCATAAGAATGAACTCCTCCATATTAATTAGCTTGGCTGAACTGAAATAATATTCTGGGTCATTATTTCATCTTCTAATAGATTACCAAAGCTAAGTAACCACCGTCACTCTAAATTATTTAGATTATTATTACCATCTAAAATAGTTACCTGACACTGATTCTATGGTTTTCCAAAAACTAAAACTTAAAGTTATATAAACACTATAACAAACTTTAGGATTAAATTATCTTCAAACCTAACTATTTAAAACTTAAGACCTAGTGCTCCAGTAAAACTCGGAATAAGTCTGAAAGGTGACCATTTCTCTTCACGACCATACTTTGGATGCACCGACCACAATAGTTCTCGAAATCCAAATATATATTATATCTAAATCAATCAAGTCTGACACAAGCCGCAAATCCTTATGACCTCTTCACTCCACCCTGATCTTTACCAACACTCGAACCTAAGCTTGCGTAAAATCGTAGCCCCGTGTTGGAAGCCGCTTTTTCGATTTACTTGGCTTTTAATGGATCTTGTTGGATATTATTTGAATCGAATTCAAATTGGATTTCTCGCACGTATGATAGAGTCCGAGGGAGCTGTTGAGAACACCGAGGACTCAAGCCAACCAGGTTGCGAGCAAGGCAAGTCATCACCCTCTTTGAACATATTGATCCCAATTGCGAAATGATGTTATTTTAAACTCTAAACATGCATGCTATATAGAGTTACCTATACTTGTTATGCCATACCTTGCTATTGATTACGTTTAGAATTACTCCTTGTAACTCTCGATGTGATACAAACAACCGGAGAATAACTTCGGTAAACTCCTTAGCCATGCTATACTTAGATTCATGCATACTCATGACTTTATGAAAAGCTTTGTGCTTGGGCAACTACCTTAGGGAAGGTAGTTGAGATACGGCATGTGGAGACATGAGTTCCACATGGCCATGAGAAAGATGAAATGAGTTTTGATGAAAATTGAAAGTACTAAACAAATGTTTTAGACTGGGGCGGCTGGATGATTTGGGTGGATTTCGGAAAAGGCGAGTGCCGACCCTGGTCAATTAAGAACCGAGCCATGAGATAGCCGGGAAACGAGCCAGTACAACCGTACTTCTCGAATGGGTATAGACCTAGCGGAGTAGATAGCCGAGCGGAGGCGGTACCCTTGCATAGTGGTTCTTATGGATGAGTTGAGGTGTGAAAGAGATGATGGTAATTTGAAATTTATTCTTACTTGATGAATGGAATCTCCCCTTACCCCGGGTGCGCCAGAACTCCTCTCACTGCTAGAAAAGGACGGCTAGAGTGCATGAGGGCTTAAGTTCATGGAGCGGGTCCTGCCAAAGTGAGGTTATCGAAAGGCTTTGCCGTGACCGTCTCATGTGTTGGGACGTAGGCTCATTTGTTGGGCTGTCACGGAGTACGGGTAAAGTGTACATCCCCTGCAGTGTGAATGAATCAATCTATTCGAATAGCCGTGCTCGCGGATATTGAGCATCGTGACAAGACTTTCGCTTGGCTAGACTCATAAATTTTAAAATGATGGGTTGGTATGCATAATGATTTTGTATGCTGGTGGACTCAGCTTCTCGACCTGCGAGAAGAGGTAGACTCCCCAGAAAACCATGACGCACCGGAGACGGGAAACCATCCTTGGTATCATGATGGATGGCAGACAGAACCGTCGCCGATTTACTATACTCTGGAACTAAAACTTGACTTGGCTAGCTGTTAGGCTTGTGAAAAGATTTGTGAAAATTGGCTTTATGCAAAAGAACCCCAGCCATCCTTTGAATGATCCTATCATGTGCATCACTTCCGTGTTGGCTTGCTGAGTACGGTTGGTACTCACCCTTGCTATACGCACAAACCTTCATATGGTGGAAATAAAGACTTGGAGGATCCATATGCCTACTACCAGGAGGGCGAAGAAGCTGATGGCGCTTGCTAGGTCTTAGTCTTCGGTCGTTGCCTGTGGCAATTGACAAGCCACTGCCTTCATTCCGCTGCCTTACCTAATTTCTACTTTTGGCTGTATCTGGACCATGAGGTCCTATATGTTGGATACTGCCTTCGGGCCTATATTGTAATAGTTTCGATGTAAGACTATTTGTGCATGTGCACCTGATTATTCAGTACTGTATTTCGTGGGTACCAAACTACTCGATCCAGGGAAATGGTACTAAGAACATGAAAGATGGTCTACAGGCTCGTAGTCCTTGTCGCAGTCGGAGTCGTTGGCCTCGTCCGAGGGGATGCCGTAGAGATCGTCGAAGCCTGAAGAGCTGAGGTACTCGTCGATCTCCGTGGATGAGCATGACCCGAACGGTTGGATGATGACGGCAACTTCCCTTGAGCCCGGGATGCTCGAATCTAGATCATTCCAGTCCGAGTCGTGGCTTAATGACGAGGGTTCCTCCGAGTGGGTCGATCGCGACTCGGGGGAGAGGAGTTTGCAGTAGACTTCGGTGGCATTTGGTAATCCAAATGGTGCCGAAAAGGTTTCTCCCCCTGAGTGGGTTGATTCCGACGGGGAGGTCAGAAGGTGGCTGTAGATCTCAGCGGCATTCGGCAGTCCGAACGACACCGAGTGATTTCTTCCTTCTGAGTGGATGGACTCCATCTTGGAAGTCAAAGTTGTGTTGTAGATCTCAGCGTTGTTCGGCAACCCGAACGGCGCAGAATGGGTTCCACCTCCCGACTGGTCCGAATCCGAGTCGGGGAGGGAGAGCTTGTTGAATCCTTAGGTGGTGAAGTCGTCGATGCCTGAAGAAGATCCCATCACGCTTGCCGGCGAGATTGAAGAAGAAATCATAACGCGCGCCCCCTCAGGCGTGCCAACCGTCGAAACTTGGTTTCGGCAATAGAAATTTGGGGTGCATCAAGATCGCCAAGCACGATGGGTTAGGTGGGGAACAAGGTTTAGAGAGGTTCAGGCCCTCTCGTGAGGTAATACCCTACTCCTGTTTCGGGAGTTCGATCCGCCGAGTGTTTATTGATCTCAAGATCTGTTGCTCTTGTGTTGCATATGAAACCTGATATCCCTCAAGGGACGCCTCTTACCCCCCTTATATAACCTTGGGAGGCGGCCTTACAAGTCGGAAACCCTAGCTTACTCTAAGTCGGTTTCCTCAATCTTACCAAGTTATGACTATGAGCCGTTGCCTTATCTGATTGGCAACATAACACCCAAGTCATAGCCGGTTTACATAATTAGTAGGCGTAACCTATCCCAATTACCAATCGGATAAGCTTTCCATGTGGATATCCGATTGCCATACTCTCCACACATCATCATTGCACAAGGATATTGGAGATTCAGAAACAGGAGATAAATCACATTGTTCATGCTTTCTCACATTTGATATGAAATCTTGTAAAATTTGACTCTCAATGCTATGAGCAAGCATGAATAGATGTCCAATATGATTATATATCACATTAGCAAACATAACTTGAACTTTAGAATTAAGCCCTTTGAAAAATCTATATTGTATTTTCATTGCACTCTTTTAGACCACCGTAGATGATACAAACATTAAATTCATGGATGTACTCCCTAACAGTCCTATCACCTTGTTTCAGATGTTCTAATTTCTTTCGAATAGTAAATTTTTAATAAGAACTCATAAAACACGTTCTCATCATGGTTTTGCATTCATTCCAAGTTTCAAGTTTATTACTAACATGACTCCACCAAAATAATAAAGAAAGAGGTCGACTTATTACTAGCAGCCTTAACCATTTGAGCATCAGAAAAATTATATTCATCAAATTCACTGTCTACTGCTAGCTCCCAATCAATATTAGCAACAAGATCATACTTACTATCGTAGAATGGTAACTTAGATTCAACTCGTGCAAAATTATAGTCAAGTACCTCATATGCATCACGTGGAGAAGTTGTCATATCTCGTCGTAGGTGAAGAAGTCAATGTTGCGCATGATCATCTCGTATTCGCTTCCACAATATTGCCATGGTTAGTAGCAAACAAGAAACATACACAAGAATATGAACGATTCTATCAACTATTAAGTAGTGTAGGCTCAAAGTCACACATACTCAAGCTTTACAAAAAAACCAAGCTCTCACAATTTCTTACCAATGTAAGCTGAATGGTGACATACACTGAATCAACCAAGCATCCCAATAGAAGTTGGATGTGTTGATGCCTTGGCAAACACTTGCTATACAGCTGCAATCAATTCTGTAGAGCTCTCGGTAGGCTTAAATATGTAGCAAAAGAATAGCAAATGCACAAATCAGAGAATGCAAAGTTGAATAATCATTCAAAATTAGTACCGTGCTAGTCCTAGGCTAGGACGTACTAGAGGCACGAGCCTAGACACAAACGATACCACAAGATAATACTAGAAGCAACTCCCAATCACAACTCTGATATATGAAAGAAATCTCAAAGATAACAACTGATCTTCTCTTTTCCTTTTTTCTTTTTTTTTCTATTTTTTTGATCTTTTCTTTTTTTCGGTGCACCTTTTCTTTTCTATTTTTAAGCACATTCCTGGCTTTTCTCTCTTTTTTTAAAATTTTTTTGAGCAGAAACCAACTTAAGAACTCAATGTAAAATTACATGGACTCAAATGTAATTATAAAAATTACAGGGACTCAAATGTAAAAGTCCAAAACCTAAAATTAGAACTACACAAAAATTGAAAGCTGCAGTTATGCAACACTCAAAAAAATTCACCAAGTTGTTTGACACGACTCAAAACTTAGGTAAGAACGTGATTAGGAGAGGGAGGGAGTCGGACTCACTCGGCCTATGGACCCAAAGGACACCATGGCCAAGGAAAACAAGGAAGCACACACTTTGAAAAGGAAATCAATCTAATCTATACCCAATCCAATGTGGCAACTTCCAAAGATCGATATACTATCTCTTCTTACTCATCCTCTCTCACGTGAAACAAAAGCATGGGCAGGACCATGGAATACAAACCCTAGATGCAACTATAAAACCAACCGACAAAAACTTCTGAGACTACAAAAATCATACCCTGACAGCTATTGGTATTTCTTACATTTAGAGATAAATCCGCAAGCGCATGGATATACAGTTGTAGCATTTCAGCCTAGAGTATTCTAGGGTATCATATTTATTTTATCCCAAAGGAAGACGGTGGTCAAGAAGAGAATATTAAGTTAATATGGATATTCATATTTATAGTTGAATTGCCAAAGTCTAAGCAGGGGTAAGAGATATGGATAATTTGGTGGTGTGACACACACAGAAGAGTCCTACCAAAGAATACACTAATGCTAAGTGGAGGGGTATAGTGTTAGCGCTAGGTTCCTAATGTACTTCTAGTATAGTTGTATCAGTTACACAACAATTATATTCATAGTTAGTTACCCAGTTCTATGCTCCCAGGACTACGGGGGTACTGCCTCAGTGGCCCGGCTTGCGACCAAATGCCATTTCTTACCGTTCGCTCTACACCATTCGCGAACATGGATGATTACAAAGGACGGACAGGACTGTCATCACCTGCCGCCTACCTCTATAACCCATGGGATATGACCATAACCAATGTCTATGAAACAATCTAAGCACCACATTTGCATTATCACGAATGCTCTTGCCTCCAAGGACGTCAATGACTAAGGAAAGAGCACACCTACATCCTAAATGCACATTGGACCATGACCATGGCAATAGAGTTACTTGTATAACCATGTTAGAATTAACATATAAACTATGGATAGGACATATATGTAAGGAAGTAGAATATGAACCATACTCAGGTATACGAAAAGATAAATATATTATATTGATCAAAGTTGTACAAAGGATGAAAGATACAAAAGACATGCCCGACTTTCCAAAGATGACTTGAAACCAAGAAGAACCTCTCAACTAAACTCCTAACTCCACTAGCCTAGAGACTAAGTATGAAATGTAGGAACTACTTCTTATGGTGTGTGTTGGATGAAGTGAAGTCCCCTCCTTATATAGCGTTTATATGACGGTTTGGAGTCGATTTCCGACCACCATACTTGCATAACCGCCATAGTGGATGGCTGAGGAGTTGCCACGTGGTTGATGGAGAAGAGGGCAGCCAGGGTTGGTTCGGTCAAACCCTGGGCACCGCCTCTCTCCATCATCTTTCTCCAATGACTTTCATGTGGGCCCCTAAGGTGGTTGTGGGTGGTTTGGTCCCACTTTAAGATAGTTCAAGCTGACTTGTGGGCCCTCAATCCATGGGATGTTGATGTGGTGATCGTCGATTGGTTGGAGTTGTGTTTCTTCACCATGCAAGCATGCTTTCACTTCATTTATTCATGTATGTTCCTGCATTCATATAATCTCCAAGGACACGTGAAACTTTATTAATTCTTATCCTATATACAGGTAAAAGATGCTATTCCCCTTTTACTCTCGAGGTCTGTGACGGTCGAAATTGATACTTAACAACTATCAACAGCAGCGACACGATTCCGTTTTTTTAGGTCCCGACGACAACAAAGACATGGCGGCATCGACGACAACGGTGGTACTAGACGTGACAAGAACTCAAAATTCTAAATGGATTAGACGCTAAGTCCAACAACTTGACGTGACGATGCAACGTAAAACTCAACAAAACATAAACTAAAAAGAATAATGCATGGCACAAATTTTGCTAGGTAAAGGATACAACTCTTTTTATGGCTATTTTTTGGTTATAGGTAGATAAAAAAACTCACCGAACAACGAATCCTCTAATACCGCTTGATAACGCTTGAGCTCCACATGACACGCTCATGGCTCTGATTGTCCTGATCTTTCTGTGAGTTCAGATAACTAAGATTTGGGAGAAACGTTGACGACCTAACAACCATACGAGACATTGTTGTGTTACGCCTTAGCGATCGATATACTTCTCCGTGGGTTGTTGATCTTGCTGGTGCACATCAACCTTATTCCTGTAAGCAAATAAAAAAACAAGCAAGAATAAGATAAAAGCAATCTGAATTGCAAATAGGAATTGAATACAAATGATAAGTTGGGGTTCTGTAATGAGAAAACGACAATCTAACCAATCACGACTTTATTCGAAAAGTAGCAATGGCTAAACTTTAATCTAAACAAAACCGGAAACCCTAAAAGGGTGCCTAGCTATTTAAGGAGGTGGGAGGATGACCAAGGGGTCCCTAGGGCCGTGCTCCACCAGGTTGGGGCACATCCCACTTGGGCCCCGCTTGGGCCGTGGTCCCATATAAAGTTACAAGCTCATAGGCCCATTATAGGTGATGCAACATCTTATTTCTGTGATTGCACCCAACTAAGATGAAATTTGGAGATGAGGCTAGATCCGTTAGAAAGAGGACTCCGAGGGCTTTCCATCAAGTACTCATGGGCCTTAAATTAAGCTCGTATGCATATTTGGCGGCCGTATGAAGTCAACACTATAGGAGGTGGCCAATTTGGATTCCATAACTTGGACAACTTGATCTTGATGTCTTCTGGTTTATGTATGATGTGAGCGATGGTTGTATCAATAGTAGCCATGGTCACATCAGTAGCTTTCGCAAACCGGTTGACCTCCACGACGAGGCCCTATGAACATACTTAAAGCGAACGACAAGCTTGCAGAAGCTTGTCAGTCATCAAAGACGACCGAGAAGTGACAAGAAGGCCCGTTGTTGGAGGTGGCGTCAGAGGAAGAACGGGTGCGGCTACAGACGACGATTTTGAGCAAACTTCCTCACGAGCCCCGCCACTTTGTCTCGACACAGAGGGGGACGGGCTGCAATCAAAAATCATCTAGGAAATTGTGAGGCAAGAAAGCAATCAGGGAAGTGACAACGATGAAGGCCGGGAAGAGAGCTTATCTGATCTTAGTCTGCTTCACAATCTTACCCCTCCCATAGGAGGCGGGTTTTATATTGGAAGTTTGCAGATAAGGCAAAATAAGGTCGATGATGGTATCACTATTGTAAGATAAATGTGAACTAAAATCTTACCTCAAAGCCACTGTTACTCATCACTGTCCTTGTTCCCGGTTGTCTTCACCAATGTGGGCCAGCGTTTCCTTTCCGAACCACTGCCCTTAGGGACGGTGACAGCTACGCCCTGGTCAACCAAGACATGCTCCTTCAACAAAGCAGACGCCTGGTGGTCGATTAGAGGACCGACAATCCGTGTGTCGGAGACGCTCGGACCCTTCGTTCTATTTGCAATATGAGTTGAAATGGTTCAGCTCATATAGCAAGTATAACGAAACATCCGAAGTCCTGAGAGAGGGATAAGTGAGACATTGCTGATCCTTTAGCCTGTTAGTCAACTTCAGCCTGAAGTGTGCCCGTCAAACCACTCGAAGGTGATGACCAGATGTGTTACACACTCAGGAGATTTGACAAAATGGCTAAAGATCTACGACGCCTCAGTTATTCCTAACTCATACTCATGTGAATCTAGCCCCCAGGATTTGTGCTAGATTCACACTTTCGTCACAAGCATGAATTCATCACGATTACACTTAAATTGGGTAAAACTTAAAGGAATTACAACAAAAGATAATTACATAGGTCGACCGGCCAAATAAATATATCAGAGAGCAGCGAACAGTAGTGGCTTGCTACCCATTCCACAAGCACACTGACTAGGGCTTTACCCCGTTAAGTTCTCATCCTAAAAGAAACAGTTAATTACCCGTACCACTCAAAAGACTAAGTCTACACCTGCAAGCAAAGTAGATATTCTATTGGCAAGAGTCAGTACATTAATTAAGTTAATGTACTGGCCAGCACCAAGGCAAGCCTAACACTCTACATGTACGGCATATAATCAAGGTAGGCATATTATGGCTCATTTTGCATAAAGCAAGTTTTATTTGCATAAACATCGTCAAAATCAGTTTTACTTTCAAAAGAAATTTCAGCAAGCAAATTATTTAGATATGGGCATCAAAGTAGTCATTAGTCATGTACAAATATATTCCACATTTGCCCTCCATGACAGCAAGGAGTTCATTGACAAATTCAAAATGATTTGAAGGAAATTTTAGCATTTAGGAGGAAAAATACAAGTCTGTACTCAATACACATCCATACGTCGCTCATGACCGTGAGCACAGCTAATCGATTAGTTTAGACTCTGCAGAGTTTGTACACTTTACCCACATGATGTGAATCACTCACATAGAGTGATACGCTCTAGTTTTGTTCGGTACCCGTTGGTACCACCATACTCTCCATGTTGAGCACGGACTAGAGTTCACAACGAAGCCTTTACACTATTTAGTTCCTAGCCTTGCACCAGCACGATACGTGTTTTTCCCATCCTGGGCATACTAGAAATATAACCCATAACCGTTAAGTGGCGGGCCCACGCCTTAACTTAACGCCGTGGTGACGGACACGACAGGGAACCCACCCACGTGGCACAAACCGTTGTATTGGACAAACTTTGTCGCTTTTACCATGACGGGGTAAACAGGAAGTTCCTCTAGGTTATTCCGAACCCATACACACCTGCCTACCATAATGCAAGGCTAGTCGCTAAGTAGCTTATTTGGCTTAGGCCATCCCATACTGGCACATGTGGTTGTACTGTATATGAAATGAACATACGTTGAGTGAAGTCCTTAGGTCGGTTTGGGCATACTCTCCCCCTATCGGTGCACAACTAATCACCATATGTGCACCACTTGTGGCCAAAACCTAAAATCCATGTTTTCCACCATCTCATTTGTCAAAATACCAAATGTTCAAGTTATATCCAGATTATTAAGAAAACGGTTTTCATGTTTGTGATGA
Source organism: Oryza australiensis (assembly GCA_019925245.2). NCBI lineage: Eukaryota > Viridiplantae > Streptophyta > Magnoliopsida > Poales > Poaceae > Oryza > Oryza australiensis. The sequence goes on from JAIFGZ020000833.1 coordinate 308,531, forward strand.
GCCCATAATGTCGAGGAAAACATTTTTAAGCATAACTAAGCATCATAGTACTTTATACATCAAAACTCCCATTATAAGGTGATATAGACAAATTTCTCCTAAGGTTAGGAATAAAGGTTATGGACAAATGTGGGGTTAAGGTATTATGCAAGTATTAGGAGTTGGTCTAGCAAGTTTAGCAAGATTTTAAATTTATTAGCATACAAATCGACATGCAAGTTTTGCAAACATTTTCAATATCTCCAAAACATGGGATCAAGGTGATCTAAGAGAAGGAGGTGGGACTTGCCTGGAGATGTCAGCATCCTAATCTCTTCTTCACCGTTCAAGCAATCGTCTATACAAAATACAAGTTATGCAATTAAACATCGAAATATGTGAAAAATTTAAAATACTCTAAAATACATGATTTTTGCACATTGAGTAGGTACTGGTCTCTAATGATTTTAGGTGAAAGAATTTCTAATTTATCCTATCCTATTTGGGAGTTGTGTATTTTAGAAGTTCTATCGGTTATTAGCGACATAAGGGTAAGTGCTGTTTGGACAGGGCTCCTATAATTGGATTTTTGTTAATTTGACTCCACAGAGGGGTGGAGATAGGTTTTCTAAGACTAACATTTTTGGTTTCACAATTTTTAGAGCTATTAAGAATTTCCTATGTGTTTTACAAATTTACTACGGATTCTAGGCCTATAGTGTTTTATAGATGCCGCCCTAGGGATTTTAGGTCGGAGCCTGATCCCTTACGTTTATGATGTACAAAATGAATTTTTTACTTAACCAATTAAATTTTGTTCAATAAATCTTAGGGCTTGGATTATTTTGTTGTGCATTCTATAACTAGGGGTGTTATAAGTTTGAAACCCTATACATTAGCCTAGAAATTACTATACGAGTTATGTGAACTAAGTTTTTTGTAATTGGGGATGGATCATATATCTCCCCTGGGATTACTTGGTTTATTCTGATTTACTTAAAGCTAGGATACAATTTATATACATATATACACCTATACATATACATACCTACACATGAGGCTTAATCTATTAAGGTGATTAGCACCTATGTTAGCTTCTTAAGGTTTTTCTTACATATTTAGCACATGAGGTGCCACATTTTATTTCACCTAAATGAAGTTCTCTGCTTGCTGGTTTAATAGAAATTTGGTTTACTCAAAACGAGTTAAAAATGAATTTACTACAAATTTTATAAGTTGATGGGTTCATTATAGGGTTTATTTCTTGCCTAAAATGTTTAAGTGATGTTGCTACACAGTAAGCTTATATTTTTATTTTATAACTAGAAAGTGCATACTTTGGTGATCCTATAGAACTTGGGTTTACTCAAAAAGGAGTTAAGATAAAGTTTAAATAAATCTCTAAATTTTAGCTTACGAGAATCACATCATTTTAATGCAAATAACTTTAATGGTATTTGGTGAAAAGGAACTATATGTTTTTATTTTTCCTAAATATAGTGTATAAGTTGGTGGATCTGTGGAATTTGAGTTGGCCCAACAATAAGTTGAATTGAATTTTCTATGGATTTTATAATATTTTGCCAGCCCTATGGATGATTTTCCTTATTTAGATTTTTAGAGGAAAACTTTGTACAGTGAGGGCCATGTTTCATAATCCTAAGTCAAAGTTCAACATCTAGGGAGTTCATAAAAGTTTGTTCCACCCAAAAATGAGCTAATTTGGATTTTATATAGATTTTATAAGTGTAGTGAGTTTTTTGTCCAAAATCTAAAAGTTTGTAGGCACAGGTCTATTGCATTTTTACATTATGGTCCCCGGGTTTTAATCGATTTAGATGAGAGTTCATGGGCCACTGATCTGTGTCTGGCCAGCTTGCAAAAAGGCCCCTAGGACCTAGGCAAATAGACCCCGCGGTCCTCAACACATGTGTATTCAAAATCCATTAAGAGTCCTTGGATTTTAGGGTATCTATGTCTAAGTCCTTGGGTCCATTTGTCATAGTGAGGCACTTTTACATTTTAATCCTTAGATGTTTTAAACATTTGCAAATCGACGTTCTTGGGGCGTAATCCACTTGGGCCCACTTGCCAGGGGTGTGGCGCAATGAAGAGCAGAGGAAGTGGCGGCCGGAGGTCCTTCCGTCTTCGCCGGCGGCCAACGGTGGCCTGGTTGGGGAAACGCTCAAAAGAAGAAAAGTGGAGAAGGTATTGGCGAAACTGGTGGTGGTCTCCCCATCGGTTATGGTGGCCGGAGTGGCACCGACAACGAGTACGAGCACCTACGGCTCGGATTAGTGCAATCTATAGCATATTTGTGCGTCTATGGAGTTCTTGGAAGCTTACCAGTTGTCGCGCGCAGCTCAAAATAGCTTGTTCATTGGTGGCGGCACGTGGAGAAGACCCGGCGGCGGCGAAAATCCTCGGGTCGCCGTTGCTAACTCACTCCGGCCGAGGATCCATCAAACCAAGATGTGCACGGGGTTATTCACTGCGAGGGAATGGTTCATGCGCAAGGAATCGACCTGCGACTCATCGGATGCGTTGGAAACGGCTCTGAGGCTCGACGGTCGGAACCGAGAAAGATGACGGCGTTCTCCTACTCCGGTGTGTTATCCTCCGTGGTACTTGAGGGGTTTCGAAGAGGAGGCCGAGGCGAGGATAATGGCGCAGCGGCCCGGTCCAGGCTTCATCAGTACGACGGGAACGGCGGCCATGCCAATGGCAGCACATCTGGAGCCAACAGCGATGGTGATCGCGACACCACGGATTTCATTCTGTGCAAGGTGGGGATAAGAAGGGCATGGATGTGTTAGGCATGGAGAGTGGATCGCGTTCCTGAGAGTGGTTAGCGGCTTTTCTCACCAGAGAGGTCTCAATGTAGATCAAACACCTGCGGCCGACGGCATGAGTGTCTAGTTCTCTGCGAGTTCGAGGTGTTCTCTCTCGTTTCATTTGGGGAACGTGATGAGCGAAGGATGTAGAATGCGGTGGCGAGAGGGGTTTTCAAATGGGAGGAGTTGAGCTAGCGCCGTGTGATTTAGGTGTTGTGTAATGGCGCTGGCACATGTCCTTCATCTCTCCTCCTGGCTGCCTCTTGAGCGGTGGAACCCAATGTACTGGAGTGGAGCAACCCATGTGCAGCTGCCAGGTGGGGTCAAGGCGTGGCAAGCTAGGCAGGAAAGTGAAGGATGGGTACAGACTTGAGTGCAAGGGCTTGTCGATTTTCTTCAGTTTATTTCCCTCCCTCTAATTTGCTGCTCAATACCTATATCTGTGGACATGGTAAATTGATGAGATTTTTACTGGAGATAGATGGGAATATCTAGGTTCCATTTTCTTTGGTTGCTCTCAAATATAATTTGTGACTTGTCCCCAGAAATTATTCAAGTTCAGGGTATTTGGAAGCTCATTTCAAATTTTTAAAGGGCCAAGACAGAGGAGAAAAATTCTAGAAAAATTATATTTAATTAGTTTAATTGACCTAGTATTTGATTAAATTATTTTATGTATATTCTTATGTGCACTTTAATGGTATTTTAGGCATATTGGTGCTTCAGCCGATTTAAGCCAGTTAAATAGTCCAATTTTGGACTGCCCTGTTATATTTGTTTGGGACATCGGACCTAGATATTAAATTGCACAAAAATTATGTTATGTTAAGTATAATATTTGACACCTACATTAATTTTTTCATTATTTTATATCGCATGGTTTGTTCTATAAAATTAGGGTAACCTTCCTATGTATATTTGCTCCCGCTCTGTGGTTTCGCTTAATATAATCGTAGGGTTTTATTTGAATTTGTCTTGAGCTAAAGAAAAGATCTTTGACTAGATTTCATGTTCACTTGTTATCACCCAAGATTTGTGGTAAGTTTGCTTGGTAAACTTAATTCGTCTAGGCTATGTGCATATGACCTATAATGAGATGCGTTTTCGAAAATCCGGATACACATAAATGACCTAGGTCAAGGTGGCCTTATGTTAGCATGCATGCTTCTTCATGAGCTTGCATTTTTGTCCTAGGTTGTAAATGAAAAGTTTTAATTTGTCCTCGGAACTCCTCTTCATGCAAAAGTCTGGATCAGAACCCTTCAACCTATGTTTGAAAGAAAAAGAATTTTTTTTGGGTTCACAAAATTGAGAAACTCTATTTTATTTTAGTTGGACAAAAGTTTTTTTGACCCGAGAATTTGGGTATATGACACCGAGAGAGACAATGCCTACAAGAGTTTGGATAACAATTCCTACAGGCAAAGATACAACTAATAAGGAAAGTGATTCAAGTACTTACATTCACGATGGCATCCCGCTTAGTCTGCGGGAGGTCACATATCAGCTTGGGGACATCGATTGTGGTGAATGGTGGGTCGATCACCACCTGTGCCATGCGTTCCTTCATGGTCGTCTTGGTGAGAACTGCAACGAAACGATTTTACAAGATTAGTGCTCGCGAACAATTTAGGTCTTTGAGTTACTCTTAGAATACTTCAAGTTGTATACCCTGGTGCGATATCCGTGTGGTATGTTGTTCTCCCAAGTACTCATACGCGGGGTGAGCATGAGCCTGGAGAGGCTGGATCCAACGATGAACAAAGTCTTGAACAACTTCCTATCCGATTAGGCCGCATACTCGAAGATCATGGATTTTCTCTCCAAAGCTTTCGAGGATGGGAGTAAAGGAAGACTTGGAGGTCCAGGATTTGGAGCATGGTGGTTTTTCTTTGGGGACAACGAGACAAAGGGTGTTGTCATCGACATGGAGGTAGAACCATTTCTTTCTCCACTCCTTCCTCGAGGACAGGCAATTGAAGGGAATATGCTCCTCCTTCATCCCGTCCCGGAGGCAGAGACCGCAACACCCGAAAATTCTAGAAGCTTTCATCCATCTGAGCTCATAAAATATCTAAACAAATCTAGAAAAGGTTGTACCCCAAGGTATGCCTTGCATTGATGAGTAAACATTCTAAGGAAAGCAATGGAGTTGGGATTCAGGTGAAGGAGATGAATATCGTAGAAGTCAAGAAGAAAATATAGGAATTCGAAACAAAGGGGCAAAAATCCACATTGGACAAACAAAGCAAGAGTGATAATTTGCACTGAGTTGGTAAGGGGATCTGTTCCTTCTTCCGATCGACCTAGTGCATGTGCGCTCAGCAAGGCACCCTCTTACTACAACTTCGCCAATGCCTCGTCGCCGACGATGGATTAAAGAACATCCATGGGGTTACTGATAGTGATTGCTGAAGTTTGCGGTTTAGAGTTTTGTGTCTGTTAGGGCGGAAGATTTATGTGTCGGAGGAAAGTGAACACACTGTTTGGGCAAACGGAACTCAAATGGATCTAACAAATGGGATTTACAAGTCAAGTCAGACATTTCAAATTTTGAGGAAGAAAGAGAAATCGCTGGCGAAATTCTTGCTGATTTGTTTTTCGTAGTTTGAGTTTTTGACATTGATCCAAATTCAAACAATGGTTCTGTTGTCGGTTAAGGCTGGGCGTAGAACTTAGTCACATACTCTGTACCTACTAGGCTGTCTGAGAACGGTCAGGTAAGTTAGATAACTACTATTCTAAGGTCTTTGGTCAAGAACATTGTCCAGTTCATTTGCATTGAAGTCGAGGGTTACTATCAGTGTCGAAGATAAGGCATATTTTCTATAATTGGGTTCGTCGTATACATAAATACTATATATCTAATGATATACGGGAAGGTATCCTTTAATTAAGAAAATACGAAGGATCTAGAAGGAAATTGTCTTCTCAGGATAGAAGGTATCAGAGTCCCATTCGAGAAAGACAAAGCCTCTTTAGCCTATATCCATTTCTAATTATATGAGTTTTACTTGGAGAAGAAGGTAATCACGGTATAAATACAAGGACCCCCTGTGAGGGAGGAAGGATTGAGTTACAAGCCATAGCCAAAGTCACATCAAGAGACAATTTGGAGGAAGCCAGAGCTATATTCGTCAAGTAGATCTTGTCGGGCCGTTCTCAACAGGTCCTAGTCGACGGGTTAGTTTCACCATCTTACTTCCCAATTGTAATCCATGTGGTATTTCCTATATATTTATATAAACTGGATCATGGCTATTACTCTTTCTAGGGAGCCTAAACTAGTATAAATTTATGTCTCGTATCTTCCTATTACGATCTCGTATATACCTTAATTCCAACGTTCCCTATACTCTTTAGATATCGTCTTATATCGTCTTATGTATAGCTCATCAACAAGGCCCATCACCGATCATTCTTTATTTCTCTAGCAACATCCACTAGGGCAGAAAACTTTTTTTCAAGCGGCTTACACCCTATTTACATGGGCGTTTCTCAACCCACCTCTATCTTAGGGCATATAGAAATTAGATATTTTTGCAGGTGCACGAAAGAATCGCTCGTGAAAATACATTTACATAGATAGATATCTTATATTTCCATCTGTAAAAAAAAATTTTCACGTGTTATTTTTTATGACAGCCACCCTTGAAAACAATTTATGTAGGCGGTTCACTTAAAAAAATCGTCTGCGGTGTTGGATTAAGCAAAAAAATCCAGCTGCTATGCAGCAATGCACACCCATATAGAACGTTGTCAGATTTCTTATCAGCACATATGGACATGAATCACAATTATAAATTCAGAGCCACATTCACGTTGACTAAACATTCATAAAGATAGAGATCTAATTAAGTCATACACATTATCTACATCCACACTTATATACAAAATACATATATATTGACATTCATAGTTTTAAGTCACAGAAATCCAATATCCGCTCGCATGAATATATAGTATAATTTGTATTTATGATATCTACTCCTAACGTATGCAGAACATTAATTATCACTACTGGACAAACCATCATTGGTTGAAGTGGCAAAACCACAGTAATCCCGGTTTGAGTTGCACCCGGGACTAGAGATCAGATGATCTCTAGTCCCGGTTTAAAAAGTCTACGGATTTCTACGAACATTAGTCCCGGTTCGTGTCACGAACCAGGATTAAAGATCACCTCTAGTCCCGGTTCAAATGTTGTCAGAGCATATCAGAGCACCGAGTATCTTTAGTCCCGGTTGGTGTTACCAACCGGGACTAGAGATGCTATCTTTAGTCCCGGTTGGTAGCACCAACTGAGACTAAAGATGCCTGGTGCTCTGACAGGTTCTGACAGCCTCTGATACCATCTTTAGTCCCGGTTGGTAACACCAACCGGAACAAAAGTGAATGTGCTTATTTTTTAACTGAACTTAATACAAATATATAAATTTTGTTACATGATTCAAATGGCCAAAAATTAATTTAAGGGGATCTGTAATTTCAAAGAGTGTGGTGTTGTGTAGAGGTGGGTGATTGAAGATAGAAGAAAGATTTAATTTTGTTATTATATATCATCATATTGTTATTAAAATTATACAAAATCGAGATTTTTAAAATTATTTTGGTGATAATATACAAATCGGAGGGATGTACAATATTGATAAAAACATTTAAACCCGACCGTCATGTCTAGTTTATGCGCGTTTAACAAGTTTTACGTGCATTGTCCCCTGTTTCGTCCTCTAACTCAGAGTCGGTATTTAAAACGGTCATAACTTTGGCATACGGACTCCGATCGAGACATTCCATATATGAAAATCAATGAGAAAAAATTTTGGATGCGTTTGTTCACGCTTTGTCGCATTTGGCGATTTTATTTTGCCCAAAAAAGCCTCAGAAGGTTGCCTTTTCGAGCCTGAAAGCTTTTTTTCGATTTTGAACGTGTCTTTCGAATTTTTCACAGGCCATGTCTTTTGCTTGTTTACGCTCAAATTTCTTGTGGTTACCTCTCGTGTGCTCCTAAGTCCATAAAAAATATAAAAAAGTAAAACAAAAAAATCAAAATTTTCCTGTCTTGCTCAACAGAAGATGAAAAGAAAGAAAAGAGAGGGAAAAAAGGAATAGTATCTAGAGGAGCACATTAATGTATAGGATTATCTATATTTTATTAAATTTTAGTATTATTATTTTAAACCTATATTTAATGAATTTAATTTGGCCCTATTTAATGGCTTATTTAATTGGTAACCCTAGTGGGACCAAATAAATTTGGAAAATTACAGAAATTATCTTTAGTCCCGGTTGATGTCACCAACCGGGACTAAAGATGAATTGAAATAGCGGAAATTATCTTTAGTCCCGGTTGGTGCCACCAAGCGGGACTCAAGATGAATTAGAAATAGCAGAAAATTATCTTTAGTCCCGGTTGATGACACCAACCGGGACTAAAGATGAATTGGCTATATATATCCCCGGCTCGGATCGTCTTCTCCACTAATCCAACACTTAGCATATTTTTCAGATCTCTCTCCCTCTCCCTAGCTCTCTCCCTCTCCCTCTCCCTCTCCCTCTCCCTCTCCCTCCCTCTCTCTCTCTCCCTCTCCCTCTCTCTCCCTTTCCCCTCGGCAAGCAAGGGGAGGGGAGGAAATGGTGGCGGCGGGGGAGGAGGTGGCGGCAGCGGGACACCATCTTCTCACCAGCGGCGAGCGGGAGCGGGAGCCGGCGGCGGCGGCGAGCGGGAGCCGGCGACAGCGCGAGCCGAGCGGAAAATTGATGTTGTTGTATTTTATTGTATATAATGGATTTTGTTGTATATATATGTGTGAAAAAATTTGCGTACAATTTGTTCTATACATGTTTAAATTTTGTTGTTGCATTTTATTGTATTTGATTTCGATGTTGTTTGCATATATATATATATGTATGTTACGTGTGTTATATATGTGTGTGTTATGTATTTAGACATATATATGCAAATCTATATATGTATAAATATATATATATATACATATGTGTGTGTAAACAGGCAAGCTAACAAGAGGAGGAGGAATTAAAAAAAATAAAAAAATCTTTAGTCCCGGTTGAAGCCACCAACCGGGACTAAAAATAGCTGTGCCAGCCACGTGGCGCCGCCATCTTTAGTCCCACTGGTGGCTTCAACCGGGACTAAAGATACATCTCTAGTCCTGGTTATTTAAGCGGGACTAGAGATCACCATTTCTAGTCCGGATTCGTAGTCCCGGTTTGACAACCGGGACTACTAAGGGTTACGAACCGGGACTAATCACTACTACAAAAACATGCATAAGTGTCGGTCTCATAGGTGTCGGTTCAAAAAAACTGACACCTTTAATACAATAGGTAGTGACTCTAAAGAAAAACCGGCACCTATACTATAGGTGTCGGTTTTTTTAAAAAATTGACACCTATAATATATTATATTATAGGTGTCGGTTCTAAGGAAAACCGACACCTATTTTGTTGGTGTCGGTTTTATTAAAAACCGATACCTATAATATATTATAGGTGTCGGTTTTAATAAAACCAACACCTAAAACCGAATCGAGCAGTGAGAGTGAGCCGAGCACTGGGTGGCCTCGTCCTTATCTTATCCCCATCCTCACAGCCGACCCTCATCGTCATCCTCACACTTCTCAGCCAGCCATCCTCACTTCTCACTTCTCACTTCTCCACCGCATCCTTGTCGCGGCGGGAGGGGAGGCGGCGGCAGGGCCGGCGGGAGGGGAGGCGGCGGGGCTTGCATCGACGTGCTGCTCCACCGCATTCTCGTCGCAGCGGATGGAGGCGGCGGCAGGGGCGGCGGGGCTTGCATCGGCAGGGGCAGCAGCGGCTACGACCGTGCGACGACGATGACGACCGGCATCGACGGGGACGGGGACTTCGGCATAGGCGGATCTGGCGGCGGGGCTCGCGGGGCTTGCATCGGCATGGACGGGCGGCGGCTATGACCGTGCGACGACGACGACGACCAGCATCGGTGGGGCGGGGGACTTTGGCATAGGCGGATCTGGTGGTGGGGCTTGCATCGGCAGGGGCGGCGCGTAGATCTGGCGACAAGGTTCGGCAGCAAGCGACGCAACATGTGGAGCGGCGGGGTTCGGCAGCAGAGAGGTGTGGACTTCTTTTTTTCAAAAATTGTGTTGTGGATTGGATTGTTGATGTGGATGAACTTGTCATAACATGATGTGAATGTGGATGAACTTGTTATGGATATGGATGAACTTGTTTCCTACGGATTTCAAAATTTGTGCAGTGGATTGGAGACTGCTCGACTCGATTCATCGGCTTGACAAGCCGATGCATCGAGCCAGGATATTTTTTGATTCTCGGAACCTAAAAGGTGCCGGTTCTTAAACCGGCATCTATTCCTTTTCGCATTAGTGCTGACCAATAGGTGCCGATTGGGAAAACCGACACCTAAGGGGGTTTCCCAACCGGCACCTAAGGGTGTTTTTGCAGTAGTAAATGTGACTTTCTCCAGTAGTGTATTCGTATATGTAAGCACCTTGTTTTGCATCAATGTACTGAACCATTACATCTCAAAAAATTATGAAATAATTTTGCTCTGAACAAAAAAGGATGGAGGGACTATGCTTGCAATCTTCAACCGAAGATGGATCAAGTTGAGTAAATGTTTACCCAAACTCATTCATCGCCCCAATTAAGATGTATTACAAGCTAACTTCTGTTAGCATTTTAGGAGCATCACCCTATACACAGAACAATTATAATAACTATCAATATCAAATAAAAATTGGAAACAATTTAAGGTTAATATACCACTTCAATCGATGGGCATTGGAAAGCGTGAGAAGCATAGCTCACAGAAAGAAAAGATAACTTTGTATCTGAAACCGGTTGGTCGTTTCGCTCACATTTTCTTTGAAGGATACATATTTTGATGGCTATACTTTGCTGGTGTCACGTACAACAATTGAGAAATTGCCATCTTAATATTGACTCGAAGGTAATATATATCTTGTTCTTGTGCATAATATCCCGTTATCAGTAATTTTGGTCTATAACACATCTACACTATTATATTATATGTTATCTAGTATACCTGTCTCAACCTGCCTAGATGTCTCAGCATAGGCGGTTTTCGAAGCACTACAAAATATATCTGATTTCTGTAAGCCCTCCGCTAGAAGCGGGTTGTAAAACATCCGTTTAAACGGATTATGCATCGTCTAGACAAAAGTTTTTCGGTAGTAGTGTGACAAATACAATTTGTCATCATGATTTCACATACACGTAACATTTATAGAGAAAATGGTCGAAAGGGCAGATTTAGTACTTGATACAAAAGAACAAAGCGCAACCACCCCATCATAGGATTATAATTTATGCAAGGGTCACTATACGTCGTTAATTGCCTCCAGCTGTAGGTAACTTCGATAATTGCCTCCAGCTAAAAGAAGCACGTGGTTAGTTACCCTTGGTAAATGTGTCAACTGAAAAGCTGGCACATGCATCCATATTGGTAAATGCTAAAAAGGTGTATCTGGGACTAAAATAAAAGCAATAAATCGGCACCGTACCGCTAGTGCATTTTCTGTGTCACTAAGTACCCATATATTCCCTTTATTGGTTTTTTTAAATGAGGTGATCGTCGTTATGCATTCAAGATTTAAATGAAAATTTATTTGTTCGTAGTATTAGATTAAATGGTCGATCAAAATCCGGGCAGTCTTTACTTGTTGGTCGTATATATTTGTACTATTTTTGATGTTTGTTACATGTAGGATGAATTAATTTTTTTTAATCTCCATGACAAAATAAATGTGCCTGATATTTTTTGGACGAAGGAAGTATCTCTTAAATTAAACAGCATAATTAAATTTATCAACTTTGAAGGCCGCGACTTAATTAATTTTCTATTCATCAATTAAATTTGATTGAAATACAAATCTGCCGCCGCATTATATATCAGACTTGATCACGGTCTTAATTATGTATACGTCCTTTCTCGCTTTTGGTAAACCTATTTGTTTGAAACGATGTATTTAATTACCGGGTGAATTTAGTAAAACTACATGAATTTTGAAAAATTAAGTATTATACCAAACTTATCCCAGAACCCACACATCTAACATCGAATATATCATATCACAAAATTAAACTATAAATTTATCTATAACATGTGATTTATCACAAAACTATATATTTAACATATATTTTTACAATTTTATTTTCGTGTAATATAGCTTTCAGCGAATCTAACTATGTATAATTAAGTTTAGGCACTCTCGACCGTCAATAGTTATTATATAACCATAAAAGAGTATCATATAAAATTTTGGATCAATGCTATTAGCAAATCCATAGGCCAACTAAATCCTTGGAAACATATACCATGGAGAAAGCTACAAGCAAAATATGAAATTTAAGAGAAACAAAAACTGAAGCAACATGTCACTTTTGAATTATGAATTTTAGTTTACTAAGATAAAAATTTAAAATTTCAGACCTCTGGCAAAAAAACAGCCTTTTGTTGTTTGATTCCACAAATTACCACCACACTAAAAGTGTCAAAAGGAAACTTTGCCTTATGTATTTGATGGTTGTGTGTAAAATATTCTTGCTTATTCCGAAACTGTTGTTACATCTACATTCATTCCTCACAATCACAAACGTATAAATTAACAAAAAATTCAATATTTCTTTTATCGTGCACAATTTCTTCGAGCTCTAGAGTGCTCCGCTGGGAAGTAAGAGCAATCAATAAATCTTGACTGTTGATTTGTTTGCTTTTGTATTACTACAAAATATATTTTCAGATCCCAATATAATTAATAAATCACAGCAGGAAAGAACAGCATTAATTAATGCCCATAACAATTTTTCCAATTTTGACATGCATGCTAGCTTGAAGAAATATTATAGTAGACACATGCGATAAGTAATTCTAATCATGCATGCAAGGAATGTGCCAAACAAATATTATACTTTAGGAAAAGAAATAAAGGAATATTTTAAGTTCAGTGATTCCAGATATGAGACAAAATTGAAATATGTTTCAGTTATGAGATAATTGAGTTTTCCATAAGCATAGTTGATGCAAAATTGTATACAATTCAAACTATGAATAAGTTCAAAGCTTTGTGGCACTAGAATTAATACCAGTATTTTTCTTAAACTATAGACAATTGAAAGTTCAATTCCAGATATGAAGTCTGAACAATATTGGTATTGTAGTGCCAACTTTCTATTATGGTTAACGTCAAAAAATTGGTACGATTCTTTTATAGATTTGGTCATTATAGTTCTTTTGAATTCAGTTTTATATATAAAAATTTTCATCTACCAATCGGTTTTTACTTGGGGTCTTTCTAATGTATCTTTTCAGATAAATATAATTACTTTCAACATATCATCACCTTTTATTCCAGCGAGTTCACTACTATAGAAGAGTCCAAAGGTGCCGGTTTTGTGTTAGAATCGGCAATTATTGTTTTAATAGATGTCTTTTTTGTCGAACCGACACCTATACATGTTTTTGTAGTAGTGGTTCTTAGTTTCGAGTGGGGCTACATTGTTTTGATCTCTAGCAAGGAAGAAAGTTCTGTCAACTTCAATTATGTCGGCATAGTTAGGACTTTTTTGGTTTGGTATGATATTCTAATTACAATCGTTGCCTATCTTGATATATTAGCTTTGGCAAAGGCTGCATTGCTTCTATCTCTTGATCTGATCTGATATATCTATCACGTCTATGTAGATCTATCAGCTAAATAGTTTTTATTATTTTTAATCTTATATTGTCTCGGTTAGGTCTGACTTATTATATTGTTGCTAATAACTTTATTTCTACTAAAGCAATAGGTTTTTATGCAACGTTCACCGAAGTTCTAGCTTATGAGTTATTATTATTTCAAGCTTCAATTATGAGATGTATCAATTAGTTAGCCGATATATACTTGAATTTTTGCATCGGATCTTCACCCGTTTTATATTGTAACCATTGAATATCAGAAAGATCTTGTTACAATTTTGTGTTACATCAGCTCATTCATAAACTTCATATATTGACCCAATAGATCTATCTATATTAATATCAATCTTATAGTATTTTGGTTCGGTCCAATCTATCAAAACTATATTTGATAAATAATGGTTTATTGATTATTATACATAATTTAGTTCTAGCCGATGAGTATGTATTTCATTGTTTATCTGATTATGTGAATCTTAATCGGACCCATAGCCGTTGATCCAAACTTTTTTTCGACATCGGCTGGTCACTTGACTTAACATTGGTTCATTTGTTGATCGTCCCCCTGATCTTATATATCTTTTATCCATCTTGTTAGTTGCAGGATCAAACTAACTGTTGGTATTTTTTACAATCATAGATAAATCCGTAAGCGCATGGATATCACTGTAGCACTTCATCTCAGAGTATTCCAAGGGTATTGACTTATAAGAAATGTGTGTGTACAATCTAAGAAATAGGTTCGTCCAATGACAACAACTAAATGAAAAGGCTTAGGATAGAGAAGATTCCGATGTGTCAAAGTTCTGATTAAAATTAAGGTAAAACTCTATAAATTGCTTCGGGCATCGGCTCTTTCCTTCTAGTCTTGCCATCCGAGAGTCTGGTTTGTAGCTCTATGATGTACCCGAACATGGAGGATTACTCAGATAGGGCTGCCATCATCTGTGGCCTACCTCTACAACCCATGGAGCACACAACAAACGAAGATAACCTCTAACCACTATGTTATCAATTACTACTCTAGCCTCGACTAAGAACTTCCTTCTTTATCTAGAGTCTAAGTACTAGAGCACCCAATACAAGTGTCAAGTGATGAATCCGTAATGATGAGCATATATCTTTCTTAAATAAGAAAAAACTAAATACCCAAAAGAAATCATGAATACTTAATTTATAAAAGAAGCATCCATCGAGGTACAAGAGAGGAGAGAGTGACGACAACACTGGCACTCCTCCTGTTGACGTGAAAAATCAACACGCTGGCTTGAGAGATCTGCTTAGCTCTAGTACAGGTCCTAGAATCGATGAAGTGCGGGCGTGCCAGTCAGTTTTATCCTGCTACTGTGACAAGATATACAAAGCAGCAGAGCATAAAGCATATCGGCTGATAGGTCGGTAGCCAAGATAGCCGACCGGCTAATAGGCCGATAGCGTGATTCCAGCCGATGCCAAAGTCAGCCGATGCAGTTAGGGTTTTAATCCACCGGCAGAGTGTTGAGCAAACATCTATATAAAGGTGATCGGCCGACGATGATGCGATAATAAAAGAGCATAAATCAATCACATGATAACATAGATATTGATCTCAAGGTTAAAGCACACATCGGCTGGAGGTCCGATGGCATAAAACTCATTGGATAGGCAACGAACGATAAACCCATTGTTGTCATTGGTTAAGACCAACTTCGTATATAATCCTTGTAAGCCGATGCAACGTCCAGATAACTCATCGACTGAAACCCCGATGAAACGATGATTGATGCCTACTGACTTAAATAGATCTAACTTACAACCAATACCTCATAGGTCGGACCTAACCGATGCAGCATAAGGTTGATGATTGGCTGATAGTTTTATGCAAGACGATACGATACCGATCAAAGTGGTCATGTCTTAAATTTAACCAAGATAGCAAAACTATCAAGAAGAAATTTAACACATCAGATAGGATTGGCTAACCCTCTGATGAAACATTAGCATAAATCTATCGGCTTAACAAGACTTAGATTATCAACAACAATCCAGTAGGTCGGACATAACCGATGCAGCACGAGATTGCATATGATAATCTAATACTCAATGAGCTGATAGATTTGTCTAATGTGATGGATATAACAAATCTATCTAAAGCGACATTATATTTAAAGAAACATCAACTTGATCAGAATATCGGACCTAATCGAGAAAGTCCTAACTAAGCCGATGTGACTATAAATGATAATGGAACTAAAGATAGAGACGATATACCAGATAGGAAACACTTGAACTTACCCCTTCGCCGGAGATCGAACCTAACCGATGCAGCCCCGCGTCGGGTGCCAAGTCCCGTCGGATGATAAACAAGGTGGAAAAGGTAAAAGGTGGCGATGCGCCGAATTGTTTTTATTGTGAGGATAGATTACATGAACCCCGGGCTTACATATTTATACCCACGGGCTAACAAAGATCCTAACAGATTACGACTAAATCTTTCCTAACGATAGAAGGAAACAAATCGAGTCCTTACTGGACACTAACAAACTTCCCTAAAGATAAAATAGAAAGCTAACAAATTCTTCCTAATTAATAGATACAAGTCGTATCGTTCTTGAACTCGATGTATTCTGGATAAGATCTTCCCAAACCGAATCTAATAAGAATCCGACTACTGGAGATACTAATAAGGGAAAATCCCCATCGGCTGACCAAAACTCTAAGCCGATACTGGCTCTGAGCCGATTTGAACCTTGAGCCGATGAGGGCTTCGGGGCTTACCAAATTTTGGCGTTAACTCATGCCCCCCAGTTTTGGAGTATCAGAAGTCATGCTTCAAAATTATCCTTGCCTGGATCGCCCAAAACTGATTCTTCTCTTCTTCTTGACATCGGCTCTCGTAAGCCAATGCATTCTGTAGAAGATGAGCCAGGTTGCCGAACTCATGGAAGAAAAATCTATCTTTGATAACTGCCGACAACCCTTGGAATGCAAGATCTGCTAGCCGCTCATCACTTAGAGTCAAACTATAACATCGGCTGCGAACATTACGAAATCTTTGAATGTATTCCCTAGCCGATTCTCCTTCTTGTTGTTTAACTGATATCAAATCTGCAAGTGTCAACTCGCTAACCCCAGCAAAGAAGTATAAGTGAAATTCCTTCTCAAGATCAGCGCAACTTCTGATAGAATTTGGTGGCAATGATGAAAACCATACGAAGGTCGATCCAGTTAAAGATAACAGAAAAAGTCTAACTTTCGGAGCTTCTTCAGCCGACGACTCACCACATTGAGCTAAGAATCAGCAAATATGTTCTATTGTGGAGACACCACCCTGCCCTGAAAACATAGGGAAACCTGAAACCTTGTACCGGCTTGGAAGTGCCACTCAGGATATGGTAGCCGATATACAGAAATTTGATCTTTGCGTTTAATTCCAAACTGCTCCTCCATAACCTTTGCAATTATATCGTCCCAATCCTCTTTGGACAGATACCTTTGAGTTTCCTCTTGCCGATATTGCTGATGTGGCTCTTCATACTGATATTGATCAACTTGCCCCCCAAGCCAATTTTGTTGTTGCCGATAGTGTCGAGATTGCTCACCAATTTGCTCCCCAGGCTGAACTTTCTGATCAACTAGTTTAGGAACAATCTCTTCAACCAAACCATGCAACGTACTCACCAAACCTCCAGATTGATCAAACATAGCACGATGAACAACTTTATCAACCATCTCTTGAAGCTTCTTGTCGTCCATCGGCTCAATTGACTATTCCTCCTCGGCTCTGACTTCTTTATCAGACATTTTGTTGCAATTCTGGGTCCGCTGAGCTGCGTAAAAAGATATGCTGTATAAAACACGGTCCCACCGGGCGTAACAAAATGTGTTGACGTGAAAAATCAACATGCTGGCCTGGGAGATATGCTTAGCTTCAGTACAGGTCCTAGAAT
This sequence comes from Oryza australiensis, assembly GCA_019925245.2. Lineage (NCBI taxonomy): Eukaryota > Viridiplantae > Streptophyta > Magnoliopsida > Poales > Poaceae > Oryza > Oryza australiensis. The sequence goes on from JAIFGZ020000833.1 coordinate 325,996, forward strand.
CGATGAAGTGCATGCGTGCCAGTCAGTTTGATCCTACTACTGACAAGATATACAAAGCAGCAGAGCATAAAGCATATCGGCCAATAGGTCGGTAGCTGTTAACGACCATATTTGGTAACCAAATCCTCAAGTTTAGAGCCAAGATTGAAGCGGAATCGAATCAGGAACGTAGTCTACGGAGAAACAAAGGCCGCGTCGGCTAAGGCCGAATCGGCTGGGAGACCAGTCGGCTATGATCGAATTGGACAAGGATAGCCGATTCCGATTAGGGGATGAAAGTGGAACCGGTCCCAAGAAGGAAGCCTGAAGATAGATATTGGATTCGATCTCCAAATTGTGCGTTAAAAATATTGCCATCTATGGATAAGGTCATGTAACGGCAATTGTATATGTAAATTAGGAAGTTATTAGATATTCCTTTTGTAATGCGGCATGGAACTGTGTCCTGAGATATTGTCGTACTGTAAATAGTAGATAAGGTAGAAACCGTGTCCTACATGGATATCTTGTGCTTGGGTATAAATAAGACCCAAGAGCTCTTTGTAAAAAGATCAACCAACACACAATCAATCAACTTTGGCGCATCACCACCCTTTTTATTTTTGACGAGTTCTTGCTCTTGCTCGGGCTGCATTGGTTTTGATCTCCGAACAAGGTAATTCTTTGTCATTAGTGGTTTGTATCATAGGGACTAGTGCTTCCATCATCATGATACTCTAGTTCCGATGTTATAAACTATGCAATTTATCATACGTAGCCTATAATCTAGAGCCATGCCTAGATCTATCTCGCAATCGGCTGGTTTCTCTCTAAGGACAGCAGCCGATGAGGTTAGGTCTAGGTGTTGAATTAGATTTTATGTCGTGTCTACCATATCGAGGGGTTCTCATTGGCTTATACAGATCTGTTATTTCTTTTTGTACTTAATGCTGCATCTAATCGACCTATTAAGTCGCTCTTAGAACCTGTTTAGTTTAATGTTTATCATTGGAGACAGCGCTGGAGTTTCAGTCAGCCTTATCTGTTTTAGTTATCTCTTAGTTTTAATTGCTATTAGATATATTTAAACCGCCTTTTATATTAAGATCTCAATCTGGTTAAATACCCCAAACCAGCATCAATCTGTCAAGTTACGGTGACAGCCGATTGATCTAGGTTTAGCGTATTTAGATTAGATTGAAATCTTTTTATAAAATGTATCGGAGTATTAGCCGGTTCACATTAGACCTGCAGTATCGGCTAGGTTATCAGTGCAGATAATTATTATCCTGATGTGTGTTTAGCCTAAGTGATTTATACTGTCTCGGTATACTACCGATCTATCCCAATTACTTAGTATAAATGCGCCTTGGAATAACAATTATATGTTTACTGACGTCTTCAGCCGATCCGGTAGGATCTAATTTAAACTTAATGCCTATTTCTTGTTTCTTGTTGGTTACAGGATCATACCCTCTGGCACGCCCTGAATTCACCAAAGGCGACCAATTTGGACCTCCACTAGAGTAAAGAAAATCTCTCAGGCCAGTGCGTGGGAATCGAATTTCTCATCAACACGCTTTTGGCACGCCCGGTGGGACCAAGTGCAGACTTCCAAAGTTCAACACAATGTCTGGCGTCAAGAACCTAGAAATCAACGAGGAAAACGTCATCCCAGTGAAAATTGAACAACCGTCGGCTGAACAACTAGCCGACTATAAACAGATGGTTGAGCAGCTGTAGGCTAATTACCTGCAGTCCTTTACCCAGACCAGATCTGGGGCTATCCTCTAGAAGTTCAAATTCAAGCTCAGAGATCTCAACACATCCTCCGAGGAGGACAGGAAAGGGATGAAGAAAATGGAGGACGTTAAACAAGAACAAGATGATTTGGGACTTCACACTCTACATGACCGAATCGACTCGGCCGTCCATCATGCCCTCATCAACCAAAGTGGCATACTGGTCAATACCCTCAACAATATGAAAGCCACTGTGGTCGACTCAAAGATAGCCGAGCAACTGCCAAGGGGGCCGACCTATTTCACTGACGGCCAATTCCCGGGTTACAGGACGCTGTCAACTCAAGGCTTGCCAATCCCGCCACTGGGACAGCCAAATCCTCAAGGAGGAGCTCTAATTTAACCAAACGCGTAGGTATCGACTTCAGAGCCACATCCTAGGATTCTGGTCCGACAGCAGCCTTAGCATCAGGGCCGTGGTGCCCCGACAGTGACGCAGGAGCAGATGGACAACATGTTCACCACCAATCAGCGGCCAATCATGCCCAATGAGCGGATTGACAGTGTTCCCCCGGCCCTACATCATAGTCCTATCGGCAATCGGCTACTCCCTGAACAATCATAGCCGATTGTGTCTCGGCCACCTCTCGCTGCGAATCATTTCCTGTATCAATATCCGGGAGGCCACTTCGAGCAGCAATATCGGCCACTTCAGTATCAGCAGGGACCTATACCGTATGAACAATGCAAGCCGATACCCAAAGCTCAAGACGACAGACCTTGGGCCGATCTGATTGTCGATGTGATGCGCGATCAGTTCGGCGTCAAGCAAAAGGACTCCGGCCATATGTATCGGTACCCGTATCCAGAGCACTACGAGAGGGTGCCACTGCCAAACCGGTACAAAGTGCCAGACTTCTCCAAGTTCTCTAGGCAAGACAATGTGTCTACCTACGAGCACGTCAGCCGATTCCTGGCTCAATGCGGGGAAGCATTGGCCACAGACACACTCAGGGTTCGCCTGTTCCCGCTGTTGTTATCAGGATCGGTCTTCACCTGTTTTCATCGCTGCCATACAACTCGATACAGAGCTGGGCCAATCTTGAGAAACAATTTCATAGCTATTTCTACTCCAGCAACCCAGAGATGATGCTGTCGGACTTAACCAGCATCGGACAGAAGCACGAGGAATCGGTCCAAGACTACATTCAACGTTTCAGAGAAATGAGGAACCGATGCTACAGTCTGGTTTTATCGGACTCCCAGATAGCCGATTTGGTGTTTCATGGCCTTCTGCCACCAATCCACGAAAGATTTTTGGCTCAGGACTTTGATAGCTTGGCCCACTTGGCTCAAAAGGTCGTGGCCCACAAGCAAAGATTTCAAGAGTCAAGGAAAGCCATCAAGAAGATTACTCACGTCGTCTGCGAAACAAACTCGGAATCAAGCGACAGTGACGTTGAAGTAGCGGCAGCCGAGTGGACAAGAAACAAAAAGGCCATAGTCTGTCAATGGCTTTTGATAACGGCTAAGGAGGAGAAGTATGACTTTGATATAGCCAAAGCCGATAGGATCTTCAATCTGTTGTTGAAGGAAAAACAAATTCAGCTCCCGGACAACCACGTCATCCCATCGGCTGAAGAACTCAAGAAGAAGAAGTACTGTAAATGGCACAACACCACTTCCCATAGCACCAACGACTGTAAGGTGTTCAGGCAGTAGATCTAGTCGGCCATCGATGCCGGGAAAATAAAATTCGCAGAATCGGCTAAGCTGATGAAGGTTGATGGCAACCCTTTCCCGGTCAACATGGTCCAATCGGCCATAGCCGAGCTGATCGGTAGCACCGACTGACGTACAGCTTAGCCGACACGCTAGAATCAGTTAGCGCCGACTCAGGGCCACCCCATAAAGAGCCGACTAGAGACATAGCTACATCAATCAACATGGTGCATACCAACGGACTTCGGTCGATCGTTGGCCCAGGCAGGACAGCCGGCTGCGGTTCCAACGCAGGATCCAGGAGGAAGAAGAAAGCCCGCGTGGCAAGCCGTACTAGAGGACGCCTGATCGATTGGGCATGGCATACTACCGTCGCCACGACGGTTGCAACCCGCATTGGCACTACGAGTTTTTCAGGTTCTACTGAAAGCAAGGAATGAGATTGCCAACCCTCAAAAATTTCCCAGCATGCAGTGACTACAGCGAAGACAAATACAGGTGACCATCACTGGAAAGTTCCAGCCGATTCATCCCCGAGCCGTTCAACTTAACCAGCGTAAACCTTTCGTTCATGATCGGTTCGGCCCTATCCACCAACACTTTTTCCAGGAAGAAGACCAAGAAAAGGCCGACGAAAAGCAATTGGCCAACCCCCAATGGAGCCCTTCGGACCTCTTTACCAAAACACAGAAAAGGAAAATTCAAAGGCTCAAGAGCGAGGGGCAGGAGGAAGAAGTCTGGCGGATGATCCAACAGCAACAGCGTCGGTAGAGCACAAAACGATGGCACACCAAGATACAAGCGGCCTCAGCCGACAAAAGCCCAGCCGACGAAAGCCCAGCCGACAAATCCAGAAGGGCGGCGAAAGGCAAAGCAGTGGTCTCGGCATCGGTCAACATGGTTTTCATTCTACCAGCCGAGTTTGAGGCTGCTGAGGCCGACGTAGACACAGTGGAGGAGACCATGGCTAGATTGGTTCCGTCCCCAAAACAAGATGTTTTTGAAAAACCTGAGGGGACTGAAAATCGGCACTTGAAGCCTCTCTACGTCAAAGGATTTGTCAATGGCAAGCCGATGTCTAAGATGCTAGTCGATGGAGGGGCTGCTGTCAACTTAATGCCCTATGCAACCTTTAGGAAACTAGGGAAAGGAGCTGAAGACCTGATCAAGACAAATATGATTCTCAAAGACTTCGGCGGCAACCCTTCAGAGGCCAAGGGAGTTTTGAATGTTGAGCTGACCGTCGGCAACAAGACCATGCCCACCATGTTTTTCGTCATTGACGGGAAGGGGTCATATAGCCTGTTACTAGGAAGGGATTTGATTCACGCCAACTACTATATCCCTTCTACAATGCACCAAAGTATGATCCAGTGGCAAGGCGACAAGATAGAGATCGTGCCAGCCAACAGGTCAGTCAACGTTGCTAATACCGATTTGCCACTCTAGGAAATCGATGGTATTGATTGCCTGTCTGGCAAAATCTGGCAAGCCGATTTTCTAATGGTGTCCGATTCCGATATACAACCCATAAGAGTCGACGAGCCTCAATTACTACTTTGAAGGCGTCGTGGAGGGCTCGAGCGTCTATAGCGAGGACATCGTGGACAACAACGATGACAAACTTGGGCAAGGTTTTATGTCGGTCGACGAGCTAGATAGGCCTAGGCCTAGGCCGACATACATTAGCAGAAATTTGTCTTCTCATTTTAGGTCCAAGCTCCTCGATTTATTAAAGGAATATAAAGACTATTTTACTTGGGATTATTGTGAGATGCCTTGTCTTAGCCCATCCATTGTTGTGCATCGGCTACCTATAAAGCCCGGATATCGGCAGTACAAGCAACCTCCCAGGAGGTTTAAAGCCTATATGTATGAATCAAAGCTGAAATCACTCGGCTGTATGATGCCAGATTTATTCGGCCCTGCCGATATGCAGAGTGGGTCTCCAACATAGTTCTAGTGTTAAAGAAAAATGGCAAGCTTAGGGTATGTATCGACTTCAGGGATTTGAACAAGGCTACCCCAAGGATGATTACCCGATGCCTATAGCCGATCTGCTAGTGGACGCCGCCTCCGGCCACAAAATCATAAGTTTCATGGACGGCAACGCAGGTTACTACCAGATTTTCTTAGCTGAGGAAGACATCCACAAGACAGCTTTCAGATGCCCAGGGGCAATCGGCCTGTATGAATGAGTCGTCATGACGTTCGGCTTGAAAAACGCCGGAGCCACGTATCAAAGGGCCATGAACTACATCTTTCATGATATGATCGGCTCCCTGGTGGAAATCTATATTGATGACGCCGTCGTCAAATCTAGGGAAATAGAAGACCATTTAGCCGATCTAAGGCAGGTTCTGGAGAGAACAAGAAGATACGGCCTGAAGATGAACCCCTTGAAGTGTGTGTTCGGCATATCGGCCAGGCAATTTTTAGGATTTCTTGTTCACGAAAGGGGAATTGAAGTCACACCAAGGAGCGTTAACGCAATCAGGATGATTCAGCCTCCGAAGAACAAGAAGGATTTGTTGTCTCTGATCGGCAAAATCAATTTCATCAGGCGATTCATAGCCAATTTGTCAGAGAAGATGGAGCTGTTCACACCATTGCTTCGGCTGAAGGCCGATCAAGCATTCACCTGGGGGGCAGAGCAGCAGAAAGCGTTGGATAATATCAAGGATTATTTAAGCTCACCTCCAGTCTTGAGTCCTCCACAAAAAGGGATACCATTCAGGTTATATCTGTCAGCTGACGAAAAGTCCATTGGCTCAGTTTTAATTCAGGAGGTTGAAGGGAAAGAAAAGGCTGTATTTTACCTCAGCCGACGGCTTCTGGACGCTGAAACAAAACACCCGTGGAGAAATTATGCCTTTGCCTGTATTTTTCATGCATAAAGTTGAGGCATTATCTATTATCCAACGAATGCACTGTGGTATGCAAAGCCGACGTAGTAAAATACATGCTATCGGCTCCAGTGCTAAAATGACGGGTTGGGAAGTGGATATTTGCCTTAACAGAATTCGATCTATGCTATTAGGCACCGAAGGCAGTAAAAGGACAAGCCATAGCCGATTTCATAGTGGAACACAGAGATGATTCAATCGGCTCAGTATAAATTATTCCTTGGACTTTAACTTTTGACGGCTCGGTTTGCTCCAATGGATGCTGAATTGGCTTGGTATAATTTCTCTCGTGGTGGCAAGCTTTAAGTTTGCTTTTTCAATCACACCCCATGCCACAAACAACCAAGCCGAGTACGAAGCCGTGCTCAAAGGACTACAACCGCTCAAGGAGGTTGAAGCCGACACCATCAAAATAATGGGAGATTCGCTGTTGGTCATCAGCCAGTTATCAGGAGAAGTTGAATGCAAGAACAACGCGCTGATGGTCTACTATCAAAAGTGCCAAGAATTAATGGACAGCTTTCGGCTAGTGACATTGAAGCACGTCCCTTGGGAACAAAATACAGAAGCCAACGATATAGCTCAGGGAGCATCAGGCTACAGGCCGATGACAAACGACGTCGAAGTGGAAAACCCTTCCAGTCGGCTTCAAGGAAATTGCGCTACAAGGCTTGAGATATGTTCTGCTTGACGAAGAATTATACTATCAGACGGTTGATGGTGTACTGCTCAAATATCTCAGTGCCGATCAAGCCAAGGTTGCTATTGGAGAAGTGCATGAAGGGATTTGCGGCACGCATCAATCGGCTCATAAGATGAAATGGCTACTTCGAAGAGCAGGATACTTTTGGCCGACCATGCTGAAAGATTGTTTCAAGTATTACAAGGGATGCCAAGATTGCCAGAAGTTTGGAGCTATCCAGAGAGCACCAGCATCGGCTATGAACCCCATCATCAAGCCTTGGTCGTTCAGAGGTTGTGGAATCGACATGATCGGCCAAATTAATCCACCCTCAAGCAAAGGACACAAGTTTATATTGGTGGCAACCGATTATTTTACCAAGTGGGTGGAAGCAATTCCTTTGAAGAAGGTTGATTCTGGGGATGCTATCGAGTTTGTCAAGGAACACATTATATACCAATTCGGCCTCCCTCAAACTATAACTACGGATCAGTGATCTATTTTTATCTCAGATGAGTTTGTTCAGTTTGCCGATGGCATGGGGATCAAGTTGCTCAATTCTTCGCCATGCTATGCTTAGGCCAACGGGCAAGCAGAGGCCTCAAACAAGAGTTTAATCAAGCTGATAAAACGAAAGATCGCTGAATATCCGAAGCAATGGCACAGCCGATTAGCCAAATCATTGTGGGCCTATCGGATGGCTTGCCACGAATCGATCCAGGTGCCTCCATATAAACTGGTCTACGGACATGAAGCAGTTCTGCCATGGGAAAACACCATCGGCTCAAGAAGGATTCAACTACAAGATCAGATGACAGCCGATGATTATTATAACTTAATGGTGGATGAATCAGAAGACCTAGTTCTATCAAGGATGCGTGCCTTGGAAAAAGTGACTAGGGACAAAAAACGAGTAGCCCGTCATTATAATAAGAAAATTGTGCCTAAGTCTTTTGGAGAGGGTGAGCTCGTTTGGAAGTTAATATTGCCGATTGGATCAAGAGATAACAAGTTCGGCAAGTGGTCACCTAACTGGGAAGGGCCTTTCAAGATCCACAAGTGCATCTCTAGAGGAGCCTATATGTTGGAAGGATTGGACGGAGAAGTATTTGGAAGGGCTCTCAATGGCAAATATTTGAAGAAATATTATCCCAGCGTTTGGATCAACTCTTGAATCAGCTAAAGTTGCCGACTCATGCTAGCCGATGTGTTGTGCAGATACACGCGTTGCCTTTAGGATGTTTTTCCCCAGATTTTTTCCCTTGGTTTTCCCAAATCGGCTCAATCTAGCTGATAGGTGTTGTTTTGTTCGAATTAGTAATTTTATCGATGTTGACGACACCATCAACAAAATTAAGGGGGCATACATATATACTATCAGAAATCAGACTTAGCAAAATTTTTGAAGTTTTTGACGCATACAAGACGTGATTAGCAAGAACGCATATGATTGACCATAAATAATATAGGCAAGCTGGTTACAAAGGAGCTATGAGTTTAAATTACAGAAGCCCAGTTAGCTATTACATTTGGTTCAACGGGAGAGGAAGTCGGTGATGGCCGATATCGCCTTGCGATGAACGTCATCTATTTCTTCGATGGCCTTGGCGTTGGCTGCATCACTCCCTGTGATCGGCTTCACCGCCCTGGCTAGATCAGATAAATGTGACACGGCCGCCTTGATCTTCGCTCGCTGGTCTTCTATCTCTTTCGGCAAGCTGGCCACACGCTGTTCTTTTGTCAGGATGTCAGCTTCCACCTTAGTAAGTTAAGCTGCCAGCTCTTCCCGACGCTTGCGAAGCCGATCAAGCTCGGCAATCGACTCAGTCTTCAAGCCATCAATCTTGGCTTTCTCGGCGGTGATTTCTTGTTGGCTGGTTCTGATGTTGGCCTCCAGCGCTTGGTTCTCTCGACGATCGGCTATTTCTTTGCTTGGCTCGTTCAAACTTGTGTCGATGCGCCTCCATGAAGGTGGCCGGTGCGATGGCATCGGCCAGCTGACCTGGCAACCGATCTTGGATGTCTTCAAACCGACTTTGGATGGAGCCGTAGTCGGTGACCAAAAAGTCGAGGGAGCACTCTTGCCGCTTGGCTATGTCTGACAGTGTAGCCTGTAGGTCCTCATCCGATAGCACCATGGCCTTGTCGGCATCCTCATCAGGGTCCAGAAACTCTGAAAGATCAAAGTCCAGAAGATCGGCTATGGTCTGCAAGACAGGAGACAGTGAGAAGATCGACAAAACTATTAAGCCGATTTATGAAGTTGGACAGAACGTACTTGGACAACCGGGACCGAGGCAGCCTCATCTTCGGCACCACCACCACCTGCAGTCGATGGCGTGTGTTCACTCGATACATGGGGGGCAGGTGATGGAGCGCGAGGAGGCTGAAAGGAACAAAGTCAGAAATTGGCTTCTTTTTTTAAAAAATGGTAGAGCTTACCGAGGGAGGAGGAGTCGTCTTCTTCTTAGCAGCCAGTTTCTTCGTCTACAAACACAAAAAGCCGATAAAGCATAAACTTGGAAAAGGTGATGAGATCAAGTAATGAAAGGTGTTTACCGGTTGGGAACGAGGAGCGCGCTTTGAGGGGCTCGGAGTCTTTTCAACGGTTTGTTTGGTCGATGGAGTTCGGGCATATTTATTTCAAGAGCTCATTTTGGCTGCTGCAACATCGATGGCTTGGTCCATCTCCTCATCCCTGACTTCTTCTTCGAGGGTTGCATCTACATCTGGGTCAATGGGTGGCAAGTCGTCTGCTGGGTTCTTCTTTTGCTTCTTTGCAATCTTTTTCTTCTTGAAAGCTGCAGCCGATGGCTTGCTCCTCTTTTGCCGACGAAGCGGCTCCCGTGCAGCAGCATTGATACTTTTGGCGCTTTGAAGCCGATTGAGGAGGGAGCCAATCTGTCGCTGCTCGGCAACAATCCGGAGGCATAATGCATTGCAACTCCTTTGTTGTTGACACGAGGAGGGGAAGCATCGATTGTCTGCAGAGACAAAGCATGAGAATGAGATATGCAAATGGATAGCCGATGAAGTAAGGAAGCTGAAGAGAAAAGATGCTTACTGATGAAATCAGATCGGGGTCGATGGTGGTCTAGTACATTGAGGCCGATTGATGAAACAAGTGTAGTTTCCATTCCTTCCACCATCGGCTGAAGGCAGTTGTACTTGTTATTGCTAGCTCAGTATGCCCAACACTACCAAGAGGGGGACATGGGATCTACAATAGCCGATGCATCATGATAGCTCCATCAATCTTGCCTCTGGCTTGAATTTTGTCCGAGTAAAATAGGTCGATCGGCAACTGGCCCATACCAAGCTGTCTGGCAGCGACCATGGGGTGGTAAAATTCGTAGGAATTCTGCACGTTTCTCCCTTGATGGATGCCAACTGGAAGGATGCAGGGAGATATGGCAGTCACATAAATTTCCCTCGGCTTCTCGAACTTTTCAGAGTTGATTTCATCTAGCCGAAAGTTGTCCGGCAGCTCGAGCTTCCTGAACTTCTCATATGCAAACCATGTGGCCGAATTAGCCGGGAAGCCGTTGTAGAAGTTGCTGAACCAGCTTTTGAAATGCTCAGCCAAAAGTTTGGATCCAGAATAGGAGGCTGCCTCTCCAAACGATAGACATCGGCGGGTTGTCACTTCTTCTTCATCTTCGAATCTTGGTTCGGCTAGAGGGAAATCGGCTTCGAGGAGGCTTGGTCGTTGAGCAGCTTTATGAGTATGAAGATTTAGCCACAGCTACAGTAACCACTAGGGGCCTCTGGTGTTGACAGCTGATTTGGAAGCAAGTCTAGCCGATGCATTCCTCAGCATTTGGAAGAGATATCCAAGGAGATATTTTCCTAGGGGGATCCGTTTCTTGTCTACCAAAGCTTTGTCTACGTGCTACCGTTGCTAGTCGGCCGCAGCTTGATCCGCAAAATACGAATTTTTCCAACCACATGAGGAGGAAAGCCGTGTGCTCCCTGTTTGAGATCGGGCCATCCTTCATGTTCATGGCTATGAAGCAACTCCATCCCCCTATGCTCTTGGTCTTAAAGTTGTGCCGACACTTGATGTTGAGGCCGATGGGGTCAACTGTTGAGGTAATAACCAATCCCGTGAGCATGACCACGTCCAAGAGCGTCGGCGTCATTGGTCCTTGTCTAAATAAGAATGCATTAAGAGTGTCGGACCAGAAATAGCTTGGAGCCGACAGAAGGGGCTCGTCTTTAGGCATATCGGCTATGGTTAGTGCTAGGCATTGACCTATTCCTAGTTCGTCCCAGTGAGCTTGTTTCCTAGCCGATATCCTTGAGTACCAAGATGGCCATGATTTGTCCGTTGAAGGCCATGACTTAAAAGCACCAGACCAATATGTCAGGTTTGGAGTGGAAAACCTAAAAGGGATCCGATTGGTTTTGGCATTGATGAGTTCGCTAGGATCCGGGTTGTCGATCGGCCCTAACAGGTATTGGTCGGGATGAAGAAGGTTTGGAATGGCGAGTTGGTGAGCGAGGTGCTACAAATTGAAGGATAGAAGAGCGAGATTACAGAAAGTAAAAAGCCAAATCGCAAGGAATAAGGGGCTACAGCCAATGGAACTTACCTCAGGGTACTCTGCCTGAGCCGCATCGGAGCGAGTGCTTGAAGACGCCATCAATGGAAGGGATCACCGCCACGGAGGGGTTCACCGGTGAGGTCGCGCTCCGGTTCCGATGGGGTTGCCGAGAAGACGGAAAGGTTTTTTCTGGCTAGGGCTTGAGGATGCAAAAGTGACAGCGTGGCTTGGTTCGGTGCAAGGTGGGCATTATTGAAAAAAATTTTAGGCAGCCAAAACGGACTGGAGTGAAACTTTCATGGGAATTCGAAATAGCGTCAAATCCGCGATACTATAATATCACAGACTTGGGGGCATGTGTTAACGACCAAATCTGGTAACCAAATCACCGAGTTTAGAGCCAAGATTGAAGCGGAATCAGATCAGGAACGCAGTCTGCGGAGAAACAAAAGTCGCATCGGCTAAGGCCGAATTGGCTAGGAGACAAGTCGGCTAAGATCGAATCGGACAAGGATAGCCGATTCCGATTAGGTGGATGAAAGTGGAACCGGTCCTGAGAAGGAAGCCTAAAGATAGATATTGGATTCGGTCTCCAAATTGTGCGTTAAAGATATTGCCATCTATGGAAAGGTCCTGTAGGGAATGGGATAGATTATCCCAGTATGAAGGAGTTTCAAGGCCTCTTTTTTCATCACTTCTATCATCGTATTATTTAACCTCCTTTGAGGTTCCTTGGATGGTGTGAGTGTTGGATCAGTAGGGATGCGATGGGTGCAGAGAGTGGGACTTATCCCTTTGAGGTCTTGGAGTGAGTAGCCTAGAACAGATCGATGCTTTTCTAAGATGTTGGTAAGTTTTGAAGTTTCTTCCTCAGAAAGCTTGTCACTTATGATGACAGAGGATTCTATATCTTCGTGTAGAAAAGCGTATCGAATGCCAGATGGTAAGGGTTTAGCTCGATCGGAGGTCATGATGGTGGTTCAGTCTTGGGGAGCTCTATTGTCTCTCTAGAGTCGTCGGTTTATTGAGTAAATAAATGAGCTTTTTTCTCAAGAATGGATTTTGGGGACTCAAAAGGAGAAACCTCCAAAACTTGCTCGATAGGCTCATAATCGGGATAGGGTTCGGCTATGGTATTCATATCTCTAGAAATAGGAATGGAAAATGCCTCTCTCCCGAGTTTAATGTTGAGGTCTCCTAGTGTCAGTGCATCTAAGAAAAGCTTTTCAAAAGGATGCTCGATCAGAATGTCGAAGTCTAGAACTTCGAACACATGAAAGTCTAGGATTGCCTAAAGATTCTCGTGACTTACGGTCACGTTCTGCAAAATCCCATAACTTTCTAGAATACCTCCAGAAGGAGTTTTGAAAGTTTCATTGGTCGGGGTCAAAGGTTCAGTCACGCCCAGAAATTCAAACCAGAATTTTCAAAGCTATATGTGTATTAAAATCCCTGTCCAGGACCAGCCAGGGTACACATACGACAATGGTTGATATTACAGTTCCACGTCTTAGAAACATTAGAAAAAGATTACAAAAGAGCAGCGGAAAAAAGAAAAGGGGTCTAAGCCTAATCTTGACGCTTGCAGCGTGGCTTCAACCATTCCACAGGCATCTTCCAGAGTGCAGGACAAAGCCTACTCCACTTATTCTTCTTCTTTAGCTTCTTGCTCAGGTTCTGGTGATGAGGCAAGGATGAGTACTTCCACATACTCAGCAAGTCATACCGGAATAGAGAGGGTATGAATGCAAGGGGAAGACAAGGATTTGGCTCGGGTATGCCTTTAGCACAAACATCTCAGGTTTTAGCAAACAAAAGGAGATTTGAACACGAAAAAGAAAAGTGGTAAATTAAATAATTAAATCATATTAAATCCAACATTGCCCAACGTTATCCCCACGTTGCTACACGCCCAACCGATCCAACTATACTAGTCATGGTCCATTAGTCAGGTTTTAGCAGTGTGAGACTAATCACGGTGAAATCAGTTTATCGCCCATAACCGCGGGCACGACTATTCGAATAGTTTTAACTCTGATCAGAGGTGTACATCTGTACCCACAAGACACAGCCCCACAATGCGGTCTCCCATGCGCTGGAATACCGCCACGGTACCCCGGAAAGGGACTGTGATAGGACCTCTCGTATAACCCCCCACTAACCAAGTGAACCACACCAAGGTTTTGCCCCCACTCCTGTTCCTGGGCAGTGGGCAGCCCCTCCTCCCCGAGTTCCACGGTAAATCCGGCAGCCCAGCAACAGGTAAGCCCCCGACCGACTGCAACTCCATCACACTCACCCTTGCCAGGGTTCGTCGGCTAGGAAAGGCTACACTACAGGACCCACCATCGCCCATTCTGGCTTGTGGTTCGTACGGTCATTCTTCTGAGGTTTCCCGTGAACCGGTCCTTAAATATCATGGGCACCACTATGAAAACCACAGCGCTCACAGCCCACCATTTGTCATTTTTAGTCATTAGTCCGGTTCACAAAGTCCTCGGATTATATCTTTCATTTCATGTGTCCAAAATAATGTCGTCTAGATGAAAAGACCCATTTAGTGTGCTAGTGAGTCTAAGCAGGTCTAGGCATAACCTAGGCCTATAAACTAGTCATGTTGTTTCCCAAGTTTGTCAAAGGTTTAGGGTGGCAAGCCTAGGGCTTATTTCTAACCATACGGTGTAATATTCCCCATAAGATGACATTTCAAAATAAAAATGCAGTTTAGTAGAATAAATAGTGTTTTTTAGCAAAAGGGGAACAATATGGTCAAAAATATAGCATGACTTGCCTTGCTCTTCGAGCTGAGGAAACTCCGCGATGACTTCGAAGTACACGGGATCAGAGGAACTACCCAGATCTACACGACAAACAGGGCACTTCAAAAACAAGTGAAAAGCTACTAAAACAGTAACAAAACCATTTTTAATGGATTCTTGGCATTTTTATGAATCTAATAAAATTTGAATGGGCTTAAAACGGAGCTCGGATTGAAAAGATATGAATTTTAGAAGATTAACTGTGTTTTTGCTAAAACAGGAAAATCCATAATGTTTTATTGCGCAATAAATCCCGGAGATGCTTGAGCGCTAGGGCTGACATCAGCGATGGTGTCATTAGCCATGGGAGCGTCGATGGTCCACGGGCCGAGAGGACGGTGCACCACGTGGCGCACACGTGGCGCCGACGCGGCCATTCGGCGTGCTCTCACCGCGAGGCAGACGGACGGCCAGGATGGGCGCGGGCGCGAGGGCAATGGGCCGTGGCCTTCGGCGGCCCGCGAGAGAGGGAGGGAGAAAGAGGCACGGGAGAAGGAAGGACTGGGCCGGTGGCTCGGCCGACGGCCCAAGGCCGAATGGGCGGGAAAAGTATGGGAGGAGAGAGAAAAGCATTTCCCAAGATTTATTAATTCTGATTTTGATTTCAATTGGTTAAAAAATTATTTCTAGTGCTATGAAAATTCCACTAAAAATCTTGTTAGTGTATTTTGACATCTAGAATTTAGGAAAAACCCTACCATGCCATTTCCATTTATATTTTTGATTTTAGAATTATTTATTTGCTCCAGGTTAATTTCGAGCTATTTTCTTTTGTGATTTTTCCTTTAGGATTTTAAAAGGGGAAAACATCTAGGGTGTGACAACCCTACCCCCCTTAAACGGAATCTCGACCCCGAGATTCGGAGGTACTAGCAAAAAGTTAGGGATGAGCGACCTTTACCTCATCTTCCCTTTCCTAGGTGGCCTCTTTTTCTGAGTGATGAGTCCACTGGACTCGACAGAACCTGGTAACCTTGTTCCGGGTTCTCCGCTCGCTGGTTTCGAGGATACACACTGGTTTCTCCACATAACTCAAATCTTCCTAAATCTCTATCTGATCAGGGCTCGTATGTTCTTCTGGCGCTCTTAGACACTTTTTAAGTTTGGAATACATCATGCATGCCGACCATGGAGGGTGGAAGCTCGAGTCGGTAGGCTACTTCTCCTCGACGTTCCCGTATCCGGTACGGTCCCACAAAACGTGGTGCCAACTTGCCTTTAGTTTGGAAATGGTGCACTCCCTGAAGCAGGGTGACTTGAAGATACACGTAATCACCTGCCTTGAAAGCTAGATTCCTTCGACGATTGTCTGCATAACTCTTCTGCCGAGACTGCGGAATTCTAAGCCTTTCCCTTACTGTCTTGACCTTTTCCTCCGCCTTACTTAACACTTCAATCCCAAAAAGTTGATGCTCGCCAGTTTGGTCCCAAAAGAGCGGGGTACGACACTTCCATCCGTACAACGCTTCAAAAGGTGCCATCTGCAAACTGGCCTGGTAACTATTGTTGTAAGAGAACTCCGCGTAGGGCAGACAATTGTCCCATGCTCTCCCGAAGTCGAGAGCACAGGCTTGCAACATGTCTTCCAAAATCTGATTCATGCGCTCGGTCTGACTATCGGTTTGTGGGTGATAGGCTGTACTGAAATTCAAAAGGTGCCAAGTTCCTCCTGTAGCTTTTGCCAAAACTTGGAGGTGAACCGAATAACACTATCTGATACTATTTTCATAGGTACCTGTCACGCCCAGAAATTCACACCAGAATTTCTGCAGCTAATTTGTGCATTACACCCTCGTCTAGGCATCAGCTGAGGTACACAAATCGACGTTATTGATAATACAGAATCCTCGTCTTAGAAACATTATAAAAGAGTTACACAAATGCAGCGGAAAGGAAGGTAAAACTGACTTAAGCTAAACTTGACTCGAGCGAAGCGAAACGCCAACACCACAGCTAACCCTTGACGACGAACAAGCCTACACCTCCTCGGAGACCTCGATCTCAACCTCTGGCACTGAAGGGGGAAAAAGAAGCAAGGCTGAGTACAACCACCGTACTCAACAAGTCACACCGAAAAAAGGGGACATGATGCAGGATAAATATCAAGGAACAAGGATAAGAGGCTCAATTTGCATAAACAGTATTTGCAGAATATAATAATAATATTTGAAGCTAGTACAACAGTAGTAATAATTAAGCAGTATTAAACAAACACTGTCCAACGTTAACACCACGTTGCAACAGGCCCATCCATTCACCTGCACTATTCACATTCCAACATTTCATTCAAGTAAATAAGTGAAACTAATCAAGGTGAATCTGGTCGATCGCCCGTAACCATGGGCACGGCTATTCGAATAGTTTTTACTCTGATCAGAGGTGTACAACTGTACCCACAAGACACAATCCCACAACACGTTACCGTGCGCCGGTGCACCACCATGGTACCCCGGAAAGGAACTGTGACAGGGCCCTTCACATAACCCCCTCTAACCAATCGTACCACACCAAGGTTTTGCCCCCACTCTCATCGGGCAATGGGCAGCCCCCTCTAGTGCCGCGGTGAATCCGGAAGCTGATCAACCCTTAAACCGGGGCCGACCCAACTCCATCACGCCCACCCTCTCTGGGATACGTTGGCTAGAGATAGCTACGCTACAGACCCAGCCATTACCCATGCTGGCTTGTGGTATGCACGGCACTTCTTCCAGGGTTTCCCGAGAACCAATCCTTAATTGTCATGAGCACGCTAACCAAAGTCCAACCATGTGCTCACGACCCACCCTTTTCATAATTCAATATTATTAGAAATAGAGTCACATTTTATCCTCATCTGAGAGTTAACCTCTAGTAACATACTTGATTAGTGTGATCCCCTTAAGCGAGCTAGTTGAGCTAAGCATAACTAAGCAAACCTTAAGCTATCATCTAGTCATATTGAACCCCAAGTTGTCAATGGTATGAGGTAAACAATCCTATGGTTGAGTACAATAGGTATAATCATCCCATGAAATGACATTCTAAAACATATGCAATATTTGAGAGAAAAGAGATATTTACATAAAATAGGTACAATATGGTCAATGTAAGGTATGACTTGCCTTGTTCTGGAGACTGAGGAACCTCGGCGACTACTTCGAAGAGAACGGGCTAGGGTTAGGGTTATGGGCTGCGGCGGCTCGAGCTCGCCCGCCGGCCATGGCCGCACGGCGGCCGGCCGATCTCCGGCGGCACAGGCAACGGCGATGGGGGTGCTGCGGGGCGCGGGAGACGACGGCGAAGAGCGATGCGATGCACGGGAGACGATTCGAGAGACGACACGGGAAAACTGGAGGGAAGGGAAGCGGCGGCGCACTCACCGGAGTTGGAGAAGACGACGATGGCGGCGGCGTTTTTGGGGGTAACACACGAGATCGACAAAAGGGAAAACGTGCGGCAGCGGCTAGGGAACTTTATAGGGGCGCAAAGAGATCGAAAAGGGCACGGGATTGGCGCGGATTCGTCGCCGTTGATTACGGACTCGAGAGAGAGAGAGAAACGGCGGCGGCGAAATCCTCGCGGATAGGGTTTCCATCGAACGCGATGGGTGCGGGGATGGATGCGGCGGCGCGGGATCGGGCCCGGCATGGGTCTGACGTGGCACTGGCTCACGCGGAAACGGAGCGGAGCGGCGACGCGCATGGCGGGCGGCGGGCTGGGCCGGCCGGCGCGGGACGGAGACCCGATAGGCGGGGCCCACACTGCCGGTGACCCGCGGAGCGAGGAGGTTCGCGGACCTCGCGGCGCGCTAGCGTCGTGGGCTTCGGCCCACGGCTGAAGGGGAACGGCGCGCGCACGCGGAGCGGCTCGGCCGGGAAGGAACCGGGCCGACGGCCCAAACCGGGAAGAGGGCGGGAAAACCGTACGGCTGTACGAAAAAAAAAGAAAAGAAGGAAAAAGGATTTTGGTGGCTTAATTAAATTCCCGATTTCTTATTTAATTAATTAAAAATGCTTAGAGTGCTCTAAAAATTCCAGTAAAAATCTTATTAGTGCATTTTGACATGCAGAATTCAAGAAAAATCCTACCATGTCGTTTCTATTTATTAATTGCATTTTAAAATTACTGGTTGGCTCCAGATTAATTCCAGAAATTCCGATTATTTCAGGGTAAATTATTTAAACAATTTAGGGCAAAACTCAGGGTGTGACAACCTACCCCTTAAAAGGAATCTCGACCCCGAGATTCGAAGGTCTTGCGAAAAGGTGCGGGTGCACGGCCTTTAGCTCATCTTCTCTTTCCCAGTAGCTTCTTCCTCGGAGTGATGAGTCCATTGAACCTTGCAAAACCTGATAACCTTGTTCCGAGTCCTTCTCTCGCTGATCTCGAGAATACGTGCTGGTCTCTCTACGTAGGTTAAGTCCTCTTGAATTTCTATCTGGTCTGGACTCGCCTTCTCTTCTGGTACCCTTAAACACTACTTTAACTGGGACACATGAAACACGTCGTGAATACCAGTCATGCTGGAGGGAAGCTCAAGCTGATAGGCTACTTCTCCTCGACGTTACCTAATTCTGTATGGTCCCCCAAAACGTGGTGCCAACTTGCCTTTGGTTTGGAAACGGTGTACTCCCCGGAGTGGTGTAACGCGAAGATACACAAAATCCCCTGCTTCAAAAGCGAGGTCTCTTCGACGATTATCTGCGTAGCTCTTCTGTCGAGACTGCACAATCTTCAACCTTTCCCTAATCGTTCGGACCTTTGCCTCTGCTTCACTTATTACTTCTGTGCCAAACAACTAGCGTTCACCCGTCTGATCCCAGAAAAGGGGTGTGCGACACTTCCGTCCATACAATGCTTCATACGGTGCCATTTGAATGCTGGCTTGATAGCTGTTGTTATAGGAGAATTCTGCATAGGGCAAGCTTTTGTCCCACGCTATTCCAAAATCAAGTGCGCATGCTCTCAACATGTCTTCCAAAATCTGATTCACTCTCTCAGTTTGACCATCTGTTTGCGGATGATAGGCCGTACTAAAATTCAAATGGGTACCGAGCTCTTCTTGCAACTTCTTCCAGAACTTGGAAGTAAACTGACTTCCCCTATCGGATACGATCTTTTTAGGCACGCCGTGCAAACACATGATCCTTGCGAGATAAAGCTCTGCTAGCTTCTTCCCCGAGTAGGTAGTATGCACTGGTATGAAGTGGGCCACCTTGGTGAGTCGGTCCACAACTACCCAAATTGAGTCATATCCTGACGCGGTGCGGGGTAAACCCGTGAAGAAATCCATTCCAATTTCTTCCCATTTCCACTCTAGAATCTAGAGTGGTTGCAACAATCCAGCGGACCGTTGATGTTCTGCCTTAACCCGCTGACAAACATCACAAAGTGCAACAAACTCAGCTATCTCCCTCCTCATACTGACCCACCAAAACTTTTCTTTAAGATCTTGATACATCTTTGTACTGCCTGGGTGAATTGAGTATTGAGTTTGGTAAACTTCCGTAAGGATCATTTTTTTCAAATCCTTGTCTTCTGGCACACACAATCTCTTTCCCATCCAGATTGTGCCATGTTCGTCTTCCGTAAAGCCACGAGCTTTTCCGACTCTCATGTTCTTCTTGAGTTCGGCCATCTCGGGATCTGATGCCTGAGCAGCCCGAATTTGATCAATGAGAGTGGGTTGGGCTTCCAGAGCAGCCACAAAACCAAAATCCACCACTCGTAGATTTAGATACTCGAATTCTTGCTGCAACTGGTTGCACATTCCTTCAACATTGAGGGTGGTGCAGTAACTCTTTCGGCTTAGTGAATCCGCAACCACATTAGCTTTGCCAGGATGGTAATGTATCCCCAAATCATAATCTTTGATCAGTTCCAACCATCTTCGCTGTCGGAGGTTCAAATCCGGTTGGGTGAAAATATATTTGAGACTTTTATGATCCGTATACACTTCACAACGGTTACCAATTAGGTAGTGTCGCCAGATCTTCAGGGCATGAACCACTGCAGATAATTCCAGATCATGAGTTGGATAGTTGTTTTCATGCGGGCGCAATTGACGAGAAGCATATGCGACCACTTTGCCTTCTTGCATCAACACACATCCCAACCCTTGCGAGATGCATCACAATAAACTTGGAAGTCCTTTGCTGGATCTGGCAGTATCAACACTGGTGCAGACACCAACTTCCTCTTAAGCTCTTCAAAACTTTTGTTACATTCTGCCGACCACTTAAATTTCTCATCTTTCTTTAACAGTTGAGTCATCGGCTTGGAGATTTTGGAGAAGTTCTCAATGAAGCGGCAGTAGTAACCCGCAAGTCCAAGGAAACTTCGGATCTACGTGACCGTTTAGGCGGGGTCCACTTGGTAACGATTCCACATTTGCTGGATCCACGGCTACTCCTTGGGCATTCACAATGTGGCCGAGGAACCGTACCTCCTTTAACCGAAAGCACACTTGCTAAACTTGGCGTAGAGTTGATGATCCTTCAACTTCTCGAGCACTATCCGAAGATGTTGCTCATGTTCTTCCTCCGTTTTAGAGTAGACCAAAATGTCGTCAATGAACACCACCACAAATTTATCCAAGAACTCCATAAACACCTTGTTCATTAGATTCATAAAGAAGGCCGGTGCGTTGGTCGGTCCAAAAGACATGACCGTACACTCATACAGCCGTATCCGGTGGTGAAAGCGGTCTTGGGAATGTCCTCTTCCCGAATTCTCAACTGGTGATAGCCTGATCGCAGATCTATCTTGGAAAACACCTTGGCCCCTTTGAGTTGATCGAATAAATCATCAATCCGTGGTAGGGGATACTTGTTCTTGATAGTAACCTCATTGAGTGCGCGATAATCGACACACATTCTGTTGGTCTTGTCTTTCTTTTCCACGAAAATCACTGGAGCACCACAAGGCGACGTGCTCGGGCGGATATATCCTTTTTGCAACTGTTCATCCACTTGCTTCTTTACTTCGGCCAACTCATTGCCTCCCATCCTATACGGCCTCTTGTGTATTGGGGCGGTCCCGGGTACTAAATCAATCCGGAATTCAATTTCCCTTTCTGGCGGCATCTGAGTTAAGTCTTCAGGGAAAACTTCAGGGTATTCTCTGACGATGGGGATATTCTCTAACTTCATAGGGGTCTTTGCCGCCACTTCGGACGATTCCCCGGCGGAAACATGATTCAAACTTGCTACGGTCTTGGCCTGCGTGGGAGAACGAAAAACAATTCCTTCTCCTTTCGTATTGATTAAAGTAATGGTCCGACTAGCACAGTCAATTACTCCCTTATGTCTGGACAACCAATCCATCCTGAGAATGACATCTATGCCTTTGGACTGAAGGAGAATGAGGTTGGCTAGAAACATAGATCCTTGGATTTCTATGGTCACTGAGGGACAATACTGAGTAGTATCCAAGTGGTTTCTAGGGGTTTGAACCCGCATAGGTATCTTAAGTCCCACTATTGACAACCCATGTGCCCCAACAAACTGCTTTGAGATAAATGAATGTGTAGCGCCAGAATCAAATAATACTGTGGCAGGAGTAAAGTTTACAGGAAACATACCCAGTATAACTTCAGGAGCGGTCTGTGCTTCCTCGGCGGACGCATGGTTGACCCGGGCCTGGATGAACCTTGGCCCAGCGCGTCTTGGCTTTGGACACTCTTCTGCAAAATTCCTGGGGTCACCACAGTTGAAACAGACTCCTGGCTTTCCTCCAGAGTCCTTCCTTGGAGGAGGTGGCTGTGACTGTTGCTCGGGTGGCGCCGTTGGAGGGCGCGGGGCCGGAGTGCACTGTTGTTGACCACCGCCACTACCGTCGCTTGGAAATTCCCGGGTGATAAGGCCGATGCCGACGAACAATCATGGTGGTGGGTCCACTCTGACTTCCAGGCATAAAACGCGGCCTCTGATGATTTCCCTGCTGTTGAGGAGGTCGGGATTGGATTACTTTTCTCTTCTTGATCATCTTGTTGCGCTGATCTTCTTGTCGAATAGCCTTGTCAACCAGCTTCTCAAAGTTAGCATACTCTCCGAAGATTAGCTTGTCCGCGAGTTCATCATCCAAACCCGCCAAAAACTTTTCCTGCCTTTCTGCATCGGTGCGCACATCTTCTGGGGCATAGCGGGCAAGACGATTGAACTCATGCAGATACTCAGTAACTGATCTGTTACCCTGCTCAAGAGAACGAAACTCACGCTTTTTCTGTGCAACTATTCCTACGAGAATGTGTGCGGTCCTGAAACTGCGACAGAACTCTTCCCATGTAACTGCTGCTCCCGCTGGGCGAGTAACCAAGTAATTGTCCCACCAAGCTGAAGCAGGACCCTGTAACTGATGAGTGGCAAACGAGACTTTCTCCTGGTCCGTGCACTGCAGAAGATCTAACTTCTTCTCTATGGCATGAAGCCAGTCATTAGCCTCCTTGGGATTAGTGGTACTGGAGAAGGTCGGCGGTCGAACATGAAGGAACTCGGCAACTTGGGTGGGGTGGTGGGGCGGCAAGCGATTGTTCTGCGCGCATTCTCTTGCATTTGTTGCAACATCGCGTTGCATCTGCTGGTGTTGTTGTTGCATCCGCTGCATCATTGCAGCCATCATCCGTGTCCGTGAAGCAAGCACTTGAGCAATGGTGGGGTTCTCGGGTGGCGGTGGAGGAGCATTGCCGTTGACGTCGTGAGCCTCGTTGTTGTTGGCACCGACGCCCATTGTTGCTTGTTCGCTCCGGTCCGGTGTTCACCATCCGGAGGAGGCGACCGAACCGAAGAGAGAAAAGAAGAAAAACGAGCAGACTTAGAAACTAATGTTTATTATTGGAATTCAAATGCATTGTTCGATCTTGACTAAAAACAAGGAAAAGCACCAAACATCCTTAATTGGTCGGTCATATCACACTTGATATCGACGCCGCCTATCCCACACACAGCAGCCTAACACACAGCAACTACCAAGAAGACAAACTAAGCGAAACGATAAAACTAAGGAGGGCAACTAGAACGATCCGCGAGGCGAGGAGTCAAAACCGCTTCCTTCAGAAGATCCCCATTCTTCAGAACGGCTCCTAGAGTCCTCTGGCGTCACCTCAGACTTTGACTCTTCTGAATCGGTTGCTGTAGCCCAACCAATCCTGCCTCTTCCCTTCGAGGAATCTCGAGTCTCTTCTGAGTCCATGTCTTCAGCTGAATTCACTGAGCTTGGGTCACTGGAGATGGAGATCCAACCGTTACTGCCACCTCCGCCTTGATACGCCGAAGCTGGAGCAAATGTGAGAGCAGAACCTGCAGCAGGAGGAACTGGAACAGGCGCTGGAACTGGAGCGGGCGAAGCTGGAGAGGGCGGTGGAATCCAAGGTGCCAGCTGGATACGGACAGGCGCGGTAGTGGTCTTCCGAGGCGTAGTGCAAATCCTGACACCAACGGGTGCCGGGAGTCCCTTCAATTCAGCTACCTCCTTCTTAAGACGAACCACTTCGTCCTGCAGTCGTACGATCCTTAGCATCTTCTTGTCGTTCAGCTCTTTGGTTGCCTTGTGTAGGTCAGAGTGCATCTTGTCCAGGCCTTTGATCACGGTGCACATGTGGCCGAAGGTGGAGTCATTCTCCTCTGTTGTAGACTTGAATGCACTGACCTCGGAGGAACTACCTCGACGGGGATGGTAGCGGTAGGAGGAGGTGCGAAGGTCAGCATCATGCAGCTCCCCCATCCTGGCCAACATCAGGTAGGCGGCTTCTTGACAAGCGTGATCTGACGTGCCTCCGGAAGCTGTGACCTCCATGTTGGGAAGACACGTTCCCACAAACCCGTGAACCTCCAACCGAACACGGTAGGGCAACTCGCCACTGAGAGGCGCAACTGTTGTATACTCCGGTGCTTCGGGATATCCGACTGCAAGGGCCATACGCGCCAGCTCTGCAACAAAGCCCGTCATCCCTTTTCCGTAGTGCGTCGCTGGGGAACCTGCCATCTATAGAAACAAGGGAGTGGGAAAATCAAAACATGCTCAAAAACCCACGACCAACACCCCATTTTCGCAATTCCTAAACCTTAGACTGACTCCACCTTTCCAAACACCCCCCTTTTTTTTAAACATATGCAAATGAAAAGAATTAGAGGGCTCTTAAGGTTTCTAGTTGGCTTGTCCTACAGTCAAAGGAAGGCTCTGATACCAACTTGTCACGCCTAGAAATTCACACCAGAATTTCTGCAGCTAATTTGTGCATTACACCCTCGTCTAGGCATCAGCTGAGGTACACAAATCGACGTTATTGATAATACAGAATCCTCGTCTTAGAAACATTATAAAAGAGTTACACAAATGCAGCGGAAAGGAAGGTAAAACTGACTTAAGCTAAACTTGACTCGAGCGAAGCGAAACGCCAACACCACAGCTAACCCTTGACGACGAACAAGCCTACACCTCCTCGGAGACCTCGATCTCAACCTCTGGCACTGAAGGGGGAAAAAGAAGCAAGGCTGAGTACAACCACCGTACTCAACAAGTCACACCGAAAAAAGGGGACATGATGCAGGATAAATATCAAGGAACAAGGATAAGAGGCTCAATTTGCATAAACAGTATTTGCAGAATATAATAATAATATTTGAAGCTAGTAAAACAGTAGTAATAATTAAGCAGTATTAAATAAACACTGTCCAACGTTAACACCACGTTGCAACAGGCCCATCCATCCACCTGCACTATTCACATTCCAACATTTCATTCAAGTAAATAAGTGAAACTAATCAAGGTGAATCTGGTCGATCGCCCGTAACCGTGGGCACGGCTATTCGAATAGTTTTTACTCTGATCAGAGGTGTACAACTGTACCCACAAGACACAATCCCACAACACGTTACCGTGCGCCGGTGCACCACCATGGTACCCGGAAAAGGGCGTGGGGGCCCTTCACATAACCCCTCTAACCAATCGTACCACACCAAGGTTTCGCCCCCACTCCCATCGGGCAATGGGCAGCCCCCTCTAGTGCCGCGGTGAATCCGGAAGCTGATCAACCCTTAAACCGGGGCCGACCCAACTCCATCACGCCCACCCTCTCTGGGATACGTTGGCTAGAGACAGCTACGCTACAGACCCAGCCATTACCCATGTTGGTTTGTGGTATGCACGGCACTTCTTCCAGGGTTTCCCGAGAACCCGACCTTAATTGTCATGAGCACGCTAACCAAAGTCCAACCATGTGCTCACGACCCACCCTTTTAAAAATTCAATATTATTAGAAATTGAGTCACATTTTATCCTCATCTGAGAGTTAACCTCTAGTAACATACTTGATTAGTGTGATCCCCTTAAGTGAGCTAGTTGAGCTAAGCATAACTAAGCAAACCTTAAGCTATCATCTAGTCATATTGAACCCCAA
Organism: Oryza australiensis; assembly: GCA_019925245.2. NCBI lineage: Eukaryota > Viridiplantae > Streptophyta > Magnoliopsida > Poales > Poaceae > Oryza > Oryza australiensis. The sequence continues at coordinate 351,767 of JAIFGZ020000833.1, forward strand.
GTTATCAATGGTATGAGGTAAACAATCCTATGGTTGAGTACAATAGGTATAATCATCCCATGAAATGACATTCTAAAACATATGCAATATTTGAGAGAAAAGAGATATTTACATAAAATAGGTACAATATGGTCAATGTAAGGTATGACTTGCCTTGTTCTGGAGACTGAGGAACCTCGGCGACTACTTCGAAGAGAACGGGCTCGCCGAAAAACTCGGGATCTACACGACAAACGAAGCACTCAACAAACACCCTAAAAGGTCTACTGAAACAACACTGAAAAGTACTTTTAATGGATTCTTGACATTTTTCTGGATTTAATGAAATTTGAATGGGTTAAAACGGAGCTCGGATTCAAAAGATATGGATTTTAGAAGTTTAATTGTGATTTTTATACTAAACGAAAAGATGAAAACATTTATTGCGCAATTAAGCCCCAGGTGACGCAAGCACGGCGCAGACGGGTAGGGCTGACGTCAGCTGGTGCAAGCGGCTGACGCAAGTGGCGCGGGCGCTCGGTCCACGGTGGACCGAGTCCACGGCGGCGGCGGCGAGCGCGAGGACACGAGGCACGCATCCGCGGGGAGCGGCGGCGATCGAACGGCGACGGCTTGCGCGGGAGCGAATGGTCCAGATCCACCCGATCCAAAGGATCGGACGGTTCGGATCGCGGCTAGGGTTAGGGTTTTGGGCGGCGGTCGATGGGCGGACACGCGGAGCCCATCCAACGCGCGGCGATCGGATCGGACGGCGACGAATTGGGTGAGATCGGACGGTTCGGATCCACCCGATCCGACCGATCGGACGGCTCCGGAAGAGCGGCGCTAGGGTTAGCGTTTTGGGCGGCGGCGGCTCGAGCTCGCCCGCCGGCCATGGCCGCGCGACGGCCGGCCGATCTCCGGCGGCACAGGCAACGGCGACGGGGGTGCTGCGGGGCGCGGGAGACGACGGCGAAGAGCGATGCGATGGGCGGGAGACGATTTGAGAGACGACACGACAAAACCGGAGGAAGGGAAGCGACGGCGTACTCACCGGAGTTGGAGAAGACGACGATGGCGGCGGCGTTTTTTGGGCTAACACACGAGATCGACAAAAGGGAAAACGTGCGGCAGCGGCTAGGGAACTTTATAGGGGCGCAAAGAGATCGGAAAGGGCACGGGATTGGCGCGGATTCGTCGCCGTTGGTTACGGACTCGGAGAGAGAGAGAGAGAAACGGCGGCGGCGAAATCCTCGCGGATAGGGTTTCCATCGAACGCGATGGGTGCGAGGATGGATGCGGCGCGCGGGATCGGGCCCGGCATGGGTCCGACGTGGCACTAGCTCACGCGGAAACGGAGCGGAGCGGCGGCGCGCATGGCGGGGCGGCGGGCCGGGCCGGCCGGGCGCGGGGACGGAGACCCGACGGGCGGGGCCCACTGTCGATGACCCGCGGAGTGAGGGAGGGTTCGTGGACCTCGTGGCGCGGCTGGCATCGTGGGCTTCGGCCCACGACCGAAGGGGAACGGCGCGCGCACGCGGGAGCGGCTCGGGCCGGGGAAGGAACCGGGCCGACGGCCCAAACCGGGAAGAGGGCGGGAAAACCGTACGGCTGTACTTTAAAAAAAGAAAAGAAGGAAAAAGGAATTTGGGGGCTTAATTAAATTCCCGATTTCTTATTTAATTGATTAAAAATGCTTAGAGTGCTCTAAAAATTCCAGTAAAAATCCTGTTAGTGCATTTTGACATGCAGAATTCAAGAAAAATCCTACCATGTCGTTTCCATTTATTAATTGCATTTTAAAATTACTGGTTGGCTCCAGATTAATTCCAGAAATTCCGATTATTTCAGGGTAAATTATTTAAACAATTTAGGGCAAAACTCATGGTGTGACAGTACCCCATGAAGACACATGATCCTTGTGAGATACAGTTCTGCCAGCTTTTTTCCTGTGTAGGTGGTGTGCACTGGGATGAAGTGAGCTACATTAGTGAATCGGTAAATAATAACCCAGATGGAATCGTGCCCTGACGATGTCCGAGGTAATCCTGTGATGAAGTCCATTCCGATTTCTTCCCATTTCCACTCCGGGATTTGGAGTGGTTGTAGTAACCCTGTAGGTTTTTGGTGTTCTGCCATCAGTCATTGGCATACGTCGCATAGTGCTACGAACTCTGCTATTTCTCTTTTCATACTGACCCACCATAACTTGTCCTTCAGGTCTTGGTACATCTTGGTGCTTCTTGGGTGGATTGAGTACTGACTCTGATGAGCTTCGGTAAGGATCAACTTTTCAGTTCTTTATCCTCTGGTACGCACATCCTTGTGCCCATCCAGATCATTCCATGCTCGTCCTCCATGAAGTCGCGAGCTTTTCCAACCCTCATGTTCTTCTTAAGCTCGGCTATGCTAGGATCTGAGGCTTGAGCTATCCGGATTTGGTTTATGAGTGTGGGTTGGGCTTCAAGAGCAGCTACAATCCGGGTTCAACAATTCCTAGATTTAGGCGCTCTAGGTTCCATTGTAACTGTGCACATCTCCCTTTTGTGTGGATAGAGTTGCAGTAACTCTTCCGGCTCATAGCATCAGCTACCACATTAGTTTTGCCAGGATGATAGTGTATGCTTAAGTCATAATCCTTGATCAACTCTAACCACCTTCTCTGGCGGAGGTTCAAGTCTGGTTAGGTGAAAATGTATTTTAGGCTCTTATGATCCTGTTAACGACTAAATTTGGTAACCGAACCCCTAAGTTCTAGCGAGGTTAAAACAGAATCGGATCGGCTGGTTTGGCGGAGAAGCAGAGGCTGCGTCAGCTATGCTCAAATCGGCTGAGTAACAATCGGCTACGGGGTCAATCGGTTGAGGTTGGATCGGATGAGGATAGCCGATAGCCGATGCTGAGTCAGAGGAGAACATAAAACCGTTTCCGATGAAAGTGCTCGGTGATAAAGTGAAGGGTTAGGTTATCAGTTTGCGCATCAAAAGATACTGCCATCTATGGATAGAGTCCTGTAACGGCAATTATATCTGTAAATTAGGAATTTGTTTAAACTGTTTATTGTAATGCGGCATGGGTCCTTCCCGGGATATCGTCGTATTTTAAATAGTAGTTTCGACAGAGTCCAGGGTTTGCACATATAATGTTATCTTGGGTATAAATAGGACCCGAGGTCCTTGTAATTATTGGTTCAATAACAATCAATCAAACAACTTTCGGTGCATCGCCAAACCTTTTCTTCAGACAAGCAATTGATTTTGCTTCGGGCTGCATCGTTTCAATCCCCAAATCCAGGTAAATGCTTGTCATTAGTGGTATGTTCTACTGATTCTAATGCTTCCATCGTAATGACACATTAGATTCAGGGGTTTATACTACGCTATTTACCATATATCGTATATAAACTGGAGCATGGTTTAGATCTATGCTGCCATCGGCCAGTTCTATCAAGAACTCGCAGCCGATAGGGCTAGATCTAAAGGTTGAACTAGTTTATATGCGGTATCCACCATCTCGAGATATTTACATCAACTACAATAGATTAGGTTGTTCTTTTTATACTTAATGTTGCATCAACATTGAACCACTAAGTCGTTTTTAGAACTTCCAATGATCTGTTCGGTTAGATGTATATGCTTAGAGACAGTGCCGGGGTTTCAGCCGGTCTTACCTGCCCTGATATATTTTTAGTATATTTATTACTAGATTTATGTTAGGACTGCCTCTTATATTAAGATCTCATTCTTGTCGGACATCATAAGCCAAAATCGGCCTGCTAGCAACAGCCGACAGCTGATTTCCTGGACTAAGTATATTTGGTTCAAGAATGATATCTTTTCATAAGAATCATCGGAGTACTAGCCGATCCATAGTTAGCTTTCCAGTATCGGCTAGGTTATCAATACATATATTAATTATTTTTTACTGTATTTGGGTTAAGCGGCTGATGCTGTCTCAGTATAGCCGATCCATTCCAGTCACTTGGCTTAAAATATTTTAGGATAGCATATATATGCTCATGGATTCCTTCAGCCGATCCAGTGGGGATCTAACCTAACACTTAACACATATATCACTATTTTTCTTATTGGTTAACAGATCAAACCAACTGGCACGCCTTGAACAACATAGGTAGCCGAGAAGGACCTGCACTGGAGTTAAGCATATCTCCCAGGCTAGCGCGTGAGGGAAATTTCTCGTCAACAGGCTTCTTGGCATGCCTGGTGGGACTTTCTTTGTCAACTCGGCTAGGACGCATCGACGCAGCCGACAAGATGGTCGACTCCAAGAGCCCTAATGTTTCTCAGGACAACATCGTACCTGTGAAGATGGAGCAATTATCGGCTGAGCAGCAAGCCGATTACAAGAAGATGGTGGAAGAGCTCCAGGCTAACTACTTACAATCATTCACCCAGACAAGATCTGTGGCTGTACATCAAAAGTACAAGTTCAGCATAGACGAGCTCAAGGCATCCTCCTCCAGTGGATCAAAGGGCAAACAAAAGCTGGAGGAGCCGATTCTGGAACAAGATGATTCGGCCCTGCATACTTTGCAAGACTGGATCGATTCTGCCATCCATCACGTGCTGGTCAACCAGAGTAGCATCCTTGTCAACACCCTTAACAACATGATTGCTACGGTGGTCGACGCGAAGATAGCCGACCAGCTGCAACGGGGGTCGACATACTTCACAGATGGCCAGTTTCCTGGTTAGAGGACGTTGGTCACCCAGAATCGGCCGATCCCATCGTCAGCACACCTAGGGCCACCAGGAGGGGTCCTCAACCAGCCGAATCAATCCGGATCGGCTGCGAAACCGTAATCACTATGCTGAACCGGAAACAACCGCTGCCCAGGACCAGATCGCTAACATGTTCAACGATAATCGGCACTTAGAGCCGGTTACCCATTGGCTCGGACAGACAGTACAACGCCGATGGCGAGCACTGTTCTGGGTCCACCAACGCCACCACCGCGAATCGACCGCCTCCCGCCGATCATCCACTCCACTACCAGTATCAAGGAGACCGTCAAGATCATCACTACAGGCCTCAGACGCCACCACCACCGTATCGGCAAGCACCTGCACCATACGATCTATATCAGCCGATACAATAGGATAACCGAACTTGGGCCAATTTGATTGCAGACGTCATGCGCGATCAATTTGGCCTCAAGCCAAAGGACTCAGGGAACATGTATCGGTATCCTTATCCAGAGCATTTTGAGCGGATTCCGTTGCCCAACCGATACAAGATCCCAGATTTTTCGAAGTTCTCAGGGCAAGACAACATTTCGACCTACGAGCATGTCAGCCGATTATTGGCGTTGTGCGGCGAAGCATCGGCTACAGACGCCTTGAGAGTTCGTTTGTTCCCCCTGTCCCTTTCGGGATCGGCTTTTATCTGGTTATCTTCATTGCCTTACAACTCAATTCAGAGCTGGGCTGATCTTGAAAAAAATTCCATAGCTACTTCTACTCCGGCAATCATGAAATGAAGTTGTCGGACCTCACCAGCATCAGGAAGAAGCACAATGAGTCGGTTCAAGAAACATCCAACGCTTCACAGAAATGAGGAACCGATGCTACAGCCTGGTGTTGTCGGATGCCCAGCTAGTTGATTTGGCCTTCCATGGCCTGATCGCGCCGATCCGTGAACGTTTCTCTGCTCAGGACTTCCCGCTCAGACTTCAATGACTGGCACATCGGCACGAAGGTGACAGCCCATGAACAAAGATTTCAAGACACAAGGAAGGCCGTCAAGAACTTAACTCAAGTCGTCGTTGAATCAGACTATGATTCCAATGACGATGACGCAGAGGTGGCGGCAGCCGAATGGCCCAAGAACAAAAAAAGCCATCGTCTGCCAGTGGCTGCTGAAGACGGCCAAAGAAGAGAGATATGACTTCGACATCACCAAGGCCGACGGATTTTTGACTTACTGCTCAAGGAAAACAGATCCGGCTTCCGAGAACCACGTGATCCCATCGGCCGAAGAACTAAAGAAGAAGAAATGTTGCAAGTGGCACAACTCCACATCCCATGCCACTAACGATTGCAAAGTCTTCAGGCAGCAAATCCAGTCGACAATAGAAGCCGGAAAACTCAAGTTCGCCGATTCCAATCGGCCGATGAAGGTAGATGGCCACCCCTTCCCAATCAATATGGTTCAAACCGGCCCTAGGCAAGCTGATCGGCAGCATAGAATGACGTACAACTTAGCCGAAACTTTGAAAGGGGTCAATGCGGAAGGAGAGCAGACGGAAGCCAAGCCGCGCCAATCAACATGGTGCGCCTCGTTGTCCGATCGGCTGATCAACGGCCGATCGGCACGAACAGCCGACGCCGCCCCCAACAGCAATCTTGGCGGGAACAAGCCCGGTTTGAAAGGTTTTATCGGCAAAGGCCGAAACGCGAGGCCGCCGGTATGATGAGAATCACGGCGGTGCCGATCCCCATTGGCATTGTGAGTTCTTCAAGCACTGCTGGGAGACCGGGATGAGGCTGCCAACGATAGTAAACTGCCCAGCTTGTAGCGAGTACCCCGAGGACGAACACAGAAGCCGGCCAATCACCAGTCCAACTCGGTTCATCCCAAGGCTCGTTCAGCTCAACCAGCGCCGACAGTCCGTTCACGATCAGCTAGGGTCGATCCATCAAGACTTCTTCGACAAAAACAAAAAGGACTACTACAACGAACAAGAGGCCGATGATGAAGAATCGGCCAACCCCCAATGGTGCCCCTCTCACCTCTTCACAAAAAGATAGAAACAAAGAATTCAAAGGTTAAAGTGTGAAGGAAGGGAAGAAGAAGTTCGACAAATGATCCAGGAACAACGCCGTCGGCTGGGTAAGATCAAAAGGCGATGGATCCCCAAAGAGAAAGTCGCCACAGCCGACGAGGAGCAAGCCCAGGAGAGTTCAGCCGATCAAGCCAGGAGGGCAGCCAAAGGGAAAGGCAAAGTTTCTGCCTCGGTCAACATGGTGTTCATATTGCTAGCCGAATTCAGTGCCCCTGAAGCCAATGCATACACTATCGAAGACGGCTTGGTGAAACTAGCACTCTCCCCGGACAAAGCTATTTTTGACAAACCCGAGGGGACCAAAAATCGGCACCTAAAGCCGTTGTACGTTAAAGGATTCGTCAACGGCAAGCTGATCTCCAAGATGCCAGTTGATGGGGAGCCGTAGTCAACCTGATGCCCTACGCAACATTCAGAAAACTAGGCAAAGGGGCCGAAGACCTGATCAAGACCAGTATGGTACTCAAGGACTTCAGCGGCAACCCGTCAAAAACCAAGGGTGTCCTGAACATCGAACTGACCATCGGCAACAAGACCATGCCCACAACATTCTTTGTCATTGATGGGAAGGGGTCTTACAGCCTGCTGCTCGAAAGGGACTGGATACACGCCAATTGTTGTGTTCCTTCTACAATGCATCAGAGCCTAATCCAATGGGACGGCGAGAAGATTGAGATCGTACCAGCCGACAGGTCAGTTAGTGTCGTCAGTGCCAATTTGCCGCTTTGGGAAATCGAAGGCATTGATTGTTTGTCTAGGAAAATCTGGCAAGCTGATTTCCTAAATGTGTCCAATTCCACAATACAGCCGATTGGAGATGACGAGCCGCAGCTGCTGCTTTGAACAAGACATGGTGGAGGCCTCAAGCGTCTTCGGCATGGACACCGCAGACGAAGACGATGGCAAGCTCGGGCAAGGTTTCACATCGGCCGACGAGTTAGAAGAAATTGACATCGGCTCTGGTGACAAGCTGAGGCCGACGTATATTAGGATAAATTTATTTCCTCATTGTAGATCCCAGCTCATCAATTTATTAAAAGAATATAAAGATTGTTTTGCTTGGGAGTATTTCGAGATGCATGGCCTTAGCCGATCAATAGTGGTCCATCAACTGCCAATTAAGACAGGTTATCGGCCATTCAAATAGCCTCCCAAGAGGTTTAAGGCCGATATGTACGATGCAATCAAAGCCGAAATCACTTGGCTATACGATGCGGGATTCATTCAGCCTTGCCGATACGCCAAATGGGTCTCAAACATTGTCCAAGTGTTGCAGAAAAATGGTAAACTTAGGGTATGCATCGATTTCAGAGATCTAAACAAAGCCACCCCTAAGGACGAATACCCAATGCCTATAGCCGATTTGCTCGTAGATGCTGCTTCGGGTCACGAGATTATTAGTTTTATGGACGGCAATGAAGGTTATAATATGATATTCATGGCCGAAGAAGACATTCACAAGACTGCTTTTCGGTGTCCTGGAGCAATCGGCTTGTATGAATGGGTCGTAATGACGTTTGGACTAAAGAATGCTGGGGCAACATATCAACGGGCCATGAACTACATTTTTCATGACATGATCAGCTCACTGGTGGAGATCTACATTGATGACGTGGTTGTAAGTCTAGAGAGATGCAGAACCACATAGCCGATCTGAGACAAGTGTTAGAGCGGACGAGGAAATATGGCCTGAAGATGAATCCACTTAAGTGCGCGTTCGGCGTATCAGCTGGGCAGTTCTTGGGATTTCTTGTTATGAAAGAGGAATTGAGGTTACACCAAGGAGCATAAACGCTATCAAGACAATTCAGCCTCCGAAGGACAAAAAGCAACTCCAATCTTTGATCGGCAAAATCAACTTCATTAGGCGATTCATAGCCAATCTCTAAGAAAAGATGAGGCTGTTCACACCATTGCTTCGGCTAAAAGCTGATCAAGCATTCACATGGGGGGCAGAGCAACAAAAGGCTTTGGACAACATCAAGGATTATCTAAGTTCTCCTCCAGTCCTAATGCCTCCACAGAGAGGGCTGCCATTCAAGCTGTACCTATCAGCCGACGACAACTCAATCGGCTCGGTTTTAATCCAAGAGGTTGAGGGCAAGGAAAAGGCTATCTTCTATCTCAGCCGACGGCTGCTAGATGCAGAAACAAGGTATTCACCAGTGAAGAAGCTATGCCTATGCCTCTATTTTTCATGTACAAAGTTAAGGCATTATCTGCTATCCAACGAGTGTACAATAATCTATAAAGCCGATGTAGTTAAGTATATGCTATCGGCCCGAGTGTTGAAGGGAAGAATTGGGAAGTGGATTTTTGCTCTAACGGAGTTTTATTTGAGGTATCAGGCACCCAGGGCAGTCAAAGGACAAGCTATAGCCGATTTCATCGTCGAGCGCAGGAACGACTCGATCGGCTCAGCGGAAATCATGCCTTGGACGCTGACATTTGATGGCTCGGTTTGCACAAACGGCTGTGGTATCGGCTTGGTAATCATCTCACCTAGGGGGGCAAGTTTCGAATTTGCTTTCGCCATCACCCCCATGCTACAATCAACCAAGCCGAATACGAAGCCGTCCTACTCAAGGAAGTTGAAGCCGACGCCATCGAAATAATGGGAGATTCACTGTTAGTCATCAGCCAATTATCAGGAGAATATGAGTGCAAGAATGACATGCTCATGGTCTATTATCAGCAATGCCGGGAATTAATGGAAGGTTTTCGGCTAGTTACTTTAAGACATATCCCCAGATAGCAGAACACAGAAGCCAATGGTTTAGCTCAAAGAGCATCGGGCTATCGGCCGATGTTGAAAGAGATTGAAATAGAGGTTGCCGCCATTACAGCCGATGATTGGAGGTTTGAAGTCTGCAACTATCTCAAAACCCCTCTCAATCGGCTACAAGGAAATTACGATACAAGGCGCTAAGATATGTTTTGCTCAATGAGGATCTGTACTATCGAACGATTGATGGTGTGCTAATCAAGTGTTTGGGAGCCGATCAGGCCATAGTGGCTATCGGAGTACATGAAGGGATTTGTGGCATGCATCAATCGGCCCACAAAATGAAGTGGCTACTTCGCCGAGCAGGATATTTCTGGTCGACCATGTTGGAGGACTGTTTCAAATATTATAAGGGTTGCCAGGATTGTCAGAAATTTGGCGCCATACAACGAGCACCAACATCGACTATGAACCCAATCATCAAGCCTTGGCCGTTCAGAAGATGGGGTATTGATATGATTGGCCAGATCAATCCGCCCTCAAGCAAAGGACACAAATTTATTCTGGTGGCAACAGACTACTTCACAACATGGGTGGAGGCAGTTCCTCTGAAGAAAGTGGATTCTAAGGACGCAATCGAGTTTTTTAAAGAGCACATTATCTACCGATTTGGCGTCCCGCAAACCATTACAACTGACCAGGGATCTATATTCATATCGGATGAGTTTGTTCAGTTTGCCGACAGCATTGGGATCAAACTACTTAATTCTTCGCCGTACTATGCACAGGCCAACAGGCAAGCCGAAACTTCAAATAAGAGTTTGATTAAATTAATCAAAAGAAAGATCTTTGAGTACCCCAGGCTATGGCACAACCGATTAGCCGAATCACTGTGGGCATATCGGATGGCATGCCATGGATCAATTCAAGTTCCTCCATACAAGCTAGTATACGGGCATGAGGCAGTGCTACCATGGGAAAGAGTCATCGGCTCAAGGCGCATTCAACTGCAAGTTCAACTCACAGCCGATGATTATTATCACTTGATGGTGGACGAATCATCAGACTTGGTTTTATCCAGGATGAGAGCCTTGGAAAAAGTTACAAGGGACAAAGAACAAGTTGTACCTAAATCTTTCGAGGAAGGCGAACTCGTTTGGAAATTGATACTGCCGATTGGATCAAGAGATAACAAATTCGACAAGTGGTCACCAAATTGGGAAGGGCCTTTCAAGATCCACAAATGCGTCTCTAAAGGAGCTTACATGCTAGAAGGGTTAGACGGAGAAGTATTTGCAAGGGCTCTTAATGGAAAATACTTGAAAAAATACTACCCAAGTGTATGGATCAACTCATGATTCGGCTCTGTTTGCTTAGCAGATTTATGACAGCCGATGTCTTGTTTCAATACGGCATCGGCTTTAGGCATTTTTATGCAACGTTTTTCCCCTAAGTTTTCTACGGTCGGCTGACGATTGGTCGATAGCAACAACAATGAGGTGCAAATGGCTTGAATTCACAATTTCGTCGACACCGCAGCTATCAACAAAATTTAGGGAGCATATACATACACAAAGCAGATTACAGAAAAGATGGAAGCCAAAAAATTTTCAGGCCTCGTAATCGGCTGTCAATCTAGAAGTGTGGAAGCAAGATGTCAGAAGGTTTTCGGAATTGGCGCAACGGTTGGGTTAAGTATGAGCTATAAGCCGATTTCGGGGAAGCGAACGATGCAGCCCTAAGTTCATTTCAAGCAGTTGAGATCGGAGGTCATGATATAGGTGTTGAGGTCATTAGCCGCAGCGTGGTTTCGGAATCAGCAAAACTAGTGCAATACGTGAGGCCGAAGCCAATTTCAGCACAGCTGATTTGGAATTGACAAGTCGTATCAAGATAATATATGCATCCGGAGCCGATTTCATTTACAAGCACAATTGCAGAAGTTGACAAGCTGTAGTAAACAAGGCAAGAGCCGAAGCCGATTACAAAATTTGGGCAGTTGACTAAGTTCATTACAAAAATTCGACGAATGTGTTACAAGAGGCATCGACCGACTTCATGATGCTAAGATATTACAAGGAGTGAATTTATTTCTTCGGTAATCGGCTATAGCCGACAACGCTGTCCGCCCGATCTGATCCACCTCCTCGATGGCCTTCGTATCGTCGGCTTCGGACGCAGCCACCGACCGAATGCCTTTCACCAAGTCATGGAGATGCACCACAGCCGCCTCAATTCTTTGACGTTGTGCGTCGATCTCGGCTGGCAGGCCGGCCATGTACTCCTTATGGACATCGATCTCGTTTATGACTTGAACGAGATCGGCCATCAGCTGGTCTTGGCGCAAGAGGAGTTGCTCGAGTTTCACGGCCGGCTCAGTCTTCAGGCGATCAAAGGTGGCCTTCTGAGCTTCGATGGCTTCCTTGGTGGATTGGACGGTTGCCAACCGTGTTCGATTCTCCCACTGGTCGGCTATCCGCTACTAAGCCCGCTCGTATTTGAGTTGGTGGGCTTCCAAGAAGGTTGCCGGCACGATCGCGTCGACTAGATCTTCCGGCAGCTGGCCTTGGATCTCCCTGAAGCATGCGCGGATCGAGCCGCTGTCGGCTACCAACACGTCCAGCGGGGCCTCAACCCAATTGCCGATGTCGGCTAGACTGGCCCTCAGGTCCTCGTCCGGCGTCACTAGCGCCTCTTCGCCGATCTCGCCAGGCTCCTCGAACTCCGACATATCGAAGCTGAGGAGGTTGGCTATGTTCTACAAAGAGAAGATGATGATTAGAAAAGAGTTGTTAAGTTGGCAGAGCCGATCATAAAATTCAGTCGGTTTACCTTGGGCACCGGGGTCCGAGTAACTTGTTCGGCTGGTTCACCGCCTATGGTCGACGGGGCCTCACCATCGGCGCCATTGATGCTGCCCACGAGTCATGGTGTGCTCAATCGACGCCTGGGGGGCAGCCGACGGTGATCAAGGAGGCTTCAAAAGAAGATAAGTGTTAGCAGTCATGTCAACCGTGATTTGTAAGCTAGGATGCGGGAGATGGTTACCGTTGGAAGGCGACGTTGGATATGGCCGGCCAGCTTCTTGATCTGGAAAGGGCATGATTGGCTGAATATATAGTAATGTCATACTAAGGTCAAATTTAGTAAGGTGAAAGCTTACCGTTGGTCTCTTTGTTGGAGGGCTTGGTACCGGTGGATCGTCGGCCGGGGGATTGATGGAGTTGTGGCTTGAGCTGCTGGACTCAGCCGCTGCCCCAACAGCTGCCGATATCTCTTCGTCGGCCGCCTGGTAGTCAAGGTATTGAGCGACACTCGGATCTACCGAGGGGAGGTTGTCGACCGGCGCAATCGACTTCTTCTCCTTGGGCTTCCTAGGGGCAAGCGCGGCTGATGGCTTTGCGGGAGGCGCAGCTCTTTTCTTGTGAGCTATTGGCTCGCGTATCTGCCCGCACAACATGGACGCCAGCTTTGGCGCGTCCCAGCCGATCGCCGACGGAGCAAGGCCGCCTCCATCCAGAACACCTAGGCGGTATTCGATGGGAATTCCGGTTGCTTACGTCGGCCATTCCGTCTCGGCCTCCTGCAAACCAAAGAGGACAACTGTTAGTCGGCTACATCGGACGATGATAAGAAAAGAGGAATCATTTGGAGTTTAAAACTTACCGAGGGGATTTCTTCGGGCAGCAGCAAGTCGACATAATAAGACGACCGCTGATGGAAGATATGCCACTTGATCTCGGCCCACCATTGGTCGTAGGCTGCGCTCTTCTTGAACACCAGAACCATCTCGCCGATGCTGCCGAGGGGAGGGCCGACTATGTTCAGCAGCCGATGCATTATCAGTTGTTGGCTCACAACTCCCCTCGTCTCGATCTTGTCAGCATAGTAGTAGCCGACGGGCAGTTGCCCAAGACCAAACAGCCTTGCAGCCGATACCGGGTAGTAAAACTCATAACTTTTGGCTACTGATCGGCCCTGGTGGATCCCGGTCGGCAGGATGTAGGGGGTCAGAGCAGCGGTGAACAGCTCCCTGCATTTTGGGTTGTCGGCCGAGTTGATGTCTTCCCAGTTGAAGTCGGCTGGCAGCTCAAAAAGTGCCTGATCCCGATAGAAGTACCAGGTGCAGTTCTCGCGCGACAGCCCGTCGTACATGGCGATGAACCACTCGGTTAGCAGATTGGCTGATTGCTGGGTGCCCGCATGCACAGCCGCCGCTTCTCCATAGCCCATGCATCTGGTGGTGGTGATCTCGTTGTCGTCTTCATCTTCGATCGGCTGCAATCTTGGGAAAGCAGCCTCAGTCAGGGGCAGCCGACCGGCTATTTCTGAGTCATCAGCACCAACCAGATTTGGAGGAACCACCAGGGGCCGCCGGTGTTGACAGTAGCATTGGAGGCTATCTTCCCAATGGCTTGGTGCAGCGTTTGATACAGATAGCCGAGGAGGTACTTCCCTAGCATGAGCTTATTCCCGTCGACTAGGGATTCGGCTACGACCTGCCAGTTGGCGGTCGGCTCACAGCTCAATCCACACAACAGAAACTTTTCTAGCCACATCATAAGTAACGCGGCGTGTTCCCTATGGCCGACTGATCCATCCTTCATGTTTTGAGCGATGTAGACGCTCCACCCGCCGATGGCTTTGGTCTTGAATTGATGTTGCCCCTTTCGGCTCAGGTCTCCAGGGTTAGCCGACGCCAGGATGTCTAGTCCGATCGTCATGTATATGTCGGCTAATGTGATCGTCATCAGCCCCTGCTGGAACATGAAAGCATTGAAGCTATCGTTCCAGAAGTACGTCGCAGCCGACATCAGCGGCTCATCCTTCTCCGTGCTGGCGACAGACAAGGCCAAGAATTGGGCTATCCCCAGCTCTTCCCAGTAGGCCTTCTTGGCCGATTGCACCCTCTTATACCATTCAATCCAAGAGGCGTATGTGGTTGGCCACAACTTAAAAGTCCCATTCCAGTGGGCTAGGGATGGCTTCCTAGTGTTGTAAGGGATTCTATTGGTCTCGGCTATGATTATATCGGCTGGGTCAGTGTTGCCAATAGGGCCGAGAAAGTATCTCTTTTCTTGAGTCAAACTCGGAATGATTACTTGATGTGACAAATGCTACAGTTTGGGGAAGGAAAGAGAAATTTGATAATCAGGAATAGTTGAAGGCATGATGAACGCAATAACACTAGGAGGCATGGCAGAAAAGGAAAAACTGAAGAGTAAGAGTTTTGAGCCGACGGGCGTACCTTGGGGAATTCGGCGGCAGCGGCGGCGGTGGCTGGTGCGGCGGCGGTGTTGGAGGCCATTGAGGTCGTCGAAGATGGATCCAGATCCTGGTTCACCGGAACGCCAGGATGCAGTGGAGAGCGCCGGTGAATTACTAGGAAGGAGAGAGAAAGGCTTGGGTTGCGAAGTGCTTCGGTGCGGTTTGAAGACGTGGCCGTTTTGGTCGAGGTAAAAGACTATTTAAAGGGCATTTGGGGCAGCCGAAACGGTTTAGATCAGAAAAGAGTGGAAATTTGAATAGGCAACAAATCCGCAACACTTCGTATCACGAACTTGGGGGGCATGTGTTAACGACTAAATTTGGTAACCGAACCCCTAAGTTCTAGCGAGGTTAAAATAGAATCGGATCGGCTGGTTTGCCAGAGAAGCAGAGGCTGCGTCGACTATGCTCAAATCGGCTGAGTAACGATCGGCTACGGGGTCAATCGGCTGAGGTTGGATCGGATGAGGATAGCCGATAGCCGATGCTGAGTGAGAGGAGAAGATAAAACCGTTTCCGATGAAAGTGCTTAAAGATAAAGTGAAGGGTTTGGTTACCAGTTTGCGCGTTAAAAGATATTTCCATCTATGGATAGAGTCCTGTAACGGCAATTATATCTGTAAATTAGGAATTTGTTTAAACTGTTTATTGTAATGCGGCATGGGTCCTTCCCGGGATATTGTCGTATTTTAAATAGTAGTTTAGATAGAGTCCAGGGTTTGTACAGATAAAGTTATCTTGGGTATAAATAGGACCCGAGATCCTTGTAATTATTGATTCAATAACAATCAATCAAACAACTTTCGGCACTTCGTTAAACCTTTTCTTTAGACGAGCAATTGATTTGGCTCTGGGCTACATCGTTTCGATCCCCAAATCAAGGTAAATGCTTGTCATTAGTGGTACGTTCTACTGATTCTAATGCTTCCATCGTAATGACAGTTTAGATTCAAGGGTTTATACTGCGCTATTTACCATATATCGTAAATAAACTGGAGCAAGGTTTAGATCTATCCTGCCATCGGCCAGTTCTATCAAGAACTCGCAGCCAATAGGGCTAGATCTAAAGGTTGAACTAGTTTATATGCGGTATCCATCGTCTCGAGGTATTTACATCAGCTACAATAGATTAGGTTGTTCTTTTTATACTAATGTTGCATCAACATTGAACTATTAAGTCGTTTTTTTCCAATGATCTTTTCGGTTAGATGTATATGCTTAGAGACAGTGCCAGGGTTTCAGCCGGTCTTACCTGCCCTGATATATTTTTAGTATATTTATTACTAGATTTATGTTAGGACTGCCTCTTATATTAAGATCTTATTCCTGTCGGACATCATAAGCCAAAATCGGCCTGCTAGCAACAGCCGACAGCTGATTTCCTAGGCTAAGTATACTTGGTTCAAGAATGATATCTTTTCATAAGAATCATCGGAGTACTAGCCGATCCATAGTTAGCTTTCTAGTATCGGCTAGGTTATCAATACATATATTAATTATCCTTTACTGTATTTGGGTTAAGCGGCTGATGCTGTCTCAGTATAGCCGATCCATTCCAGTCACTTGGCTTAAAATATTTTAGGATAGCATATATATGCTCATGGATTCCTTCAGCCGATCCAGTGGGGATCTAACCTTACACTTAACACATATATCTCTATTTTTCTTGTTGGTTAACAGATCAAACCAACTGGCACGCCTTGAACAACATAGGTAGCCGAGAAGGGCCTGCACTGGAGTTAAGCAGATCTCTCAGGCCAACGCGTGAGGGAAATTTCTCGTCAACAGATCCGTATACACTTCACATCGATTGCTGACGTGGTAATGTCGCCATGTTTTCAAAGCATGGACGACTGGCGCTAGTTCCAAATCATGGGTTGGATAGTTAGACTCATGTGGTCTCAACTGGCGGGAAGCATAAGCGACCACTTTTTCTTCTTGCATCAACACACAACCTAACCCTTGGCAAGATGCGTCGCAATAGACTTGGAAATCCTTAGTTTGATCTGGCAAGATCAATACTGGTGCGGACACCAACTTTCTCTTAAGTTCTTCAAAACTATTGTTGCACTCAGCGGTCATCTTAAACTTTTCATCCTTTTCCAACAACTGGGTCATTGGCTTCGCAATTTTAGAGAAATTTTTGATGAACCGACGGTAATATCCTGCAAGTCCAAGAGAACTCCTGATTTGCGTGATGGTTTTGGGTGGAGTCCACTTGGTTACTGCTTCCACATTGGAATGATCCACCGCGACTCCTTGGGCATTCACGAGATGACCAAGGAATTGCACTTCCTTTAACCAACAGGCACACTTGCTGAACTTAGCATAGAGCTGATGGTCCCTTAACCTTTCGAGTGCCAACCAGAGATGGTGCTCGTGCTCTTCTTCCGTCTTGGAATAGATCAGAATGTCATCGATGAACACTACGATGAAGTTATCCAAGAATTCCATGAACACCTTATTCATCAAGTTCATAAAGAATGCAGGTGCATTGGTAAGTTTGAAAGACATGACCGTGCACTCATACAAACCATACTGAGTGATAAAAGCGGTCTTGGGAATGTCTTCCTCTCGAATCCTTAGCTGATGATAGCCTGATCACAGGTCTGTCTTAGAAAACACCTTTGCTCCCTTCAGTTGATCAAACAGATCATCGATCCGAGGTAATGGATACTTGTTCTTAATGGTGACCTCATTGAGTGCACGATAGTCGACGCACATCCTCTTAGTCTTATCCTTTTTCTCCACAAATATTACTAGAGCACCCCAAGGTGACGTACTTGGGTGAATGAAACCCATCTGCAATTGCTCGTCCACTTGTTTCTTCACTTCCGCTAACTCATTGGCCCCCATCTGATAGGGCCTCTTATGGATCGGAGCAGTTCCAGGAATCAGATCAATTCGGAACTCTTATCTCTCTTTCAGGTGGCATCGTGGTAAGGTCTTCGGGGAAAACATCTAGATACTCGCAAACCACGGGGATTTCCTCTATCTTCTTTGGGTCCTTTCCTTCCCCTTCAAGTTTCTCCTTGATCGAGATCTGGTTCAAGCTTGTTTCTAACCTTGATGGTTTAGGGGAGTGGAAGATCACTTCTTTCCCTTCACTATTGGTCAAGGTGATCGTGCGGTTCGCGCAATCGATCAGGCCCTTATAACGGGTCAACCAGTCCATCCCAAGGATGACATCTAGGCCTTTTGATTCCAGAAGGATAAGGTTGGCTAGAAATGGGTACCCTTGGATTTCTATTGCCACTGAAGGGCAGAAATGGGTGGTGTTCAAATGCTTTTCGGGGGTTTCAACCCACATGGGTATCTTAAGTTTTAATGCGGACATCCCATGTGTCCCAACGAATGCTTTTGATATGAACGAATGGGTTGCATCTGAATCAAACAAGACTGATGCGGTGAAGGAGTTCACAGAGAACATACCCAGTATTACATCCGATGTGTCTTGGGCTTCCTCTGCAGACGCGTGATTCACCTTCGCTTGGACGAATTGAGGTGCACGCTTAGGCTTTGGAGACTTGTCCGTGAAGTGTCCAGGCTCTCCACAGTTAAAGCAGTTGCATGGTCTGATTCCAAGGTCCTTCTTTGGCTGTGCTGGCTTAGGCGGTTGTTGCGATGGCGCCGTTGGAGGATGCAGGGCAGGATTCCGTTGTGGTTGCCCGATGCGGTATCCACTGGTTTGGAAATTTCCAGGGTGGTATGGTCGATGCTGGCAGACGATCATGGTGGTGGGTCCACCCTGACCTTCGGGAGTGAAACGTGGCCATTGTGGGTTCCCTTGTTGAGGCTGTGGTCTGAGCTGAACAACCTTCCGTTTCTTAAGCATCTTATTGGCGCTGATCTTCTTGACGAATAGCTTTGTCGACTAGTTTTTAAAAATCGGCGTATTTACTTGAGATGAGTTTGTCCGTTAACTAATCGTCAAGTTCGGGCAAGAATTTTTCTTGACGCTCGGCGTCGGTGCGCACGTCTTTCGAAGCATAACGTGCCAGGCGATTAAATTCGTGTAGGTACTCAATGACCGTTTGGTTGCCTTGTTCAAGGGATCTGAACTCCCTCTTTTTCTATGCCACAATCCCTCCGGGAATGTGTGCTTCCCGGAATTGCTGGCAGAATTCTGCCCAAGTGACTGCAGGTGCGTCTACCCGACGAGTGACTAGGAGATTATCCTACCATGCCGAGGCGGGGCCTTGAAGTTGGTGGGTGACAAAAGACACCCTTTCTTGGTCTGTGCACTGTAGTAGGTCCATCTTCTTCTATATGGCATTGCGCCAATCGTTGGCTTCCATAGGATTGGTGGTGCTAGAGAAGGTCGGGGGTCGGACACGGAGAAATTCTAACAAATTGTTTTGAGGGGGAGGTGGCGGTGCGAATTGGTTGATATGGTACTGGTTTTGTTGCTCAAACTATTGCATCATTTGCAACTGCGTCTGTTGATGCTACTGTTGCATTTAGTGCATCATTGCAACCATCATTTGTGTTTGATTGGCTACGACTTGAGCCAAAGTGATATTCTCGGGTGGTGGAGGTGGGGTGTTGCCATTAGTCCTGGTGTTGTTTTCTGCTGACTCAGTGTTGGTGTTGGTGCTTCCGTTCATGGTGTTCACCATCTTAAGGAGCGGATTGAACAAGGCGAGATAAGGAGTAAAACAGATTGGACTGAGAAGCTGAACTTTATTACTTGTTTTGATCTGTTCTTTATTAAAACACTTAAAACACACTCAACATCCTGTGGAGATTATGGCAATCGGATATCCACATGGCAAGCTTATCCGACTGGTAATAGGGATAGGTTACGCCTGCTAATTATGTAAACTGGCTATGACTTGAGTATTACGTTGCCGATTAGATAAGGCAACGGCTCATAGTTATAACATGGTAAGATTGAGGAAACCGACTTAGAGTAAGATAGAGTTTCCGACTTGTAAACCCGGCCCCGAGACTATATAAGGGGGGTAAGGGGCGTCCCTTGAGGGATATCGACTTGAGGAGCTACAGATCTTGAGATCAATAAACACTCGGCGGATCGAATCCCCGAAACAAAAGTAGGGTATTACCTCACGAGAGGGCCTGAACCTGTCTAAACCTTGTTTTCCACTAAACCCATCGAGCTTGGAGATCTTGACTGCACCCCCAAATTTCTATTGCCGAAACCAAGTTTCGACAGTTGGCGCGCCAGGTAGGGGAACGCGCATCAAGTTTTCTTCTGCAATCTCGCCGGCAAGCACGATGGGATCTTCTTCAGACATCGACGACTTCGCCTCCAAAGGATTCAACAAGCTCTGCTTCCTCGACTCGGATTCGGACCAGTCGGGAGGGGGAACCCGCTCAGCACTGTTCGGGCTACCGAACAACGCTGAGATCTGCGACAAGGTTCTGACTTCCGAGTTGGGTTCCGCCCACTTGGAAAAAGGAGTCCACTCAGCACCGTTCGGGTTGCTGAACATCGCTGAGATCTTCGACACAGTTCTGACTTCCAAGACGGAGTCCATCCACTCAAAAAAAGGAATCCACTCAGCGTCGTTTGGACTACCGAACGCCGCTGAAATCTACACCCATCTTTAGACCTCCCCGTCAGAATCAATCCACTCGGGAGGAGAAACCCTCTCGGCACCATTTGGATTACCAAACGCCGCTGAGGTCTATTGTAAACTCCTCTCCCTGAGTCGAAATCAACCCACTCGAAGGAACCCCCATCATCAAGTTACAACCCGGACTGGAGCGATCCAGATTCAAGCAACCCAGGCTTAAGGGAAGTCGCCGTCATCCTCCAACCGTTCGGGTCATGCTCATCCACAGAGCTCGATGAGTACCTCAGCTCTTCAGGCTTCGACGATCTCTACGGCATCTCCTCGGATGAGGCAAACGACTCCGACTGTGACAAGGATTATGAGCTGAAGTGCTTCGACATTCTCGTGGCTGAGGTGGCCGAGACCGACTCAGCCATGGCCCGCAGGGTCGCAGAGGAAGAACAAGCCAGGCTTGAGGAGGAGCGCAAGCTGGCAGAAGACGGGAATAGGTGCAAGGAGGAAGCTGACAAGAGAAAACGAGACCTGAGGGCAACCGGACAAACCGCTCGGGAGGCCATACTTCAGACGCGAGTAGACAACACCAACATCTTCCAGACGCCTCAACAAAACGCCGTTGCCACCCTTACCCTCCGCGACACTGTTATCGAGACGGTACCCGCTACGGTAACGCCCATCTTGGACAAGATCCAGACAATCGTTGCGGCTACAGCCAACTGCTCTCCCTCCACCTCAGCACGGAGGCCGACTGAGTCCGTGGCAGAAACGCCTGACAGAAGCCGACTTCCGCCGCTGCGGTCGAAGGATTATAGGAGGCCCGAACAAGATCGGACGGCCACTAGGTCAAGAGATCCCCGCCATAAGGCCACACGGAAGCATCGAGAGCAATCGGCCGACTCCCTTGAAAAGCGGCATGGACGACCACCCGTCCACGACCAGGTCACTGCAGCAACAACTCCGACTACCCAAGCAGCCTACCAAGGACTCCGCCGAGTGATCTGCGGGAAGTCCTTGACCGGCGCTATCAAGAACAAGATCAGCGCTCCCGCGAAGATCGAAGGAGATCGCTCGACAGCAACGACGATGGAGTACCTGCGTTCACTCGGGACCTGCGCCGAGTGTATTAGCCGAGTGGTTTTAAGCCAACAGGAATCGAGAAGTACGACGAAAAGACCGACCCTGAGTCGTGGCTGACTGTGTACACCCTCACCATCTGCGCAGCAGGAGGTGACAACAAGGCCATGGCCAATTACCTGCCTGTCACCCTCGCCAACTTAGCCAGGAACTGGCTCACGAGCTTGCCGAGAGGCTCAATTAGCTCGTGGAGCGAACTACGGGATCACTTCATCGCCAATTTCCAGGGCACCTTTGAAAGGCCTGGGACTCACTTCGACCTCTACAATGTCATCCAAAAGCTAGACGAGCCACTGAAGGACTACATCCAGCGCTTCTCGGAAAAGCGCAACAAGATCCCCAACATCACTGACGACATCATCATCGCCGCCTTCCAGAAGGAAGTCTGTGATGAGTTGCTGATCGAAAAGTTTGGGCATAAGCCACCGAAGACGGTGAAGCAAATGTTCGAGACAGGGAACTCCTACGCTAAATCCAACGACGCAATCAAAGCGGCGCGGCAAAACCGGCCTGACAGAAGGGACGACAAGCAGACGGGAGGAAGCTGGCATCCTAAGAAGGATAATGGCAACAACAATCAGGGCCAGAAAGATCACAAGCGTCGGCCTGAGGACCTGGTTGCCACGACGTCCAACTCCCAACGCCGTCCCCTAGTCGCGTCCTACGACGCGATCATGAACGCTCAGTGCACACATCATCCAAACCACAAGCATGCGGCCAAGGACTGCTTTATCTATAAGCAGTTCGCCGAACAATATACGGCACAGCTGAGCAAAAAGCCGACTGACGAAGCCGACCCATCGGGAACCAAGAAGAACGACCCGACTAGAAATTCAGAGCCTTTCCAAGACCCTGTGGGCGAGCTGAATCACATCTTTGGGGGGCCGCAAGCTTATGAGTCCAAGAGGAAGCAAAAGCTAACCGACCGCGAGGTCAACGCTGCACAACCCGAAGTCCCACAATATCTACGGTGGTTGGAGGTGGCCATCACGTTCAACCGCTCGGATCACCCTGACCGAGTGGTTCACCCGGGGCTGTATCCCTTAGTACTAGACCTAGTGGTTCAGAACATCAAGCTAAAGCGCGTCCTCATCGATGGGGGAAGCGCCCTCAATATCCTGTTCGCCAAGACCCTGGACGAGATGCAAATCCCGAGAGCCGAGTTGAAGGCAAGCTCAGCCCCCTTCCACGGAGTTATCCCGGGCTGTCCTCCACGCCACACGGTCATCGTCGTCACTTCCTTTCCACTCGGCGATGTCATCCACAACCGCGAGGCGACTGGGCGCATCGCAAAGTGGGCCCTGGAACTGATGCCGCTGGACTTAACTTTCAAAGCGAGGACGTCTGTAAAGTCACAAGCCCTGGCAGATGTCCTGGCCGAGTGGACCGAACAACAAGAAGATGTACCTCGAGAAGACCTGCAATACTGGACCATGCACTTTGACGGATCCAAGAGGATCACTGGCTTGGGAGCAACAGTCGTGCTGATCTCCCCGACTAGGGAAAGGCTAAGATATGTTCTTCACCTTCACTTCTCCGCCTCACACAACGTCGCTGAGTACGAAGCCCTGCTGCATGGCCTGCGACTTGCTGTTTCACTCGGGATACGACGGTTGGTTGTGAAAGGAGATTCCCAGCTGGTTGTCAACCAAGTGATGAAAGACTGGTCCTGTTTAAACGACACCATGGAGGCCTATCAGCAAGAAGTTCGCAAACTTGAAGACAGGTTTGACGGACTAGAGCTATCCCATGTCCTGAGACATAACAACGAGGCAGCTGACGAGTTGGCGTAGTTCGGGTCCAAGCGAGAAGCTGCTCCAACAGACGTTTTTGTAGAGCATTTCTATGAGCCGACCGTGGCAGCAAAACCAACTCCCAACGAGCAAGCTACCAATCAAGTCGCCATGCTCGACGCCGACTGGAGAGCGCCGCTCATCAAATTTTTAACTCAGTGAGAGCTGCCGGAAGACCGGGATGAGGCGGAACGAGTCCGACGCTGTTGTCAAGCTTATGCCATGGTAGACTCTGATTTATACAAGAGGAGCCCTTCTGGAGTCCTAATGAGATGTATCACACCTGAGGAAGGATGGCAACTACTCCAAGGTATCCACTCGGGTATATGCGGAAGTCACGCGACAGCACGCACCTTGGTGGGCAAAGCCTACAGACAAGGTTTTTTTGGCTTACGGCGGTCTCCGACGCTGACAAAGTGGTCCGAACGTGTGAAGGCTACCAGTTCTTCGCTCGGTAGAGCCATGTCCCAGCCCAAGAGCTACAAACGATTCCATTATCCTAGCCATTTGCGGTATGGGGCTTGGACATGGTCGGTCCTTTCAAGAAGGCTCCAGGAGGATTCACACATCTTTTCGTCGCAATCGACAAGTTTTCCAAGTGGATTGAGGCTAAGCCGGTTGCTACGATCACCGCTGACAAGGCACGAGACTTCATCCTCAACATCGTGCATCGGTTTGGTGTCCCAAACAGAATTAAAATAGACAATGGAACTCAATTCACTGGAGGCATTTTCAAGGAATTCTGTGAAGATTTCGGCATAAAAATTTGCTACGCATCGGTCGCGCACCCCAAAAGCAATGGACAGGTTGAGCGCGCCAATGGCATGGTTCTTCAAGGTATCAAGGCCCGAGTGTTTGACCGGCTAAGTCCATATGCCGGCAAATGGGTTCAAGAGCTGCCCTCGGTTCTATGGTCATTACGGACTACGCCCAGTCGGGCCACCGACCAAACTCCTTTCTTCCTAGTTTACGGGGCTGAAGCCATGTTGCCGAATGAAATGGAGTACGAATCTCTTCGAGTTCGCAGCTTCAACGATGAGCGCTACGATCAAGACCGAGTGGATGACCTGACCCGACTGGAAGAGGCCCGGGAGGCAGCCTGATCCAGTCGGCAAGGTATCTTCAAGGTCTTAGACGATACCACAACCGCAATGTTTGGGCACACGCTTTCATTGTCGGCGATTTGGTTCTACGCAAGATTCAAACCACCAAGGACCGTCACAAATTATCTCCACTATGGGAAGGACCATATATAATTGCTGAGGTGACTCGGCCAGGAGCATATCGACTAAAGCGTGAAGATGGATCTATGGTGGAGAACTCTTGGAATATCGAGCATCTTCGACGATACTATGCTTAAATTGCCTTAGGTTTCATGTTATTCTCGACTACGAACCTCAAGCATGATGACTTCTTGAGTTGACAGTCGGGGGCTGCATACGTGTCAATAAAGCATGGTCTCCTTCGACAACTTGTGTATATTTGGTTTATCATTGTTTAATATTCCTTGCTTCGAGTTCAATGGACAAGGACTGAGAATTTTTTGATGACCTAATCAAGCTTAGGCTTGATGACAGTCGGACAAAAATTACTTAAGAAATTTGACATAAAGACTCGGATCAAGGCATTAACATAAATAAGCTGAATATTTACAATTCCACATCACAAAGTTACATACAAATGTCTGCAAAATAATCAAGACCAGAAATTGTTAACTACATCAGCGGCTACTTTCTTGGCCGACTCCTGCGCCTCACTAATCAACTGCAAGGCCTGTTCGTCCGAAGTGCCGTCAGCAAAGCCCTCCCCGACTGAGTCAATGTCTATCCAGGGATAGAGTGACTTGGCCTGTGCCAGGGCAAAGCCTGCTCCCATGATGGCCGCCTCTGAGATGTTGGCCAGGTATTGATCTGGGGCCCTCCTGAGTTTGTCGAAGACCTCGACGGCATCCAACGAACTGGTCCCGAGCCCATGATGGAACAATGATAAGAGAATCGATGTCGCCGCGTTAGCAACATCGTCCCTCACGCTTTCGGCCCTTCGGACCCTTTCAGTAAAGACATCATATTGGGCTCGGGTTTTGACCTTATAAGTTGTCAAAGACATATGATCACACAAGCATTCAACGATGAAGCAAAATGAAGAATGTTATCTTGAAAGAGCTCACCTTCGAACTTAGACTCCAGCTCGGCTTTGCTGGTGTTAGCTTCTTCCAGCTGGGTCTGGAGCGTGTGGACTTCCAACAAGTTTTCTGCAACAAGAAAAGTTGTCGACGCGAAGATCAAAACAGACTGCGAACGAAGGCATAAAAATACTGAAAGGATTAAGCTTACTCCCGACTGAACCCCGCAGGTCGAGGTTCTCCTCCGGGAGCGCGGCTATCTCTCTCCTTAGAGCGGATTTTCTCGATGCACCTTCTTCTCGAGTGGTCTTCAGCTCCTGCTGGATGTTCTCCAGGGATTTCAATTGTGGGACCAGCTTCTCAAGTGCATCGGACTTGGCCATTGATCGACAGTATACCCTCTACACGCGAGTTCAGAGTTGGTCAACTGAAGAACAATCTAAGGCTATGACAGAAAAGAGCAAAACTTACGTTTAGCAACCGAGTAGCTTTGTTCAGGCTGGCGACAAGTCGGTCCCTTTCTTCATTCTCCTTTCGCTTGTTCAGGATGATGCCCTGCTTCAAGCCCTCAGAGTCGCGCCACTCAATTTTGATTGGAGGGACCTAGGTCTCAGAGGACTGCAGCCTGGGGATCTCCTCCACCTTGGCTGATCGATTCAAAGAGGATGAATGAAGACAAAGAAAAACAGATTGAATATTAAAAACAGAAGATTGCTTCAAGGCTTACCAGCTTCGGTGGCCGAGTCCTTGACGGTACTTCCCGACGCATTTCTTTTCCCGATTCTTACCGACGGTTCTCGTCGGGGACCCTTGAGTGGGCAATGGGATCTTTTCTTCGGCCGACCGGTTTCTAGTCGGGGCTTCTACCGGTGGTCGGGGCTCCTCCCTCGGGACATCCTCACTAGGAGGTGGGGGCTTTTCACTCGGAGCGCTCTCACTCAGGGGAGGGCTCCGGGTTTCTTGTTCTGCAGGCCTTGTTGCTTCAGGCGATGCAGATGTGTTTGGGCCCTCATTCCGCCCAGTGGGATCAATGTTCTGGGGCATCCTGCAGAGAGGAAGATGGAAGCAATCAGGATAAAGGCTGAAAAGTTTTCAACAAAGGCACGATTTCAGTCATGAGACATACCTGGTCGATCGGCGAATCTTGGGTACTGATTTGGGGGATGGACTTGGAGGGGTCACTTCAGCTTGAGGCCCTGGGACATCGTCATCCGAGTCATCAATCACCAGCCTCCTCTTACTCGCCCGCTTGCTGATATCTTCGCCGGCAGCAGCCCTTTTGCCGATTGGGTCACTTTGGATTTTGACGCCGCTGGCTGGTTTCTTGGCGAGCCGAGCCGGCGCATCGTCGTGATGCACTTTGTACGGCTTCGAGATAATAAAAGCATTTTCCTACAAGGAATATTTAATCTACACTGGGAGGTGCAACATTAAGATTGAAAGACAACTGAAGAAGCTGAGTCAGCTTACCGGAGGAGGGGGACGATACAAGCTGTACGGGATAACTGGCAGCATGAGGCTGCGCTCGACTGCAATCCCAGAAGAAAATATCTTGTACATACGGGTCTTCAAAGTCTCGTAGCTCAGGGAGTCACGGTCCTCCCAATTGGGATCCCTCTCGCCCTCATAATCGAAGGCGTGTTTGGACCTCTCTTCGATCGGCGCTAACCGGTTCTTGATGAAGTGCCGAGTGATCTGTTCACCCTGAAGGCCTTTCTTCTTTATCTCCAGGATGCTGGCCAGGAGCTTGTTGGCTTCATCCCAATCTTGGGCTACTGGCACGGTGCTCCAGTTAGGCCTTGGGACCGAGGGAAGGCCGACGAAGTTGAGCAGACTGGGTTCGAGGTTTGTGATATAGAACCAGTTTGCATGCCAACCTTTGTTAGAAGATTTCAAAGGAAGAGAAAAGTAGTCTCTACGGAGGGATCCGTAGAGTTGAAAGCCGGCCCCACCAACAACGTAGGGCTCATCCTTGTTCGGATGCGGCTTGAGATAGAACATGTGGCGGAAGAGCTGGAAGTGGGGAAGGATTCCAAGGAAAGCTTTGCAAACATGGATGAAGAGAGCAATGTGAAGCATGGAGTTGGGGTTCAAGTGGTAAAGCTGAAGGCCGTAGTAATCGAGAAGACCTCAGAAGAGGGAAGGCCGAAGCCACAGTAAAAGAAAGAAGTGAAAACGATGATCTCATCGGTGTTGGGAGTGGGGAACTCCTCGCCGGCCGCCGGGCGCCAGCCGACGATCTCCTTAGGAGGGAGGACTCTGTTCTTCACCATCTCCTTAAGAGTCGAATCCTTGACATCCGAGGTCGCCCATTGCTCGAAAGGGATTTCCTTCTCTCCCGCCATGGATGTGGTTTGGGGGAAGTAGATCTAGCTCAGGGAATGGGGATTTGAGAGGGGGATCTTTGGAGCTAGATGCGGAGGCTAGCTTGTGGAGAAGCGTGAGCTCCTGGATTGATGGATTTGGGCGCGTACGCGAGCCTAGGGTTTCTGCTGTGACCGGGTGAACAGTGCTACGAAAAGAGGAAATTTTTGGGAAGACGAAGTGGCGGGGATGATCTCGAGGCTTTGTATAAAGATTTGAGGGTTTTGCTAGATCATCTCGCGAGTGGGCCGAGCCTATGAGAGACTTGCGGCCCAACTAAGGTGTGGCTTGACACGTGTCCTTAGGGACTTAAGTGGATGGACTTAAGCAGATTTGCCCTGGCAATATGCACGTGTCACATAGCCCAATACCTTTAAAATCCTTTCATGCCGCGGTTTGCGCAACTTCATGAGAGGTTGGCACGATGCGATTTGAAAGGTGACAAACAGTTAAGTTTTTATGGCTGTCCTGATGACAAGGACTGTTTGGTTTTAAGCATTTGATTAAATAATTATATCAATGTTATTTTTTTACCTTGGTGAAGATCTTTGTAGATTAAGACCACTATTATGGCAGGAGCTATTTAGTATTTTGGTCATACTTTTCAGATGACTGAAAAATTTGTTTACCCATGAGGGTTGATTAATTTATTTGTTCCGAAATGACTCGGGCAGGTTAACTCGGATAAACGTGAGCTTACCGAGTGCTTTTCACCCACGAGGGTTGATTGAGATACTTGTTCCGGGATGACTCGGGCAAGTTTATTCGGATAAGCATGAGCTTGCCGAGTGATGAGATTTTTTATGATTGCTTTAGCTTAAGCTAAGCATCTACATGAGAATGATTTTTTTATAGTTATTGACTATATGCTTAGTCTGTTTTTGACTAACCGCATAGTCGAGGGCTACACGTAATTAGGTGCATGAGGAGATGCACCTAGATATTTATTTTTGAGAATTTTTGGGATATTTTCCAGCCCTTCACAGTCTTTGGAGCCAGTCGGGAGATTCAGGTAGATGTAATGGAACCACTCGGCACCAGAAGCACTCGGCCAAAGAGTTGTTTGGCTGTGTGTTATTTTGAATCGAGGCTAAGTTATCTCATCGATTGTAAAGGATTCGGTGGCTAATGTGGAGATTATGCAATCGGATATCCACATGACAAACTTATCCGACTGGTAATAGGGATAGGTTACGCCTGCTAATTATGTAAACTGGCTATGACTTGAGTATTACGTTGCTGATTAGATAAGGCAACGACTCATAGTCATAACTTGGTAAGATTGAGGAAACCGACTTAGAGTAAGATAGAGTTTCCGACTTGTAAACCCGCCCCCCGAGACTATATAGGGGGGTAAGGGGCGTCCCTTGAGGGATATCGACTTGAGGAGCAATAGATCTTGAGATCAATAAACACTCGACGGATCGAATCCCCGAAACAGGCGTAGGGTATTACCTAATGAGAGGGCCTAAACCTGTCTAAACCTTATTTTCCACTTAACCCATCAAGCTTGGCGATCTTGAAGGGTTACGCGGAGGCTACGCTAGCCGAAAACAAAAACTTTTTACCGCGCAAACCAGGAACACTTGCAAGTAAGGGCCGATAGATCGTTACCGATTGGAGTAGAGTGCAATGCAATAGCCAATCGGGCAATCCGATCCGGAACAAGGTAGCCGATTCCCGGAGACGGCCGATTCGCCAATCAGCCGATTCGAGTCGTCCGGCCGCGTTCTCACGCCTCGCTCCGATGCGCCCGACCGCAGCCGATTCCACCACAGCCGATCGCTCCAATTGCAGCCGATCCGAAGCCGATCAACAGCGCGCAATGTAGCAGCGCCTCTACCGGTATCCACACGTCCGGGGACAGAACGCCGTACACCCGTGTGCTAGCACGCGATGCAAGGCTAGGGTTTGGCTCGAAAGTGGGGAGGGTTTCCGTGGAGATTGATCTCGACGACTTCGTTGCACGTGATGCAATTGACATGTGGCAGCTCTCCACCCCTCCCTCCGTATATAGAGTTGGCCGACTGGGACTAGTGGCCGATTAGGACTCTATTTTGAATCGGATCTCATCCGTATCTCATAGAGTTGGCCGCCCATACGTCGTAAGCCCATAGGACTCTATCCGATCGGATCCCTATCCGATCGAGCCGTATCCGAGTCCAACTCGAATATCTATTCTATCCCCTTAAGCGTGCGACCCTGTAGGTTCAGGTATACTCGGTTTCGGCTATAGTCTAACTTAGCCGATCGTCGGCTCGAGTCCAACTCAGCCGACCCGTCAACAGCGGCGCCTAGCAGCACATATTGACACCATAGTATACAAGAATAATATCGGCTCTGAACCTGTAATGTGTACACAAATCCCTTTGCCTCACGATACCGTTAAGCTATAGGCAAGATGTGTGCCATCCCTTCAATAGCTTAACCATTCACTCGAACCGTATTGAATTATCCGTCCGTTGATTGACTCCTCAATCAACTTAGCATGGCCATGCATTTCCATAATCCATTACCTCAAGGAGCCCAGAGATATCTCTCCAAAGGAGGGGCAAATTCCATCTTGATCACTCACATCCCACTCCATGTTTCATAGCAAACCCGAAAACTACCTTTATAACTACCCGATTACGGAATAGCGTTTGGTAGTCCCAAAGTAGGCTACTACACATGTTGGAATCCATGGTGATCTCAGGTCTAAGGACTTTGTACCAACACTACCCGAGACCAACTAATGGCACATTAATTCCCGTAGTGTCTCATGGTGGGTCTATCCAACAATGTGTTCTCCAACACATGTGTCCATGTTTATTGATTTGGTATCTCCATACCAATGATCTATGAGACATGATCATCAATCAATAAACATGCCGATCTTAGAATCATATTTGTTCCAACAATATGACATATGATCGAGGATCGTTTAGAAATAGATTCATACATAAAGAGTCTCATAAATAAGTCACGTTGAATAACACTTTATTCGTTTATACATAAACATTGACGTGATATCCAACATCTCCATGTTGCCTCTAGGGCATATCACTAACAATCTCCCACTTGCACTAGAGTCAATCATGTAAGTATCTAATACCCATTGCTCTTGTGTGCGCCTCATGCTTCGGCCGAGGGAGAGGTTTTGTCGGCGGATCGGCTATGTTGAGATCCGTGTGCACTTTGCATATCTTGACATCACCTCTGTCCACTATCTCGCGGATGAGATGATATCGCCGAAGTATGTGTTTGGACTTCGATGTGACCTTGGCTCCTTGGCTTGCGCAATGGCTCCACTATTATCACAATAGAGAGACATTGGACCGTCGCACTAGTCACCACACCAAACTCGAAACGAATTTCTTGATCCAAACAGCCTCCTTTGCGGCTTCCGAAGCAGCAATGTACTCGGCCTCCATTGTAGAATCAGCAACGGTATCCCGCTTGGAACTCTTCCACTGACTGCGCCTCCGTTCAGCAGAACACGAACCCGATTGCGATCTATAATCATCCTTGTCCGTTTGGAAGCTAGCATCGGTGTAACCACTTACAACGAGCTCTTCATCACCTCCATAGACTAGGAACATATCCTTAGTTCTTCTCAAGTACTTAAGGATATTCTTTACTACTGATCCAGTGACATTCACCGGATCGACGTATCTGCTCGTAGCACTCAAAGCGTACGAGACATGCGGGCGTGTACAAAGCATGGCATACATGATGGATCCAATTGCCGAAGCATATGGAACCATACCCATCTTATTCTGCTCATCATGTGTCCGAGGACACCGATTCTTGCTAAGATTAATGCCATGTGACATGGGCAAGAAACCTTTCTTGGAATCATGCATGTTGAACCTTTTCAACACCTTGTCGATGTATGTACTTTGGCTTAATCCAATTAGCCTCTTGGATCTATCTCTATAGATCCGAATGCCTAATATGTATGTTGCCTCCCTAAGTCTTTCATGGAAAAACTATTTTTCAATGAAGACTTGACGGATTCTAGCATAGGGATATCATTTTCAATCGTAATATGTCATCCACATATAAGATTAGAAATACAATTGCGCTCCCATGACCTTTTGTAAACACAGCCTCCTCTTCGTTTTTGATGAAACCAAACCCTTTGATTACTTCATCAAATCGAATATTCCAACTCCGAGATGCTTGCTTCAATCCATAAATGGATTTTTGTAGCTTGCATATCTTTCCAGCGATTCTGGATCGACAAAACCCCGAGGTTGTATCATGTATACATCTCGCCACGTTTCCATTCAGGAAAGCCGTTTTGACATCCATCTCGCCATATCTCATAATCGAAATATGCAGCAATCGCTAGGATAATCCGAATAGATTTAGGCATTGCGACGGGCGAGAAGGTTTCATCATAATCAACTCCTTGAATCCGTTTAAAACCTTTCGCCACCAATCGCGCCTTATAGATGTGAACATTTCCATCCATATCGGTCTTTTCTTAAAAACCCATTTACACTCAATGGTTTTGACACCATCGGGTGGATCAACCAAGTTCCAAACTTGATTGTCGTACATGGATTCTATTTCGGATTTCATGGCTCCAAGCCACTTGTTGGAATCGGGTCCCACCATCGCTTCCTCATAGGTCTTAGGTTCATCGTTGTCCAACAACAATATATCACGTTGTTCCGCACTGTGTACTGTCGGGTGCACGACGTGATCTTTCAAACCTCCGTGGGCCTGGTGTATCTACAACCGGTGGCGCAACACTTTGCTCCTCCTGTTGTGGTTCCGTGGTCGCTGAAACATTTTCTCGGTGTTTCTTGAACTTCTTCAAGATGCACCCCCTGCTCCCACTAACCCTTCTCGAAAGAAACTCTTTCTCCAAGAAGACACCATGTCGGGCGACAAACACTTTGCCTTGTTCCCGATTATAAAAGTAATATCCCTTAGTTTCCTTAGGATATCCCACAAAGAAGCACTTGTCGATTTGGGTGTGAGCTTGTCGACCGTAAACGTTTTACATAAGCCTCACATCCCCAAATTTTAAGAAAAGACAAACTAGGGGTTGCCCTGTCCATATCTCATATGGTGTCTTTTAACCGACTTAGATGGAACTCTATTTAGTGTGAGCGCAAATGTTCAAGAGCATATCCCGAAGGATAACGGAAGATCACTTTGGCTCATCATCGACCGCACCATGTCCAACATGGTGCGATTTCTCCGTTCGGACACCCCATTCCATTGTGGAGTTCTGGCGGAGTCAATCGTGGAACAATTCCACAATCTTTCGATGATTACCAAACTCTTGGCTCAAGTATTCCCCTCCATGATCGATCGTAGAAACTTGATTGTTTTCCCTAAATGATTCTGTACTTCATTCTGGAATTCTTTGAACTTTTCAAAGGATTCGGACTTATGCCTCATTAAGTAGATATAACCATATCTACTAAAGTCATCGGTAAAGGTAATGAAGTACGATAACCTCCCTCGGCCGTTGAGCTCATTGGTCCACATACATCGTATGTACGAGTGCCAATAAGTCACTTGCTCTTTCTCTATGTCCCGTGAAAGGTGCCTTTGTCATCTTACCAAGTAAACAAGACTCACATGTCTCAAATGATTCAAAATCAAAAGAGTGAAGCAATCCATCCTTATGGAGCTTCTCCATGCGTTTCTTATTTATATGGCCTAAGCGACAATGCCGATAAATGTGGGGTTTATATCATTAGAGAGTTGTCTTTCGTATTAATGTTATAGATGGGAGACGCTTCAAGATTCAAAACGTATAATCCATTCACCAATGGAGCATGAAAATAGAACATATCTCTTAGATATATTGAACAACCATTGTTCATTGATCTAAAATCATATCCTTCCGCTTGCAAACATGAAGCGGAAATAACGTTTTGACATAGTGTTGGAACACAATAACAATTATTTAATTCCAAAACTAATCCCGAAGGTAGATGAAGTGGTATCGTGCCGACAAAGAATCGTAGCAACGCTTGCTCCATTGCCGACGCGCAGTTCACCTCGCCCCTTCTCAATCCTCTACTTCTTCTCATTCCCCGCAACGACTTGCAAATATGAGCTACGATCCGGTATCAAATACCCAAGAGTCGGTAGGTGAAGTAGCAAGATTAATGTCTATAACATTAATACCGAAGCGAAGTCGTACTTTGCTTCTTTTTAGATCCTCCATGTACTTCTTGCAGTTCCTCTTCCAGTGGCCTGTCTCCTTGCAATAGAAGCAAACGGCATCGATGCCGTCGACCCCTTCTTGCCCTTCTTTGCATTGGAGGCACTCGCGATCTCATCGGGAGTTAACTTCCTCTTGGTGCAAAGCTTCTTGACAGTGGTTTGCGCTTAGCCTTCGCATCATCATCACATGATGACGTTTTTCGGATACTCTCCTCACTGTCTTTAGCATCCCATGCAATTCAGCCAAGGTCCTATCCATATTGTTCATGTGATAATTTAATATGAATGGCTCGAAGCTCGGAGGGAGCGACCGGAGAATCACATCGTAGCCAACTCTTTGCTAAGGGGAAAACCTAGTTTTTCCGGACTCTCGATATAGCCAATCATCTTTATCACATGCGGCGACGGGATTCCCTCAACAAGCTCGCACGCAAACAAGGACTTTGAGGTGTTGAACCTCCCGCCCGAGCTTGGTTCTCAAACATGCCACGCAGTCCCCGAATAATAGTGTGAGCATCGCTACTCTCATATTGCTTCGAAGCTCGGGGACATTGTAGCAAGCATGAGACAGCTTATATCTAGGGCATCATTAGTGTGCTTCTCATAAGCCCTCCGTGCGATTGCGGTAGCATTATTTGGCAAATCCTCGGGATAGGGTACTTCAAGAACGTACTCCTTACGCTCTTGCTTGAGAACAATTCTCAAGTTACGATACCAATCCATAAAGTTTGTTCCATTTAATTTTTCCTTTTCGAGAATAGATCGCAAATTAAAGGTACTGGGTGTAGTATTAGCCGCCATTTATTCTACAACAGAAAAAGCAAAGTTTAGCACAATGTTTATGCTATGTCTATTGTTAAACAATTTAACATTAGACTCCCATTACGTATTTTCCACCTTCCCTCTAGGTTACGTATTGGGTAAAGATCCACATGTTAATTAATTTTCTAGTGAGCTTTGGCATCACCGCTAGAAAATTAATAACATCGGTAAGCAACTCCTTGCTAATCACATCTCTATGTGACTCTTGTTGTTGGTGTGGCATCTCCATGCCCCGGCCCCAACCTATGCCCCAAGGCCCAAAACTGTTTTGATAGCCTTGTTAAGTAAACCAAATGCTCTCTGTATATGTCCGACATATACCCCTCGTGTTATGATAGAGAATGGCACTCGCTTTGGCGGACCCACCATTGAGGAGCATAACGGTGACGGGTGCAACATTTGGAAGGGCATCATTACTACTTAATTTTGCGAGGGATGCTATCCTATCAAACAAACATATCACATATGAAAGCAAGAAGAATAGCATATAGTGAAATAGTATGGCCCCCTTCACATGGTGATCTCCATCTCCATGCCGGTGTAGAGGATCTCCATCTTCATCACCGTTCTTTCGAGTGCCGAATGCTTGATTTCTTCAAACTAAGCTACTACTATAGAAGCTCTAATTGAAGATTACATCGACTCGCAGTCGTGAAAGAATATTACAAGCATTGCACGTATGAAAGAATATTACGGGATTGCACATATGAAAGAATATTACACGCATCACATGCATCTCATACATACAATAGGGCCATACCAACTCAAAGCATTCTCTGCAAAAACAAGTTAGGCATAGAAACGTTTTCTACCTATCGCAGAGATTCGGCATCGAGACAACCTATAAGGGGTACGCACACGGGGGTCCCGCTAGCCGGTTAGCGGGCGGGGGTCGAGGGGAAGCCGCCCTCGCGGATCCCCGAATCCCGAAACAGCGTAGGGTATTACCTCACGAGAGGGCCTAAACCTGTCTAAACCTTATTTTCCACTTAAC
Organism: Oryza australiensis; assembly: GCA_019925245.2. NCBI lineage: Eukaryota > Viridiplantae > Streptophyta > Magnoliopsida > Poales > Poaceae > Oryza > Oryza australiensis. The sequence goes on from JAIFGZ020000833.1 coordinate 387,487, forward strand.
CCATCAAGCTTGGCGATCTTGAAGGGTTACGCGGAGGCTACGCTAGCCGAAAACAAAAACTTTTTACCGCGCAAACCAGGAACACTTGCAAGTAAGGGCCGATAGATCGTTACCGATTGGAGTAGAGTGCGCGGAATAGCCAATCGGGCAATCCGATCCGGACAGTGTAGCCGATTCCCGAAGACGCCGATTCGCCAATCGCCCGATTCGAGTCGTCCGGCCGCGTTCTCACGCCTCGCTCCGATGTGCCCGACCGCAGCCGATTCCAAGCACCCGATCGCTCCAATTGCGCCGATCCGAAGCCGATCAACAGCGCGCAATGTAGCAGCGCTCTACCGGTATCCACACGTCCGGGGACGAACGCCGTACACCCGTGTGCTAGCACGCGATGCAAGGCTAGGGTTTGGCTCGAAAGTGGGGAGGGTTTCCGTGGAGATTGATCTCGACGACTTCGTTGCACGTGATGCAATTGACATGTGGCAGCTCTCCACCCCTCCCTCCTTTATATAGAGTTGGCCGACTGGGACTAGTGGCCGATTAGGACTCTATTTTGAATCGGATCTCATCCGTATCTCATAGAGTTGGCCGCCCATACGTCGTAAGCCCATAGGACTCTATCCGATCAGATCCCTATCCGATCGAGCCGTATCCGAGTCCAACTCGAATATCTATTCTATCCCCTTAAGCGTGCGACCCAGTAGGTTCAGGTATACCCGGTTTCGGCTATAGTCTAACTTGGCCGATCGTCGGCTCGAGTCCAACTCGGCCGACCGCCGCACCGGCGCCTAGCAGCACATATTGACACCATAGTATACAAGAATAATATCGGCTCGAACCTGTAATGTGTACACAAATCCCTTTGCCTCATGATACCAGTTAAGCTATAGGCAAGATGTGTGCCATCCCTTCAATAGCTTAACTATTCACTCGAAGCGTATTGAATTATCCGTCCGTTGATTGACTCCTCAATCAACTTAGCATGGCCATGCATTTCCATAATCCATTACCTCGAGGGGCCCAGAGATATCTCTCCAAAGGAGGGGCAAATTCCATCTTGATCACTCACATCCCACTCCATGTTTCATAGCAAACCCGAAAACTACCTTTATAACTACCCAGATTTACGGAATAGCGTTTGGTAGTCCCAAAGTAGGCTACTACACATGTTGGAATCCATGGTGATCTCAGGTCTAAGGACTTTGTACCAACACTACCGAGACCAACTAATGGCACATTAATTCTGTAGTGTCTCATGGTGGGTCTATCCAACAATGTGTTCTCCAACACATGTGTCCATGTTTATTGATTTGGTATCTCCATACCAATGATCTATGAGACATGATCATCAATCAATAAACATGCCGATCTTAGAATCATATTTGTTCCAACAATATGACATATGATCGGGATCGTTTAGAAATAGATTCATACATAAAGAGTCTCATAAATAAGTCACGTACTTATTGATCAATACAAGATGTCTATTTCATGGAACCGAATAACACTTTATTCATTTATACATAAACATTGACGTGATATCCAACATCTCCATGTTGCCTCTAGGGCATATCACTAACAGATCTTGACTGCACTCCTAACTTTCTCTTGCTGAAACCAAGTTTCGACACATACTTAACTGGACAACCCATACCCACACTTGATACAGGTTGACCGTTACCCCACACACATCACTCCTAGCACACAACGACTAATCATGTAGGAAAACTATGAAAATAGTAAACTAAGGGTGGTGACACTCTAGAGGTTGGAGCGGCTTCTGTGGTCAGTGGAGTCGAAACCACTCTCCTGGGAGTTTCCGTCTTCCGTTTCCTTCGAGTGACTCCGAGAGCTTGCTAACTCCTCTTTTCTCGCCTGGGGTCTTGGAGCGCCTGCGCTCGCTGCTCTCGATGCTGCTTGACACGAAGATCCATCCTCCTCTTCCTCCTTTGCTTACGGTCAGAGCAGCGACCGGGGCAGGAGTATGAACCGACACTGGTGCAGGAGCTAGGGAAGGTGGCGGAGCAAGAGGGGAAATCCTGGGCACCAGCTGCATCCACACAGGGGCCTTGGTGGTCTTCCAAGGCATGATCCTAATCCGAAGGATGTTGGGGGCCGGAAGTCCTTACAGGATGGCGATTTCTTTCTTGAGGCGATCCACCTCATCCTTTAGGCTCTTGATCTTGAGAATCTTCTGGTCATTCAAGGCTTTGGCTACCATGTGAAGATCTGAATGCATCTTGTCCAACCCTTTAATCACGATCCGCGTGTGAGTAAAGGTGGTGTCATTCTCCTCTGCAGCTGATTGGAAGGGAGCGACCACCGACGAGCTTCCGCGCCGGGGATGGAAATGGTAGGCGAGTGGCAGAGATGGTAGTCATGCATCTTCCTCATCCGGGCCAGCATCAGGTAAGCAGCCTCTTGGCAGGCATGCTCGTCTGTTCCTCCCGAAGCAGTTGAAGGGTTACGCGGAAGCTACGCTAGCCGAAAACAAAAACTTTTCTACCACGCAAACCAGAACACTTGCAAGTAAGGGCCGATAGATCGTTACCGATTGGAGTGTGCGCAGGAAGCACCAATCGGGCTATCCGATCTAGAACTGTGCTGGCCGATGACAGCCGATTCCCGCAAGGCGACAGCCGATTCCTGGGGACAGCCGATTCGTCGATGTAGCCGATTCGCCAAGTCGTCTGACCGCGTTCTCGCGCCCCACTCCGATGCGCTCGACCGCAGCCGATTCCTAGCCGATCAATAGCGCGCAACGTAGCAGCGCCTCTACCGGTATCCACACGTCCGGGAACAGAACACCGAACACCCGTGTGCTAGCACGCGATGCAAGGCTAGGGTTTGACTCGAAAGTGGGGAGGGTTTCCGTGGAGATTGATCTCAGTGACTTCTGTTGCGGATTCGGTTTAATGCGATACAATTGACGTTAATCAGCTCTCCACCCCTCACCCCTTTATATAGAGTTGGCCGACTGGGATTAGTGGCCGATCAGGACTCTATTTCAAATCGGATCCTATCCGAATCTCATAGAGTCGGCCGCCCATACGTCGTAAAACTATAGGACTCTATCCAATCGGATCCCTATCCGATCGAGCCGTATTCGAGTCCAACTCGCATGCATGTTCTTATCTCCTTAAGTGTGCGACCCTGTAGGTTCAGGTATACTCGGTTTCGGCTATAGTCTAACTTAGCCGACCGTCAGCTCTAGTCCAACTCAGCCGACCTGTCAACAGCGGCGTCTAGCCGCACATATTGACACCATAGTATACAAGAATGTAATATCGGCTGATTGGCGAATCGGCTGTCTCCGGAATCGGCTACACTGTTCCGGATCGGATTGCCCGATTGGCTATTCCGCTGCACCGTACTCCAATCGGTAACGATCTATCGGCCCTTACTTGCAAGTGTTCCTGGTTTGCACGGTAAAAAGTTTTTGTTTTCGGCTAGCGTAGCCTCCGCGTAACCCTTCAGTGGTATCAGAGCTAATCTTGCTTTGTTTTCTGGTGTTTCTTGAACTTCTTCAAGATGCACCCTGCTCCCACTAACCCTTTTTGAAAGAAACTCTTTCTCCAAGAAGACACCGTGTCGGTGTTGATGAGAATTTTCTCTCGACGCGCTAGCCCGGGAGATCTTCTTAACTCCAAAGCAGGGTCCTTCTCGGTTGTCGTTAAATACGGGGCTTGCCGCTTGGTTTGATCGGTTAATCAACAAGAAAAACAAAGATGTATGCATTAAGGGTTAAGTTAGATCCTACTGGATCGGCTGAGGGAATCAATTTACATATATATGCTATCCCAAAGTGCATTTAAACTAAGTGACTAGGATAGGTCGGCTATGCCGAGACAGTATTAACCACTTAATCCAAATGTACAAAGGGATAATAGATATATGCATTAATAGCCTAGCCGATACAGTAAGGTTAACTGTGAATCGGCTAGTACTCTGATATATCTTATGAAAAGATATTGATCTAAGCTAAATGCTCTAAACATAGATCAATCGGGTCGGCTGTGGTCGACGAGGCTAATTCGGCTTAGGGCATTTAATTAGAGAAAGATCTTAATATTAGAGGCGGCTTTAATAGATCTAATGGTAAATATACCAAAGAATATTAAAACTGACAAGGCTGGCTGAAACTCCGGCATTGTCTCTAAGCATATACATCTAGCCGAATAGATCATAAGAGCTCTAAAAACGACTTAAGAGGTCAAATTGATGCAACATTAAGTATAAAAAGAACAATCAGATCTATTATAGCTGATGTAAACCCATCGAGACGATGGATATCGCATATAATCTAGGCCAACCCCTAGATCTGGCTCTATCGGCTGCTGGTTCTTGACAGAAACAGACCGATGTCAAGACATATCTAGACATTGTTCTAGATTATATGTGATATATGATAACTAGCACAACATAAATCATTGAATCTATAGTATCATATCGATGGAAGCACTAAATTCGACGAGATACACTACTAATGACAAATATTTACCTTAATCGGGGATCGAAACGATGCAGCCTGAAGCCGGATCAAGTGTTCGTCTGAAGAAAATAGGAGGCGATGCACCGAAAGTTGTATTGATTGTGTGTGTTATTGATTACAGGGGTCTCGGGTCCTATTTATACCCAAGAATAAAACTACCCGTGCAAGACACGGTTTCTATCTAATCTACTCTACATGGTACGACAATATCCCGGGACATAGTCCCATGCCGCATTACAATAGGAAATCTAAACAAATTTCTAATTTACAGATACAATTGCTGTTACAGGACTCTATCCATAGATGGCAATATCTTTTAACGCGCAATTTGGGAACCAAATCTTGTGTTTATCTTTAAGCACCCTTATCAAAAATGGTTCCATCTTCTTCTCTGACTCAGCATCGGCTATCGGTTGTCCTCGTCTGACTCAACCTCAGCAGATTGGCCTTGCAGCCGATTGTATCGCGGCCAACTTGACCTCTGTTCTTCCGATCCGATTCCGCTACCATCTCGACAAGGACTTAGGGATTTGGTTACCAAACTTAGTCGTTAGCACATGCCCCCAAGTCCGTGATAAGATAATATCGCAGATTTGCTGATTTTCCAAATTCCCACTCTTTTTGACCTAAACCGTTTCGGCTGCCAAAAACACTCTTTAAATACCGTCCCCGTGGCCACCATACGTGTCACGCTGCCACAAATAGCCACCTTAGCAACCCTCGAACTTTCCGGCGACCTCCCCGATGACCTCAACAACCTCAAAGCCCACACCTTCTCCGCGAACCCTAAGAGGCGACGATCCCCATCAATAGATTCCTCAAGCACTCCCGCTGACGCATCGCAGCAGCCATTGTACCCCGAGGTAAGTTCATCGGCTTCATTCCCTTTTCCTTTGCGTGATTTAGTTCCTGCCTCTTCATGATTCCTCGTTTCTTTCCTCATTCTGTAGCACTTAACCCACCAAATCACAATCCCCAACTTAGCCAATCAGAACCAATACTTTCTAGGGCCAATCGGCATTTTGGACCCAAGTGAAATAATAAACGCAGAAACCGATCGGATCCCCTTTAGGTTTTCAACGCCTAATCTGTCATACTGGACTAGCGCCTTCAAATCATGGCCGTCAATTGACAAATCCTGGCTAGCCTGGTTTTTAAGGATGTCGTCTAGGAAAAGGACGCACTGGACCGAGCTTGCAATAGCTCAGTGCTTAGAACTAACGATAGCCGACATGCCTAAGAACGAATCCCTTGTATCGGCTGCTCACTATTTTTGGCCCGACACATTCAATGCTTTTCTATTGAGACAAGGGCCGATGACCCCCACTCTGATGGATGTGGTGATGATAACCAGCCTGGACGTCACTTCCATGGTCAGCCCAAGTGATCTTCAGCGCAAGTGCCAACATACCCTCAAGACCAAAAGCATTGGCGGCTGGAGCAGCTTTATTTCTATGAACATGAAGGATGGGCCGACTTTGGACAGAGAGCACACCACCTTCCTCCTCATGTGGTTAGAGAAGTTTGTGTTTTGTGGGTCTAGCTACGGCCCAACCAGCAACTGGCAGCACGTAGCCGAAGCCCTAGTGGAGAAAAAGAACATCCCCTTAGGCAAGTACCTATTGGGCTATCTATACCAAGTCCTGGGTTCGGCTTCGGCTCGGCTGGCCTCCAAGCAGTCCGTCGACACCGGAGGTCCATGGTGGTTATTGCGGCTATGGCTTAACCTGCACTTGTACAAGATAGCCGAACAGCCTGCTCCCCTTCAAGCCGAGTTCCCGTTGATAGAGCTGAGGATTGTGGATGATGAGGAAAAAACCACATGGCGGCCGACGTCGTATGGTGAGGCTGCTTCGACCTATCCGGGCTCAAAACTGACAGCCGAAGATTTCACGGAGTGGTTTGATCGGCTGTACAGCGGCTTTCCAAACGCCTTCAAGATCTGGTTTGCATATGAAGACTTCATCGAATTTGAACAGCCAGACAATCTCCGGCTAGATGAGCTTGATTCAGAAGAATACAAAGCCGAGGGAAATTTTTGTCACTGCTATCACCCCTTGCATCCTCCCCGTCGGCTTTCATCAAGGCCGCAACATCACCAAAACTTACGAGTTCTATCACCCAATGGTGGCGGCGAGACAGTTTGGAATGGGCCAGCTGCCTATCGGTTTGTGTTTTGCCGATAAGATCAGGCCGAGGGGAAGAATCGAAGGCAATATAATCATGCTTCGGCTACTTCAACTCCCAACTCCCCCTCTCGGCAACATGAATAGAATCAACTTGGTGATAACCAGATCACTGATCTTCAACTGGTGGTGGGGCGAGTGGAAGCAACACTTGTTCCACCAATTGGCCACGATGTATCTAACCATCATCGACCCCGAGAGAGTTCCATCGGTAAGCACATCTCCCAGTTCTTGTTTATTCGTCGGCTATTACTTGTATCATCGGCTAACCATAACTCTCTTCCGTTGTAGACAATCGACGATTCCCCTCCCCCAGTGAGCCGGAGCGGGGTGATGATCAACTATGTGCCTAGCGTTCTTCCGAACGGGTGTAGGCTGGCGCCATCTCCAATCGGCTTGAATGCGCCGAAGGTGGGCACGCTACTTCACGGCCAAACCCACGAGTCGCTCCGTCGGACAAAGAGGGCCCAGCCATCGGCTGCTGCTACTCTAGCTGCCGAAGCGAGAAAGAGGGTGGCCAAGAAGGCAAAGCGAGCCCCAGCCGATGACGACTTGTCCCTAGTTGATCCAGTTGTGGATGCCTTTTTGACTCAAGAAGTGGAGGACGAAGAAGCTGCAGAATCGTCGATGAAGCCGCAGCCGATTCCGGCTCGAGAAATACATCGCAACTCCATTAGCCGACGAGAGCAGCGTTCAGGAAATTCCAAGTCCTCTGAGGCATCCCGCTCGGCCGGTAACGGTATGTGACTTCACACTTATTTTCCCTCTTCAAACCACTTATCTGCATTTACTCACGCCTTCACTGCATCTTTAAATCGGCAGAGAACGAAGCGCGTGACCAGGAAGAAATCGGCTCCCCTGCAATCAGTAAGTCCCTATCTTCACACTCCTTGTATTGTTTAGCTGATTCCCAACTAAGTCTCTCTGCAGCCACCATGCGCGCCGATGCCTGACCCCCAGGTATCAAGTGAGCACACCCAATCGGGCCGCGAGCGCGGCCACGTCGACGAGGAAGTCACTTCGGTGTAGGTGGTGACCAAGCCGACGCGGAACCCACTCCGGCTCCAATGCCCACAGTAAGCCTCGTTCATCCTCATCAATCAGCTTGATAAGCTCGTTATTTTTCTCACTTTTGCTTTCTTTTTGCAGAACATAGCCGATCTCTTGGGCTTCGACTGTCGGAGTTTGAAGACCCTGATGAAGGAGGCAAGAGGGCGCTGGTGCCGCTCGACGCAGACCTCAAAGTGGCTCTAGCCGATATCAGCAATCGGCTAGAGAGCTCTCTAGACGCGCTGGTAGCCGACTGCGGCCCAATCCACGCTCGGTTCAAGGAAATCTAGAGCCAGCTGCCAGATGCCGTGGTCGATGCGATCGTCCCGACCACTTTTCTAGAGGCACACCAGGTGAAGTATGAGCGAGCCCAGCAATGCCTTGCCGATCATCGAGAAAATCAGTCACTGATTGCCGCAATAAAATCAAGCCAGGAAGATATCAAGGCCAAGAAAGCCAATTTCGACGCCTTGAAGACGGAGCCAGCCGCCAGACTTGAGCAGCTTCGCACGCGAAGGGATCAAATAATAGCCGACTTCGTCCAAATCAGTACAGAGATCCAGATGCAAGAAGAATACATGTCCATCCTACCTAAAGAGATCAAAGATAAGCGATCAAGCATCAAGGCGGCGTGTCTCATCGAAGGATCGACCAACGCGGTGAGGCCGGTGCCGGGTCCCATGCCGACGACGCTAGGGCCATTGAAGCAGTGGACCAAATCAGGCGCAAGGCATTGTCGGCCATAGCCGACTTCTTAAAGCAGTGAGCCGACTGTAATAGCTCAGGTGAGATTTAAACTTTTGTAATCGGCTTCGGCCCTTTGTAAGTAACTATCCCGTGATCGGCTTATACTCTCGTCTAATATCACGGTTGCCGGTTCTGAAACTTGAAAATTTTGTCCGATGTTATGATTCTAAAAAAAATTGATGTCCACCTTTCTGTACCATCTTTCTGTAATTGGCTTAGGTTTTGTGTATGTATATGCCCCCTAATTTTGTTGACGTCGTCAAGGTTGACAAAATTATGAACTTAACAAAATCATGCATCGTTGTCGTCACGGTCGGCTAACACTAGCTGATTGCAGAAAACTAGGGAAAAATATTGCGTAAAAATGACCTAAAGGCGATGCTCGCTCAATACAGAACATTGGCTAACACAAATTGGCTGAACAAACGGAACCGAATCATGAGTTGATCCAAACGCTTGCGTAGTATTTTTTTAAGTATTTGCCGTTTAGAGCCCTTCCAAATACCTCTCCGTCCAAACCTTCTAACATGTAAGCTCCTTTAGAGACGCATTTGTGGATCTTGAAAGGCCCTTCCCAATTTGGTGACCACTTGCCGAATTTATTGTCTCTTGTTCCAATCGTGAGTATTAACTTCCACACGAGTTCGCCCTCTTCAAAAGATTTAGGCACAACTTTCTTGTTATAGTGGCGGGCTACTCGCTCCTTATCCCTTGTTACTTTTTCCAAAGCCCTCATCCGTGATAAAACGAGGTGTTATACTCATCCACCATCAGGTGATAGTAATCATCAGCCGTGAGTTGATCTTGCAGCTGAATCCGTCTTGAGCCGATGATATTTTTCCATGGCAGTACAGCTTCGTGTCCATAGACCAACTTGTATGGAGGGACTTGGATAGATCCATGGCATGCCATCCGATATGCCCAAAGTGATTCGGCTAATCGGCTGTGCCATTGCTTTGGGTACTCAGAAATCTTCCTCTTAATCAGCTTGATCAGACTTTTGTTTGAAGCCTCCGCTTGCCCATTGGCCTGTGCGTAGTACGGCGAAGAATTAAGTAATTTGATCCCCATGTTGTAGGCAAACTAAACAAACTCATCTGATATGAAGATAGATCCCTGGTCTATTGTAATTGTTTGTGGGACGCCAAATCGGTAGATGATATGCTCTTTAACAAACTCGATTGCATCCCTGGAATCAACTTTCTTCAAACGAATTGCCTCCACCCATTTTGTAAAATAATCTGTCGCTACCAGAATGAATTTATGTCCTTTACTCGAGGGTGGATTAATCTGGCCGATCATGTCAATGCCCCATCCTCTGAACGGCCAAGGCTTTATGATTGGGTTCACAACCGATGCTAGTGCTCTTTGTATGGCACCGAATTTCTGACAATCCTAGCAACCTTTATAATATCTGAATCAGTCCTCCAGCATTGTTGGCCAGAAATACCCTGCTCTCCGAAGTAGCCACTTCATCTTATGAGCCGATTGATGCGTGTCGCAGATCCCTTCATGAACTTCTCCGATAGCCACTTTGGCTTGATCGGCTCCCAAACACTTGAGCAGCACCCCATCAATCGTCCGATAGTAAAGATCTTCGTCAAGCAAGACATATCTTAAAGCCTTGTATCGCAATTTCCTTGAGGCCGATTAAGAAGGATTCTCGTAGATAGTCATAAACTTCAAACCTCCAATCATCGGTTGCGACGGCAGCAACATCCACTTCGATGTCTCTTATCATCGGCCTGTAACCCGATGCCCCTTGAGCTAAGTCATTGGATTTTGTATTCTGCACCCTGGGGATATGTTTTAGAGTAACAAACCGAAAACCATCCATCAATTCTTGGCATTGTTGACAGTAGACCATCAGCGCATCATTTTTGCATTCATATTCTCCTGACAACTGGCTGATGACCAACAGTGAATCTCCCATTATTTCGATGGCGTCGGCTTTAACTTCTTTGAGCAGACGTAGCCCTTTGAGCACGGCCTCGTACTCAACTTGGTTGTTTGTAGCATGAGGGTTGATAGAAAAAGCAAATTCAAAGCTTGCCCCTAGGCGAAATAATGACCAAGCCAATACCGCAGCCGTTGGTGCACACCGAACCATCAAATGTCAATGTCCAAGGCATAATTTCAACTAAGCCGATTGAGTCGTCTCTGTGTTCCATGATAAAATCGGTTATAGCTTGTTTCTTTAACTGCCCTGGGTGCTGGATACCTCAGATCAAACTCTGTCAAGGCAAAAATCCATTTTCTAATTCGCCCCTTTAACACTGGAGCCGATAGCATTTATTTGACTACATCGGCTTTACCTATTATTGTGCACTCATTGGATAGCGAGATAATGCCTTAACTTCATACATGAAAAGTATAGGCACGGACATAGCTTCTCCATAGGTAAATATCTTGTTTCGCGTCCAACGAGTCGGTTGAGATAGAAGATAGCTTTTTCCTTGCCCTCAATCTCTTGGATTAGGACTAAGCCGATTGACTGTCATCGGCTCATCGGTACAGCATAAACGGTATCCTTTTTGTGGAGACATTAAGACTGGAGGCGAGCTTAAGTAATTCTTGATGTTGTCAAAGGCCTTCTGCTGCTCTGCCCAACCATGTGAATGCTTGATCAGCTTTCAGCCAAAGGAGTGGTGTGAACGGCTCCATTTTTTCTGAAAGATTGGCTATGAACCGCCTGATGAAGTTGATTTTGCTGATCAATGATTGAAGTTGCTTCTTGTCCTTCGGAGGTTGTATCGTCTTGATAGCGTTGATGCTCCTTGGTGTGACCTCAATTCCTCTTTCATGACCAAGAAACCCCAGAATCTGCCCGGCCGACACGCCGAACACGCACTTCAACGGATTCATCTTCAGGCCATATTTTCTTGTCTGCTCCAAAACCTGCTTCAGATCGGCTATGTGGTTCTCTATCTCCCTAGATTTGACAACAACATCGTCAATGTAGATCTCCACCAGAGAGCCGATCATGTCGTGGAAGATATAATTCATGACCCGTTGATATGTTGCCCCAGCATTCTTCAGCCCAAATGTCATAACAACCCATTCATATAAGCCGATTGCTCCAAGACATCGAAAAGCAGTTTTGTGAATATCTTCTTCAGCCGTAAAGATTTGATTGTAACCTGCATTGCCATCCATGAAACTGATGATCTTGTGGCCTGAAGCAGCATCTACGAGCAAATCGGCTATAGGCATCGGGTATTCATCTTTGGGGTAGCCTAATTTAGGTCTCTGAAATCGATGCACACCCTAAGTTTACCATTCTTTTTCAATACTGGGACAATGTTTGAGACCCACTCGGCGTATCGGCAAGGCCAAATGAATCCAGCATCGTATAGCCAAGTTATTTTGGCTTTGATCGCGTCATACATATTGGCTTTGAACTTCCTGGGAGGCTGTTTAAACGACCGATAGCCTACCTTGATTGGCAGTGGATGAACAACAATAGATTGGCTATGACCAGGCAACTCGAAGTACTCCCAAGCAAAACAATCTTAATATTCCTTTAACAAATTAATAAGCTGGGATCTACAATGAGAAGATAAATTTTTGCTAATATACGTCTGCCTAGGCCTGTCTCCAGAGCCTATATTTGTTTCCTCTAATTCATCGGCCGATGTAAAACCTTCCCGAGCTTGCCATCGTCTTCGTCCGCGGTGTCCATGCCATAAACGCTTGAGCCCTCCACGACGTCTTGCTCAAAGCAGCAGCTGCGGCTCGTTATCTCCAATTGGCTGTATGGCAGAATCGGACACTTTTAGAAAGTCGGCTTGCCAGATTTTCCCGGACAAACATCCAATGCCATCAATTTCCCAGAGTGGCAAATCAGCATTGGCGACGCTTACTGACCTGTCGGCTGGTACAATCTCTATCTTGTTGCCGTCCCATTGAAGCAGACACTGGTGCATGGTGGAAGGGACACAACAGTTGGCATGTATCCAGTCCCTCCCGAGCAGCAAGCTGTAAGACCCCTTCCCGTCGATGACAAAAAAGGTTGTGGGCATAGTCTTGTTGCCGACGATCAGCTCGACATTTATCATGCCCTTGGTCTCTGATGGGTTGCCGCCAAATTCCTTGAGTACCATGTTAGTCTTGATCAGGTCTTCGGCTCCCTTACCCAATTTTCGAATGTTGCATAGGGCATCGGGTTCACCGCAACTCCCCATCTACTAGCATCTCTGTCATCGGCTTGCCGTTGACGAACCCCTTTACGTACAGTGGCTTGAGATGCTGATGTTCGGTCCCCTCTGGCTTGTTGAAAATTGCTTGATCCGGATACAGTGCTAGTTTGGCCAAGGCATCTTCAATGTGGTCTGCATCGGCCTCAGGAGCACCGAATTCGGCTAGCAATATGAATACCATATTGACCGATGTAGAAACTTTTTCTTTCCCCTTGGCTGCCCTCCTGGCTTGATCGGCTGGGGTCTCTCTGGTTTGATCCTCGTCGACTGGCGTAGTTTTCTATTTGGGCCTCCATTGCTTTTCGCTTTTACCTAGCCGACGGCGTTGTTCTTGGATCATCTGCCGAACTTCTTCTTCCCTTCCTTCACGCTTTAGCCTTTGAATTCTTTGTTTCTGCATTTTGGTGAAGAGGTCAGAAGGACACCATTGGGGATTGGCCGATTCTTCATCGTCGGCTTCTTCTTCGTCGTAGTATTCATTGTTTTCGTCCTCTTCATCGAAGAATCTTGATGGATCGGCCCTAGCCGATCGTGAACGGACTACCGGCGCCGGTTGAGCTGTATGGCCCTCGGGACGAACTGAGTTGGGCTGGTGATTGGTGGGCTCCTGTGTTCGTCCTCGCTGTAATCGCTGCAGGCTGGGCAATTGTCTAGCGTCGGCAGCCTCATCCCGGTTTCCCAGTAGTGCCTAAAAAATTCACAATGCCAATGAGGATCGAAACCGCTAAGATCCCCGTCGTACCGGTGGCCTCACGTCTCGGCTCTTGCCGATGAAATCTTTCAAACCGAGCCTCTTCTTCCCACCAAAATTCTTTGTCGGAAGCGGCGTCGGTGTCCGTGTTGATCGGTCGTTGATCGCCCGATCGGGCAATGGGGCGCACCATGTTGATTGGCGCGGCTTGATCTCTAGTCGGCTTGCCCTCTGCCTTGACCCCTTTTAATGTCTCGACTAAGATGTACGTCATTCTGTGCTAGCGATCAGCTTGCCTGGGGCCGGCTTGAACCGTGTTGACCGGGAAAGGGTTACCGTCTACCTTCATCGGCCGAGTGGAATCAGCAAACTTGAGCTTCCCGGCTTCTATTGCCGACTGGATCTGCTGCCTGAAGACTTTACAATCATTAGTGGCATGGGATGTAGAGTTATGCCACTTACAGTACTTCTTCTTCTTCAGTTCATCAGCCGATGGGATCACATGGTCTCGGGAAGCTGGATTTGCTTCTCCTTGAGTAATAAATCGAAGATCCTATCGGCCTTAGTGATGCCGAAATCGTATTTCTCCTCTTTAGCCGTCTTCAGTAGCCATTGACAGACGATGACCTTTTTATTCTTGGCCCATTCGGCTGTCGCTACCTCCGCGTTATCATTGCTGGAATCGAGGCTGATTCGACGATGACTTGAGTTACGTTCTTGACGGCCTTCCTAGTGTCTTGAAACCTCTGCTCATGGGCCGTCATCTTCGTGCAAGATGCGCTATGCTGTCGAAGTCTTGAGCGGAGAAGCGCTCACGGATCGGCGTGATCAGGCCGTGGAAGGCCAAATCGGCTAGCTGGGCGTCCGACAGCACCAGGCTATAGCATCGGTTCCTCATTTCTCTGAAGCGTTGAATGTAGTCCTGAACTAATTCCTTGTGCTTCTGCCTGATGCTGGTGAGGTCTGACAACTTCATTTCATGGTTGCCAGTGTAGAAGTAGCTATGGAATTGCTTTTTGAGATCGGCCCAGCTCTGAATCCAGTTGTAGGGCAATGAAGAGAACTAGGTGAATGTCGATCCCGAAAGAGACAAGGGGAACAATCGAACTCTCAAGGCATCTGTAGCCGATGCTTCAACGCACTGCGCCAAGAATCAGCTGACATGCTCGTAGGTTGACACATTGTCTTGCCCTGAGAATTTCGAAAAGTATGGGACTTTGTATCGGTTGGGCGGTGGAACCCGCTCGAAGTGCTCTGGATAGGGTACCGATACATGTTTCTCGAGTCTTTTGGTTTGAGGCCGAATTGATCACGCATGACGTCTGCAATCAAATCGTCCCACGTCTAGTTGTCCTGATGTATCGGCTCATATTGATCATATGGCGCGGGTTCTTGCCAATATAGAGGTGGCGGTGTTTGGGGCCTGTAGTGCCGATCTTGATGGCCTCCCTAGTACTGGTACTGGTGTGGCTGACCAGCGAGAGGTGGCCAATTCGTCGGTGATGGTGTCGACGGATCCGGGAACAGCTGTCGGCCACCGGCGTTGTACTGTCCTTCCAGGCCGATCTGAGCAACCGGCTCTAATTGCCAATTGTTGTCGAACATGTTGCCGATCTGGTCCTGAGGGAGTGGTTATTGTCGGTTCAATATGGTGACCACCGGTCTCGCAGCCGATCCAGACGGATTCAGCTGGTTGAGGACCCCTCCTGGCGGTCCTGGCTGTGCTGGTGGCGGGATCGGCCGATTTTGGGTGGCCAATGTCCTGTAACCAGGGCGGCTGTCCATGAAGTAAGTCGGCCCCGCTGTAGTTGGTCGGCTATCTTGGCGTCGACCACGGTGGCAATCATATTGTTGAGGGTGTTGACAATAATGCCACTTTGGTTGACCAGTGCATGGTGCACGGCCCAATCAATTCGGTCTTGCGAGTATGCAAACCCGAATCATCTTGCTCTGAGTCGGCTCCTCCGCCTTCGTTTGTCCTTTGGTCCGCCTGGAGGAGGACGCCTTGAATTTGTCCATGCTGAATTTATACTTCGGTGCACGCCCTGGACTCGCCGGATTAACGATTGTAGGTAGTTGGCTTGGAGCTCTTCTTCCATCCTTTTGTAGTCGGCTTGTTGTTCAACTGCGGTTGTTCCATCTTCACGAGCACGGTGTTTTCTGAGAAACACTTGGGGCTCTTGATGTCGACCATCTTGTTAGCTGCGTCGACGCGTCCAAGCCGAGTTGACAGAGATAGTCCCACCGGGCGTGCCAAGAAGCGTGTCGATGAGAATTTTCTCTCACACGCTGGCCAGGGATATCTGCTTAACTCCAGTCCAGGTCCTTCTCGGCTGTCTGTGAAATATAGGGTGTGCAAGTTGGTTTGATCTGTTAACCAACAAGAAAACAAAGATATATGCGTTAAGGGTTAAGTTAGATCCTACAGGATCGGCTGAGGGAATCAATTTACATATATATGCTATCACAAAGTGCATTTAAACTAAGTGACTAGGATAGGTCGGCTATGCCGAGACAGTATTAACCACTTAATCCAAATGTACAAAGGGATAATAAATATATGCATTAACAGCCTTGCCGATACCGTAAGGCTAACTGTGAATCGGCTAGTACTCCGATATATCTTATGAAAAGATATTGATCTAATCTAAATACGCTAAACCTAGATCAATCGGCTGTCGGCTGTGGCTAACAGGCTGATTCTGGCTTAGGGCATTTAACAAGAGCAAGATCTTAATATAAAAGACGGCTTTAATAGATCTAATAGTAAATATACCAAAGAATATTAAAACCGACAAGGCCGGCTAAAACTCCGGCACTGTCTCTAAGCATATACATCTAGCCGAATAGATCATAAGAGTTCTAAAAATGACTTAATAGGTCAAATTGATGCATCATTAAGTATAAAAAGAACAATCAGATCTATTATAGCTGATGTAAATCCATCGAGACGATGGATATCGCATATAATCTAGGCCAACCCCTAGATCTGGCTCTATCAGCTGCTGGTTCTTGACGAAAACAGACTGATATCAAGACAGATCTAGACATTGTTCTAGATTGTATGTGATATATGATAACTAGCACAACATAAATCATTGAATCTACAGTATCATAGCGATAGAAGCACTAAATTCGACGAGATACACTACTAATGACAAACATTTACCTTAATCGGGGATCGAAAAGATGAAGCCCGAAGCCAGATCAAGTGTTCGTCTGAAGAAAATAGGAGGCGATGCGCCGAAAGTTGTATTGAGTGTGTGTGTGTGTTATTGATTACAGGGGTCTCGGGTCCTATTTATACCCAAGAATAAAACTACCCATGCAAGACACGGTTTCTATCTAATCTACTATACATGGAACGACAATATCCCGAGACATAGTCCCATGCCGCATTACAATAGGAAATCTAAACAAATTTATAATTTACAGATACAATTGCCATTACAGGACCCTATCCATAGATGGCAATATCTTTTAACACGCAATTTGGGAACCGAATCTTCTATTTATCTTTAAGCACCCTTATCGAAAATGGTTCCATCTTCTTCTCTGACTCAGCATCGGCTATCGGCTGTCCTCGTCTGACTCAACCTCAGCCGATTGGCCTTGCAGCCGATTGTATCACAGCCAACTTGACCTCTGTTCTTCCGATCCGATTCCTCTTCCATCTCGACAGGGACTTAGGGATTTGGTTACCAAACTTAGCCGTTAATAGTCGGGCGACAAACACTTTGCCTTGTTCCCGATTGTAAAAGTAATATCCCTTAGTTACCTTAGGATATCCCACAAAGAACAACTTGTCAGATTTGTGTGTGAGCTTGTCTGATTGTAAACATTTTACATAAGCTTCACATCCCAAATTTTGAGAAAATACAAACCAGGGGGTTGCCCTGTCCATATCTCATATGGTGTCTTTTCAACTCACTTAGATGGAACTCTATTTAGTGTGAACGCAGCTGTTTCAAGAGCATATCCCCAGAAGGATAATCGAAGATCACTTTGGCTCATCATGGACCACACCATGTCCAACAAGGTGCGGTTTCTCTGTTTGGACACCCCATTCCATTGTGGAGTTTCTGGCGGAGTCAACTGTGAAACAATTCCATAATCTTTCAGATGATTACCAAACTCTTAGCTCAAGTATTCCCCTCCACGATATGATCATAGAAACTTGATTGTTTTCTCTAAATGGTTCTGTACTTTATTCAGGAATTCTTTGAACCTTTCAAAGGATTCAGACTTATGCCTCATTAAGTGGATATAACCATATCTACTAAAGTCATCGGTGAAGGTAATGAAGTACTGATAACCACCTCTGGCCGTTGAGCTCATTGGTCCACATACATCAGTATGTACGAGTGCCAACAAGTCATTTGCTCTCTCACTGTGTCCCGTGAAAGGTGTCTTTGTCATCTTACCAAGTAAACAAAACTCACATGTCTCAAATGATTCAAAATCAAAAGAGTTAAGCAATCCATCCTTATGGAGCTTCTCCATGCGTTTCTTATTTATATGGTCTAAGCGACAGTGTCATATAAACGTGGGGTTTGTATCATTAGAGAGTTGCCTTTATGTATTAATGTTATAGATGGGAGACGCTTCAAGATTCAAAACGTATAATCCATTCACCAATGGAGTATGAAAATAGAACATATCTCTGAGATAAACTGAACAACCATTGTCCATTGATCTAAAATCATATCCTTCCGCTTGCAAACATGAAGCAGAAATAACGTTTTGACATAGAGATGGAACACAATAACAATTATTTAATTCCAAAACTAATCCTGAAGGTAGATGAAGTGGAACAGTGCCGACAGCAACTGTAGCAACGTTTGCTCCATTGCCGACGCGCAGGTTCACCTCGCCCCTTCTGAAGCCTCTACTTCTTCTCATTCTCTGCAACGATTTGCAAATATGAGCTACTGATCCGTTATCAAATACCCAAGAGTCAGTAGGTGAAGTAGCAATATTAATGTCTATAACGTTAATACCTGAAGCAGAAGTCACACTTTGCTTCTTTTTGAGATCCTCCATGTATTTCTTGCAGTTCCTTTTCCAGTGACCTGTCACCTTGCAATAGAAGCAAATGACATCTGATTTCGTCGACCCCTTCTTGCCCTTCTTTGCGTTGGAGGCACTCGCGATCTCATCGGGAGTTAGTTTCGTCTTAGTGCAAAGTTTCTTGATAGGTGGTTTGTGCTTAGCTTTCTGCATCATCATCACATGATGACCATTTTTCTGGATACTCTCCACAGCGGTCTTTAGCATCCCATGCAATTCGGCCAAGGTCTTATCCATACTGTTCATGTGATCATTCAATATGAATGGCTCAAAGCTCGGAGGGAGCGACTGGATCACATCAGTAGCCAACTCTTGGCTAAGAGGAAAACCTAGTTTTTTTAGACTCTCAATGTAGCCAATCATTTTTATCACATGCGGACTGACGGGACTCCCCTCAACAAGCCTGCTCGCAAACAGGGACTTTGAGGTGTTGAACCTGCTCGCAGTTACAGTAGCATTGTTAGGCAAATCATCTGGATAAGGTACTTCAAGAACGTACTCCTTACGCTCTTGCTTGAGAACAATTCTCAAGTTGCGATACCAATCCATAAAGTTTGTTCCATTCAATTTTTCTTTCTCGAGAATAGATCGCAAATTAATGGTACTGGGTGTAGTATTAGCTGCCATTAATTCTAAAACAGAAAAAGCAAAGTTTAGCACAATGTTTATGCTATGTCTATTGTTAAAAAATTTATCAAAAGACTCCCATTACGTATTTTATACCTTCCCTCTAGGTTACGTATTGGGTCAAGATCCACATGTTAATTAATTTCTAGTGAGCTTTTTGGCATCACCGCTAGAAGATTAATAACATCGGTAAGCAACACCTTGCTAATCACATCTCTACGTGACTCTTGTTGTTGGTGTGGCATCTCCATGCCCCGGCGCCAACCTTTGCCCCAAGGCCCAAAACTGTTTTGATAGCCTTGTTAAGTAAACCAAATGCTTCTTCTGTATATGTCAGACATATACCCCCACGTGTTATGATAGAGAATGGTACTCTGCTTTGGCTGACCCACCATTGACGAGCATTACGGTGACGGGTGCAACATTTGGAAGGGCATCATTGCTACTTAATTTTGTGAGCAATACTATCCTATCAAGCAAACATATCAATATATGAAAGCAGGTAGAATAGCAATTAATGAAATAGTATGGACCCCTTTACATGGTGATCTCCATCTCCATGCCGGTGTAGAGGATATCCATCTTCAGCACTGTTCTTCCAAGTGCCGAATACTTGATTTCTTCAAACTAAGCTACTACTATAAAAGCTATAATTGAAGATTACATCGACTCGTAGGTCGTGAAAGAATATTATAAGCATTGCACGTAAGAAAGAATATTACAGGGATTGCACATATGAAAGAATATTACACGCATCACATGCATCTCATACATACAATAGGGTCATACCATCTCAAAGCATTCTTTGCAAAAACAACTTAGGCGTAGAACATTTTCTACCTATCACAGAGATATGGTATCGAGACGACCTATAAGGGGGTACGCACACGGCGGTCCTGATACACTATCAAGGGAGATGGTTTGCGTAGGCGCGAGAAGACAATTAAGGTTGGACTACGAGACAGCTTTGGTATTGAAGGGTTACGTGGAAGCTACGGTAGCCGAAAACAAAAACTTTTCTACCGCGCAAACCAGGAACACTTGCAAGTAAGGGCCGATAAATCGTTACCGATTGGAGTATGCAGCGGAAACAGCTAATCAGGGCTATCCGATCTGGAACTATGCTGGCCGATGACAGCCGATTCCCAGGGACAGCCGATTCACCAATCAGCCGATATGAGTCGTCCGACCGCGTTCTAGCGCCTCGCTCCGATGCGCCCGACCGCACCGATTCCTCCACGGCCGATCAACAGTACGCGCAACGTAGCGAGCGCCTCTACCGTATCCACACGTCCGGGGACGGAACGCCGAACACCCGTGTGCCGGCACGCGATGCAAGGCTAGGGTTTGGCTCGAAAGTGGGGAGGGTTTCCGTGGAGATTGATCTCGGCGACTTCGTTGCACGCGATGCAATTGACAAGCCGCAGCTCTCCATCCCTCCCTCCTTTATATAGAGTTGGCCGACTGGGACTAGTGGCCGATCAGGACTCTATTTTCGAATCGGATCTCATCCGTATCTCATGGAGTTGGCCACCCACAAGTCGTAAGCCCATAGGACTCTATCCGATCGGATCCCTATCCGATCGAGCCGTATCCGAGTCCAACTCGAATGCCTGTTCTTATCCCCTTAAGCGTGCGACCCAGCAGGTTCAGGTATACTCGGTTTCGGCTATAGTCTAACTTAGCCGATCGTCGGCTCGAGTCCAACTCACCGACCCATCAACGCGACGCCTAGCGGCACATATTGACACCATAGTATACAAGAATAATATCGGCTCGAACCTGTAATGTGTACACAAATCCCTTTGCCTCACGATACCGGTTAAGCTATAGGCAAGATGTGTGCCATCCCTTCAATAGCTTAACCTTTCACTCGAACCGTATTGGATTATCGTCCGTTGATTGACTCCTCAATCAACTCAGCATGGCCATGCATTTCCATAATCCGGTACCTCGAGGGGCCCGAGATATCTCTCCAAAGGAGGGGCAAATTCCATCTTGATCACTCACATCCCACTCCATGTTTCATAGCAAACCCGAAAACTACCTTTATAACTACCCGATTCGAAATAGCGTTTGGTAGTCCCAAAGTAGGCTACTACACATGTTGGAATCCATGGTGATCTCAGGTCTAAGGACTTTGTACCAACACTACCTGAGACCAACTAATGACACATTTAATTCCTGTAGTGTCTCATGGTGGGTCTATCCAACAATGTGTTCTCCAACACATGTGTCTATGTTTATTGATTTGGTATCTCCATACCCATGATCTATGAGACATGATCATCAATCAATAAACATGTCGATCTTAGAATCATATTTATTCCAACAATATGACATATGATCAGGGATCATTTAGAAATAGATTCATACATATCGAGTCTCATAAATAAGTCACGTACTTATTGATCAATACAAGATGTCTATTTCATAGAACTGAATAACACTTTATTCATAAATACATAAACATTGACGTGATATTCAACATCTCCATGTTGCCTCTAGGGCATATCACTAACAGGTATAATCACATTATACCGTTCCAATACACTATCAAGGAGTGCCATCTCGAATCTGACTCAAACTAAGTTCTATGGAAATTGCTTCGACGTAATCACATTACACCGTTCCGATACACTATCAAGGAATACAATTACCATCTACTCTCCTCAATAGATCCCGTAAAACCGGTCGATCTAATCAACCGGTGTGCAAAACATGTTCCAGATCTAATCTAAAACACGAACTAAGCAAGATTAGCTCTAATACCACTGAAGGATTATGCGGAAGCTAAAATAGCTAAAAACAAAAATTTTCTACCGTGCAACTAGGAACACTTGCAAGTAAGGGTCAATAGATCGTTACCGATTGGAGTAGACTGCAGCTGCTATAGCCAATCAAGAGCTATCCGATCCGGAATAGTACTGGCCGATCACAGCCAATTTCCGAGTACAGCCGATCTGCCTACTCGACAACCGATTCGCCACAGCCAACGCGCTGATTCCACAGCCGATCTCCGCAGCCAATTTGCCGATTCTCCGAAACACGCTCGCTCTGTCGATCCGCCGTAGCCGCCTCGCTCCGATGCGCCGCAGCCGATTTGTCTGATCGCAACCAATTCGTAGCAGACGAACAGCGCCGCAATGTAGCAGCGCCTCTTCCGGTATCGACACGTCCTGGGATAGAACACCTAACACCCGTGTGCTAGCACAAGATGCAAGGCTGGGGTTTGGCTCGGGAGTGGGTAGGGTTTCCGTGAAGATCTTGAACTCGCTGACTTCTGTTGCGCCAAATCAGATTGATTCGGTTCAATGTAATGCCACAACTCTCCACCCCTCGCCCCTTTATATAGAGTTGGCCGACTGGGTCTAGTGGCCGATTGGGACTCTATTTTGAACCGGATGCTATCCGAATATCATTCGTAAGCCCATAAGACTCTATATTAAATTTAATCTTATCCGAATTGAGCCATATTCGAGTCCAACCCGAATGTCTATTCTATCCCCTTAAGCGTGCGACCCTACACGTTCAGGTATACTCGGTTTCGGCTCGAGTCCAACTCAGCCAACTGTCAATAGCGGTGCCTAGCAGCACATATTGACACCATAGTATACTAGAATATAATATCGGCTCTGAACCTGTAATGTGTACACAAATCCCTTTGCCTCATGATACCAATTAAGCTATAGGCAAGATGTGTGTGTCATCCCTTCAATAGCTTAACCATTCACTCGAACCGTATTGGATTATTTGTCTGTTCATTGACTCCTCAATCAACTCGGCATGGCCATGCACTTCAATAATTCATTACCTTGAGGGGCCCAGAGATATCTCTCTAAAGGAGGGGCAAATTCCATCTTGATCATTCACATCCCACTAAATGTTTCATAGCAAACCCGAAGTCTAGTTTTATAACTACCCAGTTACAGAATAGCGTTTGATAGTCCCAAAATAGGCTACTACACATGTTGGAATCCATGATGATCTCAGGTCTAAGGACTTTGTATCAACACTACCTGAGACCAACTAATGACACATTAATTCCTGTAGTGTCTCATGGTGGGTCTATCCACCAACATGTTCTCTAACATGTGTCCATATTTATTGATTTGGTATCTCCATACCATGATCTATGAGACATGATCATCAATCAATAAACATGTTGATCTCAGAATCATATTAGTTCCAATAATATGATATATGATCAGGGATCATTTAGAAATAGGTTCATACATAGAGTCTCATAAATAAGTCACATACTTATTAATCGATACAAGATGTCTATTCATTTATACATAAACATTGACCATGATATCCAACATCTCCATGTTGCCTCTAGGGCATATACTAACAATAGCCCCACGACACGGTCTCCCGTGCGCCGAAATACCGCCGGAAAGGGATTGTGATAGGACCTCTCTGTTAGTGATATGTCCTAGAGGCAACATGGTGATGTTGGATATCATGGTCAATGTTTATGTATAAATTAATAAAGTGTTATTCAGTTCCATGAAATAGACATCTTGTATTGATTAATAAGTACGTGACTTATTTATGGGACTCTTTATGCATGAATCTATTTCTAAATGATCCTCGATCACATGTCATATTATTGGAACAAATATGACTCTAAGATCGGCCTGTTTATTGATTGATGATTGTTTCTCATAGATCATGGGTATGGAGATACCAAATCAATAAAGATGGACACATGTGTTGAGAACACGTTGTTGGATAGACCCACCATGAGACACTACAGAATTAATTTGTCATTAGTTGGTCTCAAGTAGTGTTGGTGCAAAGTCCTTATACCCGAGATCATCATGGATTCCAACATGTGTAGTAGCCTACTTTGGGACTACCAAACGCTATTCCATAACCGGGTAGTTATAAAAGTAGTTTTCGGGTTTGCTATGAAACATGGAGTGGGATGTGAGTGATCAAGATGGAATTTGCCCCTCCTTTGGAGAGATATCTCTGGACCCCTCGAGGTAATGGATTATGGAAATGCATGCCCATGCTAAGTTGATTGAGGAGTCAATCAACAGAAAGATAATCCAATACGGTTCGAGTGAATGGTTAAGCTATTGAAGGGATGACACACATCTTGCCTATAGCTTAATTGGTATCGTGAGGCAAAGGGATTTGTGTACACATTACAGGTTCAGAGCCGATATTATATTCTTGTATCCTATGGTGTCAATATGTGCTGCTAGGCACCGCTGTTGACAAATCGGCTGAGTTAGACTTGAGCCAAAACCAAGTATACCTTAACCTGTAGGGTTGCACGCTTAAGGGGATAGAATAGATATTCGAGTTGAACTCGGATATGGCTCGATCGGATAGGGATCCGATCGCATAGAGTCCTATGGGCTTACGACGTATGGGCGGCCAACTCTATGAGATTCGGATGGGATCCGATTCAAAATAGAGTCCTGATCGGCCAATAGTCCCAGTCGGCCAACTCTATATAAAGGGGCGAGGGGCGGAGAGTTGCTGTATTGAATTGCATTGCGCCAAGATATATCTCCACGCAAACCCTCCCCACTTTTGAGTCAAACCCTAGCCTTGCATCACGTGCTAGCACACGGGTGTTCGGCGTTCTGTCCCCGGACGTGTGGATACCGGTAGAGGCGCTGCTATGTTGCGGAGCTGTTGATCGGCTACGAATCGGCTGCAATCGGAGCGAGGCGACTGCGGCAGATCGACGACGCAAGCGCGGCTGCGGCGGATCGATTGGCTTTGGTGGAATCGGTTGAGGTCGAGCGCATCGGAGCGAGGCGCTAGAACACGGTAGGACGACTCAGATCGGCTGTGGCATCAGCGAATCGGCTGATTGGTGAATCGGCTGTCCCTAGGAATCGGTTGTCGGCAAATCGGCTATCATCGGCCAGCACTGTTCCAGATCGGATAGCCCTGATTGGCTAGTCCGCTGCACTCTACTCCAATCGATAACGATCTATCGGCCCTTACATGCAAGTGTTCCTGGTTTGCGTGGTAGAAAAGTTTTGTTTTATGCTATCGTAGCCTCCCCGTAATCCTTCAGTGGTATCAGAGCTAAACTTGCTTAGTTCGGGTTTTAGATTAGATCTAGAACAAGTTTTGCGCACGGATTGATTAGATCAATCGGTTTTACGGGATCTGTTGAGGAGAGTTGATGGTAATTGTGTTCCTTGATAGTGTATCGGAACGGCGTAATGTGATTACATCGAAGCAGTTTCCATAGAACTCGGTTTGAGTCGGATTCGAGATGGCGTTCCTTGATAGTGTATCGGAACGGTATAATGTGATTATGCCGAAGCTATCTCGTAGTCCGACCTCCAAAGTCAGCTCGCGCCTACCCAAACCATCTCCCTTGATAGTGTATCGGGACGACATAATGTGATTATGCCGGTATGGTTTCCGTATGCGATTTCATAGATTGGATCTATGAAATAAGGGGACCGCCGTGTGCGCCCCCTTTATAGGTCGTCTCGGTACCGTATCTCTGCGATAGGTAGAAAACGTTTGCGCCTAACTTCTTTTTGCAGAGAATGCTTTGAGATGGTATGGCCCTATTGTATGTATGAGATGCATGTGATGCATGTAATATTCTTTCATATGTGCAATCCCTGTAATATTCTTTCTCATGTGCAATGCTTGTAATATTCTTTCACGACCTACGAGTCGATGTAATCTTCAATTATAGCTTCTATAGTAGTAGCTTACTTTGAAGAAAAACAAGCATCATGCACATTGGAAGATGGTGCCAAAGATGGAGATCCTCTGCGCCAACATGGAGATGGAGATCATCATGTGAAGGGGGCCATACTATTTCATTATATGCTATTCTACCTGCTTTCATATATGTGATATGTTTGTTTGATAGGATAGCATCCCTCACAAAATTAAGTAGTAATGATGCCCTTCCAAATGTTGCACTCGTCACGTTATGCTCGTCAATGGTTGGTCTACCAAAGCATAGTGACATTCTCTATCATAACACGAGAGGGTATATGTCGGACATATACAGCAGAACATTTGGTTGACTTAACAAGGCTATCAAAATAGTTTTGGTCCTTGGGGCATAGGTTGGCGCCGGGCATAGAGATGCCACACCAATAACAAGAGTCACATAGATATGTGATTAGCAAGGTGTTGCTTACCGATGTTATTAATCTTCTAGCGTGATGCCAAAGCTCACTAGAAATTAACTAACATGTGGATCTTGACCCAAACGTAACCTAGAGGGAAGGTGCCAAATACGTAATGGGAGTCTTTTGTTAAATTGTTTAACAATAGACATAGCATAAACATTGTGCTAAACTTTGCTTTTTCGTTGTAGAATAAATGGCAGCTAATACTACACCCAGTGCTTTTAATTTGTGATCTATTCTAAAGAAAGAGAAATTAAACGGAACAAACTTTATGGATTGGTATCGCAACTTGAGAATTGTTCTCAACCAAGAGCGTAAGGAGTACGTTGTTGAAGTACCTTATCCGGATGATTTGCCTAACAATGCTACGCAACTGCATGGAGAGCTTACGAGAAGCACACTAATGATGCCCTAGATATAAGCTGTCTCATGCTTGCTACAATGTCCATTGAGCTTCGAAGCAATATAAGAACAACGATGCTCACACTATTATTCAGGGAGCGTGTGGCATGTTTGAGAACCAAGCTCGGGCCGAGAGGTTCAACACCTCGAAGTCCTTGTTTGCGTGCAGCTTGTTGAGGGGAATCCCGTCATCCGCATGTGATAAAGATGATTGGCTATATCGAGAGTCTTGAGAAACTAGGTTTCCCTCTTAGCCAAGAGTTGGCTATTGATGTGATTCTCCAGTCGCTCCCTCCGAGCTTCGAGCCATTCATATTAAATTATCACATGAACAATATGGATAAAACCTTGGCTGAATTGCATGGGATGCTAAAGACAGTTGAGGAGAGTATCCAGAAAACGGTCATCATGTGATGATGATGCGAAGGCTAAGCACAAACCACTGTCAAGAAACTTTGCACCAAGAGGAAGTTAACTCCCGATGAGATCGCGAGTGCCTCTAATGCAAAGAAGGAAAAAAAGGGTCGGCGGCATCGGATGGCATTTGCTTCTATTGCAAGGAGACAGCCCTGGAAAAGGAACTACAAGAAGTACATGGAGGATCTCAAAAAGAAGCAAAGTACGACTTACGCTTCAGGTATTAATGTTATAGACATTAATCTTGCTACTTCACCTACGACTCTTGGGTATTTGATACCGGATCGTAGCTCATATTTGCAAATCGTTGCGGGAAATGAGAAGAAGTAGAGGCTTAAGAAGGGGCGAGGTGAACTGCGCGTCGGCAATGGAGCAAGCGTTGCTACAGTTGCTGTCGGCACAGTACCACTTCATCTACCTTCAGGATTAGTTTTGGAATTAAATAATTGTTATTGTGTTCCAACACTATATCAAAATGTTATTTCCGCTTCATGTTTGCAAGCGGAAGGATATGATTCTAGATCAATGGACAATGGTTGTTCAATATATCTCGAGATATGTTTTATTTTCATGCTTCATTGGTGAATGGATTATACATTTTGAATCTTGAAGCGTCTCCCATCTATAACATTAATACATAAAGGCAACTCTCTAATGATATAAACCCCACGTTTATATGGCATTGTCGCTTAGGCCATATAAATAAGAAACGCATGGAGAAGCTCCATAAGGATGGATTGCTTCACTCTTTTGATTTTGAATCATTTGAGACATGTGAGTCTTGTTTACTTGGTAAGATGACAAAGGCACCTTTCACGGGACACAGTGAGAGAGCAAGTGACTTGTTGGCACTCATACATACTGATGTATGTGGACCAATGAGCTCAACGGCCAGAGGTGGTTATCACTACTTCATTACCTTTACGATGACTTTAGTAGATATGGTTATATCTACTTAATGAGGCATAAGTCCGAATCCTTTGAAAAGTTCAAAGAATTCCAGAATGAAGTACATAATCATTTAGGGAAAAAATTAAGTTTCTACGATCGATCGTGGAGGGAATACTTGAGCCAAGAGTTTGGTAATCATTTGAAAGATTATGGAATTGTTCCACGTTGACTCCGCCAGAACTCCACAATGCAACGGAGTGTCCGAACGAAGAAATTGCACCTTGTTGGACATGGTGCGGTCGATGATGAGCCAAAGTGATCTTCGTTATCGTTCGGGATATGCTCTTGAAACATGCGCTCACACTAAATAGAGTTCCATCTAAGTCGGTTGAAAAGACACCATATGAGAGATATGGACAGGGCAACCCCCTAGTTTGTCTTTTCTCAAAATTTGGGGATGCGAAGCTTATGTAAAACGTTTACAGTCTGACAAGCTCACACCCAAATCTGACAAGTGCTTCTTTGTGGGATATCCTAAGGAAACTAAGGGATATTACTTTTATAATCGGGAACAAGGCAAAGTGTTTGTCACCCGACACGGTGTTTTCTTGGAGAAAGCGTTTCTTTCAAGAAGGGTTAGTGGGAGCAGGGTGCATCTTGAAGAAGTTCAAGAAATACTAGAAAATGTTTCGCGACCACGAACCACAACAAGAGGAGTGAAGTGTTGCGCCACCGGTTGTAGATACACCGCCCCACGGAGTCGAAAGATCACGTCGTGCGCCTGACAGGTACACAGGTGTGGAACAACGTGATATATTGTTGTTGGACAACGATGAACCTAAGACCTATGAGGAAGCGATGGTGGGACCCGATTCCAACAAGTGGCTTGGAGCCATGAAATCCAAAATAAAATCCATGTACGACAATCATGTTTGGAACTTGGTTGATCCACTGATGGTGTCAAAACCATTGAGTGTAAATGGGTTTTCAAGAAAAGGCCGATATGTATGGAAATGTTCACATCTAAAGGCGCGATTGGTGGCGAAAGGTTTTAAACAGATTCAAGGAGTTGATTATGATGAAACCTTCTCGCCCGTCGCAATGCTTAAATCTATTCGGATTATCCTAGCGATTGCTGCATATTTCGATTATGAGATATGGCAGATGGATGTCAAAACGGCTTTCCTAAATGGAAACCTAAGCGAGGATGTATACATGATACAACCTGAGGGTTTTGTCGATCCACAATCGTCTGGAAAGATATGCAAGCTACAGAAATCCATTTATGGATTGAAGCAAGCATCTCGGAGTTGGAATATTCGTTTTGATGAAGTAATCAAAGGGTTTGGTTTCATCAAAAATGAAGGAGGCCTGTGTTTACAAAAAGGTCAGCGGGAGCGCAATTGTATTTCTAATCTTATATGTGGATGACATATTGTTGATTGGAAATGATATCCCTATGCTAGAATCCGTCAAGTACTCATTGAAAAATAGTTTTTCCATGAAAGACTTAGGGGAGGCAAGCATACATATTGGGCATTAGATCTATAGAGCTAGATCCAAGAGGCTAATTGGATTAAGCCAAAGTACATACATTGACAATGTGTTGAAAAGGTTCAACATGCATGATTCCAAGAAAGGTTTCTTGCCCATGTCAAATGGCATTAATCTTAGCAAGAATCGGTGTCCTCGGACACATGATGAGCGGAATAAGATGGGTATGGTTCCATATGCTTCGGCAATTGGATCCATCATGTATGCCATGCTTTGTACACATCTAGATGTATAGTACGCTTTGAGTCCTACGAGCAGATACCAGTCGAGATCCAGGTGAAGGTCACTGGATGCCGTAAAGAATATCCTTAAGTACTTGAGAAGAACTAAGGATATGTTCCTAGTCTACGGAGGTGAAGAAGAGCTCGTTGTAAGTGGTTACACCGATGCTAGCTTCCAAACAGACAAGGATGATTACAGATCTTCTGGGTTCATGTTGCACGAAGAGGCGCGATCACTGGAAGAGTTCCAAGAAGGATACCGTTGCGACTCTACAACGGAGGCCGAGTACATTGCTGCTTCGAACCGCAAAGGAGGCTATTTGGATCAAGAAATTTGTTTCGAGCTTGGTGTGATGACTAGTGCGACTGGTCCAATGTCTCTCTATTGTGATAATAGTGGAGCCATTGCGCAAGCCAAGGAGCCGAGGTCACATCAAAAGTCCAAACATATACTTCGGCGATATCATCTCATCCGCGAGATAGTGGACGAGAGGTGATGTCAAGATATGCAAAGTGCACACGATCTCAACATAACCGATCCGCCGACAAAACCTCTCCCTCAAATGAAACATAAGGCGCACACAAGAGCAATGGGTATTAGATACTTACATGATTGACTCTTGTGCAAGTGGGAAACTTGATTAGTGATATGCCCTAGAGGCAACATGGAGATGTTGGATATCATGGTCAATGTTTATGTATAAATGAATAACGTGTTATTCGTTTCATGAATTAGACATCTTGTATTGATCAATAATTACGTGACTTATTTATGAGACTCTTTATGCATGAATCTATTTCTAAATGATCCACGATCGATGTCATATTATTGGAACAAGTATGACTCTAAGATCGGCATGTTTATTGATTGGTGATCATGTCTCATAGATCATGCGTATGGAGATACCAAATCAATAAACACGGACACATGTGTTGGAGAACACATTGTTGGATAGACCCACCATGAGACACTACAGAATCAATGTGCCATTAGTTGGTCTCAAGTAGTGTTCGTGCAAAGTCCTTAGACCCGATATCATCATGGATTCCAACATGTGTAGTAGCCTACTTTGGGACTACCAAACACTATTCCGTAATCGGGTAGTTATGAAAATAGTTTTCGGGTTTGCTATGAAACATGGAGTGGGATGTGAGTGATCAAGATGGAATTTGCCCCTCCTTTGGAGAGAAATCTCTGCGCCCGAGGTAATTGATTATGGAAATGAATGACCATGCTAAGTTGATTGAAGAGTCAATCAACGGAGATAATCCAATACGGTTCGACGAATGGTTAAGCTATTGAAGGGATGGCACACATCTTGCCTATAGCTTAATTGGTATCGTGAGGCAAAGGGATTTGTGTACACATTACAGATTCGAGCTAATATTATATTCTTGTATGCTATGGTGTCAATATGTGCTGCTAGGCGCCGCTGTTGACAAATCGGCTGAGTTAGACTCGAGCCGGAACCAAGTATACCTGAACCTACAGGGTCGCACACTTAAGGGGATAGAATAGATATTCGAGTTGGACTCGGATACGGCTCGATCGGATAGGGATCCGATCGAATAGAGTCCTATGGGCCTACGACGTATGGGCGGCCAACTCTATGAGATTCGGATGGGATCTGATTCAAAATAGAGTCCTGATCGGCCAATAGTCCCAGTCGGCCAACTCTATATAAAGGGGCGAGGGGTGGAGAGTTGCGGTATTGAACTGCATTGCGTCGAGATCAATCTCCATAGAAACCCTCCCCACTTTCGAGCCAAACCCTAGCCTTGCATCTTATGCTAGCACACGGGTGTTCGGCGTTCTGTCCCCGAACGTGTGGATACCGGTAGAGGCGCTGCTACGTTGCGGCACTATTGATCGGCTACGAATCGGCTACAATCGGAGCGAGGCGGCTACGGCAGATCGGCGACGCAAGCGCGGCTGCGGCGGATCGATCGGCTTTCGTGGAATCGGTTGAGGTCGAGCGCATCGGAGCGAGGCACTAGAACGCGGTCGGACGACTCGGATCGGCTGCGGCATCGGCGAATCGGCTGATTGGTGAATCGGCTATCCCCGGGAATCGGCTGTCATCGGCCAACACTATTCTAGATCGGATAGCCCTGATTGGCTAGTCCGCTGCACTCTACACCAATCGGTAACGATCTATCAGTCCTTACTTGCAAGTGTTCCTGGTTTGCGCGGTAGAAAAGTTTTGTTTTATGCTACCGTAGCCTCTGCGTAACCCTTCACTCTCGTATAACCAAGCGAACCAGACCATGGTTTCGCCCCCACTCCCGTTCCTGGGCCGTGGGCAGCCTCCCCGAGTACCGTGGTGAATCCGGCAGCCCAGCAACCGGTAAGGCCCCGGCCGATTGCAACTCCATCACGCTCACCCTTGCCAGGGTTCGTCGACTAGGAAAGGCTACACTACATATCCCACCATTGCCCATTCTGGCTTGTGGTTTGTACGGTAATTCTTCCGAGGTTTCCCGTGAACCGGTCCTTAAATTCCATGGGCACCACTATCAAAACCACATCGCCCACAGCCCACCATTTGTCATGTTTTAGTCATTAGTCCTGTCCACAAAGTCCTCGGATTATATCTTTCATTTCGTGTGTCCAAAATAATGTCGTCTAGATGAAAAGACCCATTGAGTGTGGTAGTGAGTCTAAGCAGGTCTAGGCATAACCTAGACCTATAAACTAGTCATATTGTTTCCCAAGTTTATCAAAGGTTTAGGGTGGCAAGCCTAGGGCTTAATCCTAACCATACGGTGTAATATTCCCCATAAGATGACATTTCAAAATAAATGCAGTTTAGTAGAATAAATAGGGTTTTTTAGCAAAAGGGGAACAATATTATCAAAAATATAGCATGACTTGCCTTGCTATTCGAGCTGAGGAAACTCCTCAATGACTTCAAAGTACACGGGATCAGAGGAACTACCCGGATCTACACGACAAACAAGGCACTTCAACAAATAGGCTGGAAAAGCTACTGAAACATGTAACAAAACCATTTTTAATGGATTCTTGGCATTTTTATGAATTTAATGAAATTTTAGTGGGCTTAACGGAGCTTGGATTGAAAAGATATGAATTTTAGAAGATTAATTGTGTTTTTACTAAAACAGGAAAAATCCTTAATGTTTTATTGTGCAATAAATCCCGGAATTGCGTCAGCGCTAGGGCTGTCGTCAGTGGCGGCGTCATCGGCTGCGGGAGCACCGGTCCACGGTGGACCGGGTCCACGGGCCGAGAGGGCGGTGCACCACGTGGCACACACATGGCGTCGACGCGGCGGCCACACAGCGTGCCACACGGGCAGGTACGGCGGACGGCTCCAAGCTGCCATGGCAGATCGGATGGCCGGGAGAGGGGCGCTGGTGGCGCGGTCGGCCGGCTACGGTGCACGGTGGCAAGAGACCAGCCGGCGCCATCCGGGCGGCGGCGTGGGCGGTGGGATGCCGCGGCTCACGCGTGCACTCGGGAGCGGCGGCGCGTGCTCGGGCCAAGAAGGGAAAGGGAGGAGCGGCTCACGCGGGTGCCGGAGCCGAGAGAAGACGACGGCGTGGACGGTGAGGGAGACGGTGGCAATGGGAAGGGGCAGCCGAGGGAGCTCGAGCGTCGGGGATGGAGATGGAGGCAGCGGCGAGGTCCGGGATGACTCGGGACGGCGGGGAATCGCGGCCGCAGGCCGGCAGAGGACGGTGAAGCTTGGGCACATGGTACGGGAGTGAGAGATAGAGTGGGGAGCTCGGGGAGCACGGTGGCCGGCTTTTAAAGGGGATGGGGAGGTCGGTGGCAGCCGAGATAGGGGGGATTTACTCGCCGCAGTAAAGAGGGAGGGATTTTGGGGAAAATAATGGCCGGCGATTAACTCCGGCCATTTAGGGTGATTAAGGGCGGTGGGAGAGACGGGGAGTTAGGGCGAGGCCTTAAGGGCGTAGGGGAAAGGCGGGCGGCCGAGATCCGCACGGGGGAGGGGCGGCGCAAATGGCGGCGGGCGGCCGGAGGTAGGGGATGGGCCTGACTTGTGGGCCCCACCTGTCAGTTTCTCCGGAAGAAGGGGGAGGCGAGGTGGACTTATTTCGCGGGCGCGAGGGGAAACGGGTCGTGGACTTCGGCCGACCCACGGGAGAGCGAGGGAGAGAGGCGCAGGCGCGGGAAGGACTGGGTCGGCGGCTCGAGCCGGCGACCCAAGGCCGAATGGGCGGGAAAAGTACGGGAGGAGAGAGAAAAGCATTTCCGGGATTTATTAATTCTCATTTTGATTTTAATTGGTTAAAAAATTATTTCTAGTGCTCTAAAAATTCCACTAAAAATCATGTTAGTGTATTTTGATTTGTAGAATTTAGGAAAAATCCTACCATGCCATTTCCATTTAGATTTTTGATTTTAAAATTATTTATTTGCTTCAGGTTTAATTTCCAGCTATTTTCTTTTGTGATTTTTTCTTTAGGATTTTAAATGAGGAAAACACCTCAGGGTGTGACAGGTTCGTCACGCAGAAGTGCGAACACAAGGTTATCAGTGATGATATTGGCCCCAACAATGAGATTATAAATGTGGAGATTATGGCAATCGGATATCCACATGGCAAGCTTATCCGACTGGAAATAGGGATAGGTTGCGCCTGCCAAACCTATGACTTGGGTATTATGTTGCTAATGAGATAAGGCAACGGCTCGTAGTCACGGTTTGGTAAGATTGAGGAAACTGACTTAGAGTAAGATAGGGTTTCCGAGTTGTAAGCCCGCCTCCCAAGGCTATATAAGGGGGGTAAGGGGCGTCCCTTGAGGGATATCAGAAGTTAGATCAGCTTTAGATTCATAAGCAAGAGCTTTCAACCTTAGGAACAACAGATCTTGAGATCAATATACACTCGGTGGATCGAATCCCCAAAACAGGAGTAAGGTATTACCTCACGAGAGGGCCTGAACCTGTCTAAATCCTTGTTTTCCACCTAACCCATTGTGCTTGGCGATCTTGACTGCACCCCCAAAATTCTATTGCCGAAACCAAGTTTCGACAATAAAGGACCTTAACCAGAGTTCCCATTATGTTGCAATGAATTGTTGACGAAGGTGAACTAATCCAAATTTTATCGGACGACAGCTCACACTCCTCCAACTATTCATGGCTTATAATGGACATTAGCCCCTTCATGGTCTCCCTAAGGAATTTATCCTCGAGAGACACAGAAGGAGAAACTGGAACTGGTGGTCACTTTTTGCATAAGAAATTCGAGGTGTTTCCATAATCTTCAAAAAGATCATCCTCGAATATGAAAGGATACTCCAAAAGGTTGAATTTCTTCCTCCTTCGGTGTTTCTAGTTCGGGTGAGGATTCTATAGCCAGATCTTTATATGTGAAAGGTAAAGGATCGGATTCGGCTTGAGAATGGTCCTCATCGCTTGCCTTAACTTCTTTCGGCTGTGGTTCACAATATTCTTCGACGAAGGAGGTGTTGTCTAAGATATGATTAGGATTTCCCTTCCTTCCGCTGGAGTTATATGTGAGAAAGAACCGCCGGCTGCGATGTCAAGGTATAGGGTACATTCCTTGCCAAGACCTGACCAAAAATGTTCCAACAACACATGGTCGGGTAAAGACAAGTCAGGGTCGGATTTGGATTAGAGTTAGAACCTAGCCAAGGCTGGACCTATAGTCTCCTTATTCTGCTGAAAGCGGAGAAGTTCTACTCGTAGAGATGTGATATGGGTTAGCAGGAAGAAAGCGAGACAAAATTTGTCTCTGAGTTCTTCCAACTCACCATTTGCTTTCTCTATGATAAGAGTGTACCATTGCTTCGCCCTTTCGGTAAGCGAAAAGGGAAACAATTTCCACTTCAAAGTTCTTTGTGTCATGCCTGGAATAATCAAGCATGAACACAATTGCTCGAACTCTTACAGATGATGGTATGGGATTTCATTATCACGCCCAGAGAAGGATCGCTCCTGAACCATGTCTATAAAGCTAGAGCGGAGTTCATAGCCAAATAAAAGAATTGGCTCAGAAAAAGATGGTGGCACATAGAACTCGCCCTTTGGAGCGGTAGACTTTGGATAGATTGCTCCATAATCTAAAAAGCGAAAATAAAAAGATACAAGGACGATTTAGGCTCTAGGATAAAATAGCAACCGTTCCCCAGCAACGGTGTTAGAAATGCTTATTGGTATTTCTTACGACCACAGATAAAATCTGCAAGTGCACAAAATACCGCTGCAGCACTTCACCACGGAGTATTCCAAGGGTATCGAATTCATGAGGAACGCTGTGGATTATCAAAGGTCAAATTCATCCAAGGACACCAAGAATAGGTAGGCGGGGGTATAGAGAGGATTTCTATGGTTGTGGCTCTAGATAGTTGGTAATTGCTTTACTTTAATTACTTACTTCGAGCGCCGGCTTACACTCGGTCTGCCGAGTGACTCCGGCCTACAGCTCTACGACGTACCCGAACGTGGACGATTACAAAGGACGGACAGGGCTATCACTACCTGCCGCCTACCTCTACAACCCGTGGATTACACGGCAAACAAAGGTAAACTCTAGCCTAGGCACCATGTCTACGCTATCGAATACTACTCTAGTCTCGGCAAGAAAACCAGTCTTCATCAAGGGTCTTAGACTAGAGCATGTACAAATGGACGATGATCCCGTAAGTAAATACAGTAAAGTAATCACTCAATGTAAAGTATAGCAACCATAGTAAATCACGAACACTTACTTTATTAGAAGCATCCGTCGAGGTACAAAGTGCCAAGATTCCCGGCATTCCTCCGGACTACCCCTAACTCTCTGACCTATTTTCTAAGCACTAGAGACTTAGCACTATGCCTTTGGAGTGGAGCTTTGATCTTCTTCAGGTGTGTCTTGAATGGAGTGAGGTGACCTCCTTATATAGCTTCATATGGCGGTTTGGAGTCGGTTTGTAACCACATGTTGACGCCAAATCCGTACCGCTAAAAATGTGTAGACGCCAAATCACATGCTGGCCTAGGAAATCTATTTAGCTCCGGTGCAAGTCCTAAAATCGATGAAGCATGGGTATGCCAGTCAGTTTGATCCTGCCACTGACAAGATATACAAAGCAGAGAAACATAAAGCATATCGGCTGATAGGCCGATAGCCAAAACAGTCGATCAACCGATAGGCCGATGGCACGATCCCAGCCCATGCTGATACGAGCCGATGCAGTTAGGGTTTTAATCCATTAGCTGTGTGCTGAGCAAACTTCTATATAAAGGCAATCGGCTGACGATAACATGATAATATAACAATGTAATATAGCACAAACCAATCATATGATAAAATTGACTTTGATCTGAAGGTTGAAGCACACATCGGCTGGAGGTCCGATGGCATAAAATCCAAGTGATTGGAAACCTTTGCTGCAATTGGCTAAAACTAACTTGTACATAATCCTCAGGCTGGTGGACCAAGTCCATTGTGCGCCGCTTCCCCTTTGCGCCACTGACCCATGGGCCCCGCCTGTCAGCGCTGCCGCCCACCGGTCGGGTGACGTCAGCCCTAGCCGGCACTTGCGCCATAAATTGCTTTTCTCTTTTTTTTAATTAGTAAATCACATAAGCTTGTAAAATTCATAGAAAATTCATCTGAACTCCATTTGAATATGTTCAAGTTGCAGTGGACTCATAATAATGTCTAGAACACATTAAAAATAGTTTAATTGTCTGTTTCAGTAGTCTTATAGACTGTTTTTGTTGTGCTTTGATTGTCGACTAGATTCCGGTTCCGTAGACGCTCCAGTTTATTTTGAAGTAGTAGTAGAAGTTCAGCAGGAGCAAGACCAAGGCAAGTCATGTACCTTTTGATCATGTTGTACCTATTTTACAAATTATTCTTGCTTTATCTATTAAATTGCATTGTTTTGTAACGTCATCGAGACGGGACCTATAGTACTCAGCCTAGGTCATTTACCATGTTTCATTTATTGATTGGGAACTAATATGACTAGATATAGGGTTAGGACATGCTTAGCCCGCTTAGTACAACTAGATCATTAATGGGAGAAGTATGTTACTAGTTTTTATTCACATGAAATGATGGTCTCAGCCCTGAGATACTTTGGTACAGGATAATTGATAAATAAAATATGACCAAATGGTAGGCTGTGGGTGCACGGTTTTGCTAGACGCACCCATGGCAGTTAAGGACCGGTTCGCAGGAAACCCTGAAAGAATTATTAGTGCGTACCACAAACCAACATGGACAACGGCTAGGCTTGTAGTGTAGCTTTTCCTGGCTGACGAATCTAGGCAAGGGTGGGCGTGATGGAGTTTGGATGGACCGGGAAAGGTCTATGTGACTTCCAAATTCACCTAGGCACGAGAGGGGGTTGCCTACCTTGGATATAAAGGTAGGGGCGAAACCTGAGGTGTGGTGTCGCTTGGTCAGGGAGGGTTATGCGAATGGTCCTGTCACAGACCCCTTTTCGATAGGTCGTGGTGGCATGTCGACGCACGGGAACGTGTTGTGGGGCTGTGTCTTGTGGGTACAGACGTACACCTCTTATTAGAGTTAGATTCACCATGATTAGTCCCATTGATAATAATTTGGTTAAATGGAACTGGTTAGAGTAGTTGGATGGATTAGTTCTGACTCAACATGGTGTAATGTTGAGCAGAGATGATTAATTTTGATTAATTAAATTTAATCACTATTTTACCGCTTTCAACTTAAGCTTGTGAAATGCCTGCTTTATGCAAAAGTTAACCCTTAGCCTTCCCTTGAATCTATCCTGCATCATACCTTCCTTTGGTATGACTTGCTGAGTACTATGGAATGTACTCAGTCTTGCTTCCTTTCCCCCACCTCAGAGGTGGAGGATGAAGCTACAGATGAGTTCGTCGATGAGTAGGCTTTTCACTGCAGTCAAGGGATGCCTGTGGAGTGGAGTCTCCGCGCTGCAAGCATCGAAGCTTAGTTTAATAAGTTTATTTTTCCTTTTTTCGCTGCATTATAAGACTTTTATATGTTTTTAAGATGTGGATCTGTATGTATAATTTGTCATTTGTGTACCCCTGGCTGGTCCTGGATAGGGAATTTAATACACACTCAGCTTCGGAAATTCTGGAAGGAATTTCTGGGCGTGACAACATCTCACCCACAAACTGATGGATAGATCGAGATAGTGAATTGCACATTATCCATGATGTTGCGAGCTATTTTGAAGAAAAATTTGAAGATGTAGGAAGACTGTTTGCCTCATGCGGAACACTACACCACCAAGGCAAGTCCATTCAACATAGTGTATGGATTCAATCCCCATGCTCCTATTTATATTTTGCCTTTACCTACTAGTGAACAAATGCATAATCATGCTAAGGGACGTGCAGATTTTATTTTAAAACTACATGAAACTACTAAGGCTCATATTGAAAAGATGAATGACACATATAGAATTGATGGTAGTAAAGGTAGAAAGTAAGTTAAACTTGAACCGGGTGATTAGTGTGGTTGCACTTGAGAAGATTAATGACAATGTATATAAATTTGAATTGCCTCTCGAGCTTGGGGTTAGTCCCATATTTAATATTTCAGATTTGATGCAATATTTGGGAGAAGAAGATGAGCTTGAGTCGAGGACGACACCAATTCAACACGGGGGATGATTGTTGATGAGAAATTTCTCTCACGCGCTGGCCTGGGAGATTTGCTTAACTCCAGTGCAGGTCCTTCTCGGCTACCTATGCTGTACAAGGCGTGCCAGTTGGTTTGATCTGTTAACCAACAAGAAAAATAAAGATATATGCGTTAAGTGTTAACTTAGATCCCACTGGATCGGCTACAATAGTCAATTTACATATATATGCTATCCCGAAGTGTATTTAAACCAAGTGACTAGAATAGATCGGCTGTGCCGAGACAGTATTAGCCACTTAATCTAAATATACAATGGGATAATAGATATATGCTTTAACAATCTAGCCGATGTCGTAAGTCCAACTGTAAATCGACTAATACTCCGATTTATCTTATGAAAAGATATTGATCTGAGCTAAATGCGCTAAACTTAGATCAGTCAGCTATCGGTTATAGCTGACAAACTGATTCTGGCTTAGGGCATTTAACTAGAGCAAGATCTTAATATAAAAGGCGGTTTAAATAAACTTGATAGCAAATATCGAAAGAATACTAAAATAGATAAGGCCGGCTGAAACCCCGGCACTGTCTCTAAATATATGCATCTAGCTGAATAGATCATAAAAGCTCTAAAAACGACTTAATAGATCAAATACTGATGCAGCATTAAGTATAAAAAGAACAGTCTGATCTACTGTAGCTGATGTAAATACATTGAGACGGTGGATATCACATATAATCTAGGCCAACCTTTAGATCTAGCTCTATTGGCTGCCGATTCCTGACAGAAACGAGTTGATGTCGAGATAGATCTAAAGGTTGTTCTAGATTATGTGTGGTATATGATAACTAGCGCAGCATAAATCATCGAATTTAGAGTGTCATAGCGATGGAAGCACTAAATTCGACGAGATACACCACTAAATGACAAACATTTACCTTAACTTGGGGATCAAAACGATGCAGCCGAAAGCCGGATCAGTTGTTCGTCTGAAGAAAAAGGAGGCGATGCACCGAAGGTTGTATTGATTGTGAGAATTTCTAATTACAAGGATCTTGGGTCCTATTTATACCCAAGAATAACATTATCTGTACAGACCCTGGACTTTGTCTAAACTACTATTTAAAATATGACAATATCCCGAAAAGGACCCATGCCGCATCACAATAAAACAATCTAAACACACCCCTAATTTATAGATACAATTGCCGTTACACGACTCTATCCATAGATGGCAATATCTTTTAACGCGCAATTTGGGAACCGAATCTTTATTTATCTTCAACCACTTTCATCAGAAATGGTTTTATCCTCTCTTCTGTCCCAACATCGGCTATCGGCTATCCTTGTCCGATCTAACCCTAGTCGATTGACCTCGTAGCCGATCGCACCGCAGCCGATTCGACCTCTGTTCTTCCAATCCGATTCTGTCTCTGTCTCGGCAAGGATTTAGGGATTTGGTTACCAAATTTAGTCGTTAACACATGCCCCCAAGTCCGTGATAAGATAATATCATGGATTTGCTGCTTTTCCAAATTCCTGCTTTTTCCGACCGACACCGTTTTGGCTACACAAAAATATCCTTCAAATACCGCCTTCGCGGCCACCGCACGTATCACATTACCACAAACCAACAGCCACTTCAACAACCCTTGAGCTCTCCAGCAACCTCCTCGGCGAACTCAGCAACCTCGGCGACCTCGGTGACCTCAGCGATCTCGTCTTCCCCGGCGAACCCTAAGAAGCACCAGTCACCAACAATGGCTTCTTCGAGCGTCCACTCCGAGGCAACCCAGACGGAATACCCAGAGGTAAGTCTCATCGGCTATCACCCTTTATTCTGCACAATTTGGCCTTCATTTTTCATAACCTTGTCTTTCCATCCTTCAAACAACACCATCTTGGCCATCAAATTGCAATCCCAGACCTCACCAGCCCATACCAGGTTTTATTAGGGCCAAACAGCAACATAGACCCCAATGAGCTTACCAATGCCAAAACGAACAGAGTCCCTTTCAGATTCTCTATTCCCAACCTAGCTTATTGGTCTAGTGCCTTCAAATCCTAGCCTTCAACAGATAAGACTTGGCCAGCTTGGTACTCACGGATGTCGGCTAGGCTGCAGACCCACTGGACTGAGATAGGGATAAACCAATGCCTAGCCCTGACAATAGCCGATATTTCAAAGGATGAACCTCTCTTATCGGCTGCCACCTATTTCTAGTCGGATACGCTAAATGTGTTCCTTTTTAGGCAGGGGCTGATGACACCAACCCTCATGGACATAGTAATGATCACAGGGTTGGACATAACATGCAGAGTCGACCCAATCGGCCTCAATATCAAGTGCTCTCATAACTTCAAGACCAAAAGCATAGGGGGTTGGAGTGGATTATTTCCATGAATATGAAGGACGGCCCAATCACTAAGAGAGAACACACTGCCTTTTTGTTGATGTGGCTAGAGAAGTATATCTTCTGTAGGTCGAGCTGTGGGCCGACGAGCAACTGGCAACATGTAGCGGAAGCCCTAGTGAGCAAGAAGCAAGTATCTCTGGGGAAATATTTGCTCGATTATTTATACCAAATGTTAAGCAGTGCATCGGCTCGGCTAGCCTCTCAACAAGCTGTCAACACAGGAGGGC
This sequence comes from Oryza australiensis, assembly GCA_019925245.2. Lineage (NCBI taxonomy): Eukaryota > Viridiplantae > Streptophyta > Magnoliopsida > Poales > Poaceae > Oryza > Oryza australiensis. The sequence goes on from JAIFGZ020000833.1 coordinate 429,420, forward strand.
CCTGGTGGCTGCTACAACTATGGTTAAACCTTCATCTCCATCGGGTTGCAGACTAACCATCCCCACTAGAGGCTGATTTCCCTTTAATCGAGCCGAGGTTCGAAGATGATGAAGAAGTAACGACCCGCCGATGCTTATCTTATGGGGAGGTAGTAGCAACCTATCCCAGATCCAAACTGACAGCTGATCAGTTCAAGGATTGGTTTGGCAACTTGTACAGCGGCTTCCCAAGCACCTCAAGGATATGGTTTCCTTATACAGACTTTGAGAAATTTGAACTCCCAGATGATCTTCGGCTAGATGAACTCAATTCTGAAAGCTATGACAAGCCGAGGGAAATCTATACATCGGCTATCACACCCTGCATACTTCCAGTCGGCATCCACCAAGGACGCAATGTTCAAAAGTCCTACGAATTTTATCATCCGATGGTGGCCGCAAGGCAACTTGGTATGGGTCAACTGTCGATCGGCCTGTATTACACAGACAAGATCCAGACCAGAGGCAAGATCAAGGGTGACATCATGATGAATTGGCTGCTCAACGTACATGGCCCCCCTCTAGGCAGTATTGACAATATTGATCTGGCAGTGCGAAGGACGTCGATCTTCAGTCGATGGTGAAATGAATGGAAGGAGCACTTGTTCCACCAGTCGGCTTCTATGTATCTGACCATCATCGATCCAGAGATGAACCTATCAGTAAGTATCCTTCTCCTTATCTTAGTCCCTGTTTTTCTTTCAACCCCTCTCTACATTATCGGTTGATCATGCTTCCTTTCTTTGCAGACAATTGACTCCTCTCCTCCGCACCTAAGAAATATAGGAGTGGCCATCCAATACGCCCCTGGGCTATTATCTGGCGGCGACGGGCTGGCCCCATCCATCATCGGCTATCATGCACCGAAAGTGGGCACTTTGCTCCACGGCCAGACCCATGCGCCGCTGCATCGGCAAAAAAGGGTGGCGCCATCGGCTACGGCTACTCTAGCTGCAGAGAAAAAGAAGCGTGCTTCAAAGAAGCCGAAGACAACTCTAGCCGATGACTTGCCCCCAGTCGATCCAGACGTGGATGCGGCCCTCGAAGAAGAAGTGAGGGACGAGGAAATGGAGGAAGCCGTCAACGCTGCCGCAGCCGAATCAAGTTCCTCCGATAAGCAGGCCCAAACTCCATCGGGCGATCAAGCCACCGAACAAACTCCAAGCCCTCCGAGACGCATCCCACGTCTTCAGCAGGTAAGTGTTTTTACTGCTCAATCCCGCCATCTTTCACCTTTTCATGTTGCAACTTATCGGCTTTTGGCGTCCATAGGTCAAGAAGTTAGCCACAAGGAAGAAAACGGCTCCCCTCCCTCGGTAAGCTCAATCCTCATTTCTTTCTCTCTAGCTCAGCCAAATTTTTAACTCATATTTCCTTCTTACAGCCTCCTCGCGCTCCAACATCTGCCCCCCGTGCATCGACGGAGCCCACGCCGACGGTCGCGCACGCCGATGATGCTGAGGACGTGGCTACGTCAGTTCCAGCTGTCCGAGTAAGTCTCACTCAACTTTACAAATCGGCTTGTTAGTTATGTTGGCTCTCTAACCAATTTCCAATCTTGCAGCCTGTAGCCGATCTCCTGGACTTTCACTTATCAGAATTTCTTGATCCCGACGAGAGCGTTGACAAGGCCGTGGTCGTATCAGACAATGATCTACAAGCCACCTTGTCGGACATAGCCAAACGGCTGAGTGCTCTCTGGACTTATTGGTCACCGATTGCGGTTCCATCTGTAGTCGGTTCGAAGACATTCAAGATAGGCTACCGGACCAGCTGGCTGACACCATCGCGCCAGCTACCTTCTTGGAGGCGCATCGGCACAAGCTTGAACGAGCCAAACAAAGGATAGCTGATCGTCGTGAGAACAAGGCCCTATAAGCTACTATCAAGGCCAGCCAGCAAGACATCACTACCGAAAAGGCCAAATTCGATGCTCTAAAGACCGAGCCGATTGTCGAACTTGATCGGCTTCGCAAACGCCGGGAGGAGCTGATAGCCGAGCTTGCCAAGATTGATGCCGACATCATGGTCAAAGAACAACGCGTGGCTGGCCTGCCGAAGGAGAGAGAGGACCAACGAGCAAAGATCAAGGCAGCCTTGTCAAATCTATCGAACATGGCCAAGGCAATGAAGCCGATCCCGGGGAGCGATACAGCCGACGCAAGGGCCATAGAAGAAATAGACATGATCCGCCGCTGGGCAATATCGGCCATGAAGATTTCCTCAAGCGCTGAACTGGTTGTAATAGTTAGGGAAGGCCTTGTAAACCTTGTAATCTAACTATCACTTGTAATTGGCTTACACTGTCTGCCTTTTGTAATCGGCCAACATTGTCTCTTGATTCACTTGATCCCTACTTAATGCATGTTTTCCGATCACATTAAACTTTTGAAGACATGAAAAATTTCAAAAAATTCGCTCCGTCTCCTCGATATCATATTGTTTTGTATATGCATATGCCCCCTAATTTTGTTGATGTCTTTGATGTCGACGAAATTAGGAACTTAACACACTTGCGTCTTGTTGTCGTGACCGTCGGCCATCACCAGCCGATCATAGGGAACTAGGGGAAAAACTTGGCTTGAAAATGACGTAAAGGCGATGCGTGCGTTACAACGTATCGGCTAGCACGCATCGGCTGAACAAACAGAGCCGAATCATGAGTTGATCCACACACTTGGGTAGTATTTTTTTTAAATATTTTCCATTTAGAGCCCTTCCAAACACTTCTCCATCCAACCCTTCTAGCATGTAGGCTCCTTTAGAGACGCATTGTGGATCTTGGAAGGCCCTTCCCAATTTGGTGACCACTTGCCGAATTTATTATCTCTTGTTCCTATCGGCAATATCAGTTTCCAAACGAGTTGGCCCTCTTCAAAAGACTTGGGCACAACTTTTTTATTGTAATGACGGGCTACTCGTTCCTTATCCCTTGTTACCTTTTCCAAGGCCCTCACCCGTGATAAAACTAGGTCCTTCGATTCGTTTACCATCAGGTGATAGTAATCATTGGCTGTGAGCTGATCTTGTAGCTGAACTCGTCTCGAGCCGATGATATATTCCCATGGCAGCACTGCCTCGTGCCCATAGACCAACTTGTATGGAGGGACATGGATAGATCCGTGGCATGCCATCCGATATGCCTAGAGTGATTCGGCTAATTGGCTATGCCATTGCTTAGGGTACTTAGAGATCTTCCTCTTTATTAGTTTGATTAAACTTTTGTTTGAGGCCTCTGCTTGCCCGTTAGCCTGTGCATAGTATGGTGAAGAATTAAGTAATTTAATCCCCATGCCGTCAGCAAACCGAACAAACTCGTCCGATATGAAGATAGATCCATGGTTTGTTGTTATTGTTTGTGGGACGCCAAATCGGTAGATAATGTGCTCTTTAACAAACTCGATTGCGTCCCTAGAGTCGACCTTTTTCAAAGGAATTGCCTCCACCCATTTTGTAAAATAATCTGTTGCCACCAGAATGAATTTATGCCCTTTGCTTGAGGGTGGATTGATCTGGCCGATCATGTCAATGCCCCATCCTCTGAACGGCCAAGGCTTTATGATTGGGTTCACGGCTGATGCTGGTGCTCTTTGCACGGTGCTGAATTTCTGACAATCCTGATAGCCTTTATAATACTTGAAACAGTCCTCCAGCATCGTCGGCAAAAAATATCCTGCTCTCCAAAGCAACCACTTCATCTTGTGAGCCGATTGATGCGTGCCGCATATCCCATCATGCACTTCTTCAATAGCCACTTTTGCTTGATCGGCACCAAGACACTTGAGCAGCACACCATCAATCGTCCGATAGTAGAGATCTTCATCGAGCAAAACATATCTTAAGGCTTTGTATCGCAATTTCCTTGAACCTGATTTAGAGGGGTTCTGTAAATAGCTGTAGACCTCAAACCTCCAACCATTGGCTGTCATTGCAGCGACTTCTATCCCAACTTCTTTTATCATCGGCCTGTAGCCTCATGCACCTTGAGCTAAATCATTAGATTATGTATTATGCTCTCTGGGGATGTGTTTCAGTGTAACTAGCCAAAAGCTATCCATCAATTCTTGGCATTGTTGATAGTAGACCATCAGCGCATCATTTCTGCATTCATACTCCCCCTAACAACTGGCTGATGACCAATAGTGAATCCCCCATTATCTCTATGGCGTCGGCTTCAACTTCTTTGAGAAGATGCAATCACTTGAGTACTGCTTCGTATTCGGCTTGATTGTTTGTAGCATGGGGGTCGATAGAAAAAGCAAATTCAAAACTTGCCCCCTAGGCGAAATAATGACCAAGCCGATACCGCAGCCGTTGGTGCACACCGAGCCATCAAATGTCAATGTCCAAGGCATAATTTCGATTGAGCCGATTGAGCCATCTCTATGCTCCACGATAAAATTGGCTATAGCTTACCCTTTAACTGCCCTTGGTGCTTGATACCTTAGGTCAAATTCGATCAAGGCAAAAATCCACTTTCATGACGTCCGCTTTACATATTATTATGCACTCGTTGGTAGCAGATAATGCCTTAACTTTGTGCATGAAAAATATAGGCACAGGCATAGTTTCTCTACTGGTGAATACCTTGTCTCCGCGTCCAACAGCCGTCGGTTGAGATAGAAGATAGCTTTTTCTTTGCCTTCAACCTCTTGGATTAGGACTGAGCCGATCGACTTGTCATCGGCTGACAAGTAAAGCTTGAACGGTATTCCCTTTCGTGGAGAAATTAGAACTGGAGGCGAGCTTAAATCATTCTTGATATTGTCTAAGGCCTTTTGCTGCTCAGCCCCCCATGTGAATGCTTGATTGGCTTTAAGCCGAAGCAATGGTGTGAACGGCTCCATCTTCTCTGAAAGATTGGCTGTGAACCGCCTGATGAAGTTGATTTTGCCGATCAATGATTGAAGCTGCTTCTTGTCCTCCGGAGGTTGTATCATCTTGATAGCATTGATGCTTCTTGGTGTAACCTCAATTCCTCTTTCATGGACAAGAAACCCTAGGAATTGCCCGGCTGACACGCTGAACGCGCATTTCAACGGGTTCATCTTCAAGCCATATTTTCTTGTCTGCTCCAGAACTTGCTTTAGATCGGCTATGTGGTCCTCTACCTCCCCGGACTTGACAACGACATCGTCGATGTAGATCTCTACCAGGGAGCCAATCATGTCATGAAAGATATAGTTCATTGCCCATTGATATGTTGCCCCGGCATTTTTTAGCCCAAACGTCATAACGACCCAATCATACAAGCCGATCGCCCTAGGACATTGAAAGGCAGTTTTGTGAATGTCCTCTTCGGCCATGAAGATTTGATTGTAACCTGCATTGCCATCCATAAAGCTAATGATTTTGTGGCCTGATGCAGCGTCCACGAGCAAATCGGCTATAGGAATTGGGTATTCGTCTTTGAGGGTAGCCTTGTTTTAAGTCTCTGAAATCGATGCATACCCTAAGTTTGCCGTTCTTTTTCAATATTGGGACAATGTTTCAGACCCACTCGGCGTGTTGGCAACGCCGAGTAAATCCAACATCATATAGCTGAGTTATTTCGGCTTTGATCGCATCATACATATCGGCTTTGAACCTCCTAGGAGGTTGTTTGAACGGCCGATAGCCTGCCTTGATCAGCAGCTGATGAACTACTATGGATCGGCTAAGACCAGGCATCTCGAAGTACTCCCAAGCAAAACAATATTTATATTCTTTTAATAAATCAATAAGCTGGGATCTACAATGAGAAGACAAATTTTTGCCGATATACGTCGGCCTAGGCCTGTCACCAGAGCTTATGGATATTTCTTCTAACTCATCGGCCGACGTAAAACCTTGTCCTAGCTTGCCATCGTCTTCGTCCACGGTGTCCATGCCATAGACGTTCGAGCCCTCCACGACGTCTTGCTCAGAGCAGCAGCTGCGGCCCGTCATCTCCAATTGGCTGTATGGCAGAATCGGACACTTTTAGAAAATCGGCTTGCCAGATTTTTCCGGACAAACAATCAATGCCATCGATTTCCCAAAGTGGCAAATCGGCATTGGCGACGCTTACTGACCTGTCGGCTGGTACAATCTCTATTTTGTCACCGTCCCATTGAAGTAGACACTGGTGCATAGTGGAAGGGACGCAACAGTTAGCATGTATCCAGTCCCTCCCGAGCAGCAGGCTGTAAGACCCCTTCCCGTCGATGACAAAAAAGGTTGTGGGCATGGTCTTGTTGCCGACGGTCAGCTCGAGATTTAACACGCCCTTGGTCTCTGATGAGTTGCCGCCGAAGTCTTTTAATACCATGTTAGTCTTGATCAGGTCTTCGGCTCCCTTTCCCAACTTCCTGAATGTTGCATAGGGCATCAGATTCACTGCGGCTCCTCCATCTACTAGCATTTTCGACATCGGCTTGCCGTTGACGAAACCTTTTACATATAGCGGCTTGAGATGCCGATTTTCGGTCCCCTCTGGCTTATCGAAAATCGCTTGATCTGAGGACAGTGCTAGCTTGACCAAGGCATCCTCAATATTGTCTGCATTGGCCTCAGGATCACCGAATTCGGCTGGCAATATGAATAACATATTGACCGATGCAGAGACTTTGCATTTTCCTTTGGCTGCCCTCCAGGCTTGATCGGATGAACTTTCCTTGGCTTGTTCCTCGTCGGCTGTGGTGGTTTTCCTTTTGGGGATCCATCGCCATTTGATTTTACCCAGCCGACAGCGTTGTTCTTCGATCATCTGCCGAACTTCTTCTTCCTTTCCTTTACGCTTTAGCCTTTAAATTCTGCGTTTCTGCATTTTGGTGAAGAGGTCAGAGGGGCACCATTGGGGGTTGGCCGATTCTTCATCATCGGCCTCTTCTTCGTCGTAGTAGTCATCATTTTCGTTTTCGTCGAAGAAGTCTTGATGGATCGACCCTAGCCGATCGTGAACGGACTGCTGGTGCCGGTTGAGCTGTATAGGTCATGGGACGAACAGAGTTGGATCGGTGATCGGCTGGCTTCTATTCTCGTCCTCGTGGTACTCGCTGCAGGCCGGGCAATTTTCTAGAGTTGGCAGCCTCATCCCGGTTTCCAGCAGTGCCTGAAAAATTCACAATGCCAATGGGGATTGGCACCGCTGTGATTCCTGTCGTACCGGCGGCCTCGCGTTTCTTGCTCTTGTCGATAAAACCTTTCAAACCGAGCCCCCTCCCGCCAAGATTGCTGTTGGGGGCGGCATCGGCTGTTCATGCTGATCGGCCGTTGATCAGCCGATCGAGCAATGGGGCGCACCATGTTGATTGGCGCGGCTTGGCTTCCAGTCGGCTCATCTTTTGCACTGACCCCTTTCAATGTTTCGCCTAAGCTGTACATCATTCTGTGTTGCCGATCAGCTTGCCTAGAGCCGGTTTGAACCATATTGATTGGGAAGGGGTTGCCATCTACCTTCATCGGCTGAGTGGAATCGGCAAACTTGAGTTTCCCGGCCTCTATTGCCGACTGGATCTGCTGCCTGAAGACTTTGCAATCGTTAGTGGCATGGGATGTAGAGTTGTGCCACTTGCAGTATTTCTTCTTCTTCAATTCATCGGCTGATGGGATCACATGGTTCTCGGGAAGCTGAATCTACTTCTCCTTGAGCAATAAGTCAAAGATCCTATCGGCCTTGGTGATGTCAAAGTCATATTTTTCCTCTTTGGCCGTCTTCAACAGCCACTGGCAGACGATGGCCTTTTTGTTCTTGGGCAATTTGGCTGTGCCACCTCTGCGTTATCGTCGTTGGAATCGAGTCGACTCAACGATGACTTGAGTTATGTTTTTGACGGCTTTCCTAGTGTCTTGAAATCTTTGTTCATGGGTCGTTACCTTCTGTGCCAGATGTGCCAGGCTGTCGAGTCCTGAGTGAAGAAGCGCTCGCGGATCGGCGCGATCAGGCCATGGAAGGCCAAATCGACTAGCTGGGCGTCCGACAACACTAGGCTGTAGCATCGGTTCCTCATATCTCTGAAGCGTTGAATGTATTCTTGAACTGACTCATTGTGCTTCTGCCTGATACTGGTGAGGTTCGACAACTTCATTTCATGGTTGCCGGTGTAGAAGTTGCTATGAATCTATTTTTCGAGATCGGCCTAGCTCTGAATTGACTTGTAAGGCAATGAAGAGAACCAAGTGAAAGTCGATCCCGAAAGAGACAAAGGGAACAACCGGACTCTCAAGGCGTCTGTAGCCGATGCTTCGCTGCACTGCGCCAAAAATCGGCTGATATGCTTGTATGTTGACATGTTGTCTTGCCATGAGAATTTTGAAAAATCTGGGATTTTGTATCGGTTGGGCAATGGAATCCGCTCAAAATGTTCCGGATAAGGATACTGATACATATTCCCTGAGTCCTTTGGTTTGAGGCCGAATTGATCGCGCATGACGTCTGCAATCAAATCGGCCCAAGTTTGGTTGTCCTGCTGTATCGGCTCATATTGATCACATGGCGCGGGCGCTTGCCGATACAGTGGTGGTGGCGTCTCAGTCCTGTAGTGATAATCTTGATGGCCTCCTGGATACTGGTACTGGAGTGGATGGCCAGCGAGAGGCGGCCGATTTGCCAGTGGTGGCGTTGGTGGACCCGGGAACAGCTGTCGGCCACCAGCGTTGTACTGTCTATCCAGGCTAATCTGGGCAACCGGCTCTAACGGCCGATTGTCATCAAACATGTTGGCGATCTGATCCTGGGGCAGCGGTTGTTGTCGATTTAGCATGGTGACCACAGGTCTCGCAGCCGATCCGAACGGATTCGGCTGGTTGAGGACCCCTCCTGGCGGCCCTGGCTATGCTGGTGGTGGAATCGGCCGATTCTGCATGGCCAACGTCCTGTAACCAGGAAACTGGCCGTCTGTGAAGTAAGTCGGCCCTCGCTGTAGTTGTTCGGCTATCTCGGCATCAACCATAGTGGCGATCATATTGTTAAGGGTGTTGACAAGAATGCCACTTTGGTTGACCAGCGCATGGTGGACGGCCGAATCGATTCGGTCTTGCAAAGTATGCAGGCCCGAATCGTCTTGTTCTTGAATCGGCTCCTCCGCCTTTTGTTTGTCCTTTGATCCGCTGGAGGAGGACGCTTTGAGTTCGTCCATGCTGAATTTGTATTTTTGGTGCATGGCTCCAGACCTTGTCTGGGTGAACGACTGTAGGTAGTTGGCTTGGAGCTCTTCTACCATCTTCTTGTAGTCGGCCTACTGTTCAGCCGACAGTTGTTCCATCTTCACAGGCACGATGTTGTCCTGCGAAACACTGGGGCTCTTGATGTGGACCATCTTGTCAGCTACGTCGATGCGTCCTAGCCGACTTGACAGAGACAGTCCAACCGGGCGTGCCAAGAAGCGTGTTGATGAGAAATTTCTCTCAAGCGCTGGCCTGGGAGATCTGCTTAACTCCAGTGCAGGTCCTTCTCGGCTACCTATGCTGTACAAGGCGTGCCAGTTGGTTTGATCTGTTAACCAACAGGAAAAATAGAGATATATGCGTTAAGTGTTAAGTTAGATCCCACTGGATCTGCTGCAAGAGTCAATTTACATCTATATGCTATCCCGAAGTTTATTTAAACCAAGTGACTAGAATAGATCGGCTGTGCCGAGACAGTATTAGCCACTTAATCTAAATATACAATGGGATAATAGACATATGCTTTAACAATGTAGCTGATGTCATAAGTCCAACTGTAAATCGGCTAATACTCCGATTTATCTTATGAAAAGATATTGATCTGAGCTAAATGCGCTAAACCTAGATCAGTCGGTTGTCGGCTATAGCTGACAAACTAATTCTGGCTTAGGGCATTTAACTAGAGCAAGATCTTAATATAAGAGGCAGTTTTAATAAACTTGATAGCAAATATCGAAATAATACTAAAACAGATAAGGCCGGCTGAAACCTCGGCACTGTCTCTAAATATATGCATCTAGCCGAATAGATCATAAAAGCTCGAAAAACGACTTAACAAATCAAATACTGATGCAGCATTAAGTATAAAAAGAACAGTCTAATCTACTATAGCTGATGTAAATACCTTGAGACGATGGATATCACATATAATCTAGGCCAACTTTTAGATCTAGCTCTATCGGCTGCTTCCTGACAGAAATGAGCTGATGTCGAGATAGATCTAAAGGTTGTTCTAGATTATGTATGGTATATGATAACTAGCGCAGCACAAATCATCGAATTTAGAGTGTCATAGCGATGGAAGCACTAAATTCGACGAGATACACCACTAGATGACAAACATTTACAATAACTTGGGGATCGAAATGATGCAGCCCGAAGTCGGATCAGTTGTTCGTCTGAAGAAAAAGGAGGCGATGCGCCGAAGGTTGTATTGATTGTGAGAATTTGTAATTACAAGGATCTCGGGTCCTATTTATACCCAATAATAACATTATCTGTACAGACCCTAGACTTTGTCTAAACTACTATTTAAAATACGACAATATCCCGGGAAGGACCCATGTCGCATCACAATAAAACAATCTAAACAAACCCCTAATTTACAGATACAATTGCCGTTACATGACTCTATCCATAGATGGCAATATCTTTTAACGTGCAATTTGGGAACTGAATCCTTATTTATCTTCGACCACTTTCATCGGAAATGGTTTTATCCTCTCTTCTGTCTCAACATCAGCTATCGGCTATCCTTGTCCGATCTAACCCTAGTCGATTGACATCGTAGCCGATCGCAACGCAGCTGATTCGACCTTTGTTCTTCCAATCCGATTCCGTCTCAAGTCTCAGCAAGGATTTAGGGATTTGGTTACCAAATTTAGTCGTTAACAATGATAAGGACATCACTGCTTTGGATATGCACAATGGTACTCAAGTATTCATGCAAGGTCCAATCACTAAGCTCACGCCCGACAATTGCATTTACACGTGAGCTCATTCCTAAGTATTTCTTCATGTGATTTTGAGGATAGATTTTTACCTAATGATTTAATTATGATTATAAACTATAGAGAATACCAGGGGGAGAGGCTAGGAGATGGACAAGGTCATCACGGGCATTCAAGTCAAGTTGGAGGCACAACTCATATCAAGTTCGAGCCTACCTCGCACTCCAGGGGTAGTCCACGCTAAAAACATCGGCCAGCTCACATTCGGACTCTGTTTTTGATGTTCTACCTATGTATGAAAAGCTAACAAGACCATCTTTCAAATGGGCATGGTATCACATAAAAATTCCATCTTAGTCAATAGGAATCATCAAAACAAGTGGAATCCACAATCTGTCCAGATGTTGTGTCATTGTCTTTTGGGCCATTGGGTCGTGTATTGTGTTGTCCTTCCATATGTCTTCGATTCGCATGCAGGGATTTGACTTCTCGGTGAGGTCAATTGGGTTTGGGCATGGTTGATAAGTAGAGAAGCCCGAAGACTACTTTTATAACTTCCCAGTTACGATATAGCATCTGGTAGACCCAAAGTAGGCTACTACACATGTTGGAATCCATGATGATCTCAGGTCTAAGGACTTTGCACCAACATTACTTGAGACCAACTAATGGCACATTAATTCCTGTAGTGTCTCATGGTGGGTCTATCCAACAATGTGTTCTCCAACACATGTCCACGTATATTGATTTGGTATCTCCATACCCATGAACTATGAGACATGATCATCAATCATAAACATGCCGATCTTAGAATCATATTTGTTCCAACAATATGACATGTGATCAGGGATCGTTTAGAAATAGATTCATACATAAAGAGTCTCATAAATAAGTCTCGTACTTATTGATCAATATAAGTTATCAATTTCATGGAACTGAATAACACTTTATTCATTTATGCATAAACATTGACCATGATATCCAACATCTCCATGTTGCCTCTAGGACATATCACTAACATATTTGTGCATACAGCAACGGTGAGTACCAACCGTAGTCAGCAAGCCACCAAACAACTATGCATATGATAGGGAATAATCAAGGAATGGGTGTGGTTCTTTTGCATAAAGCCAGTTTTTAATTTTTTTCACAAACCTAAGACCTAAGACTGATCATGTTTTAATTCCATAGTTCATTTAATCAGCAACGGTTCTATTCACCATCCATTGTGATCCCAAGGATAGCTTCCCGCCACTGGATCGTCATGATTTTCTAGGGTCTACCCCTTCTCGCCTTCCTGAGAAGTTGATCCACCAATACATAAAAATCATCATGTATGCCCATCCCATCATTATAAAATTTAGAGTCTAGCCAAGCGACAAACTTGGCCCGTCGCACCATATCCACGAGCACGGCTATTCGAATAGATTGTTTTACTCACATTGCAGTGGATGTACACTTTACCCATACTCCGTGACTTGCCCAACACATGAGACGTGTCACGGCAAAGCCTTTAAATAACCTCACTTTGGCAGTACCTGCTCCATGAACTTGAGCCCTCATGCACTCTAGTTGTACACAGTTTCTAGCAGCGAGAGGAGTTCTGGCACTCCCGGGAAGGAAAAGACTCACTCATTCTTTAAGTTGTAATTAAATCAAATTTCAGTCCAATGTTTCACCTGTAGGCTTCCCGCCTATTCTCACACACAAATGAGCCACTATGCAGGGATACCGCCTCCGTTCGGCTATCTACTCTGCTAGGTCTGTACCCATTCAAGAAGTACGGTTGTACTAGCTCGTTTCATGTTTACATCATGGCTCGATCCTTAATTGACCAAGGACGGCACTTGCCTTTTCCGAAATCCACCCAAATCATCCAGCCGCCCTAGTCTAAAACATTTGTTTGTTTTAGTTTTTCATCGAAGAATCATTTCATCATTGTGATGGCAATGTGGCGCTCATGTCTCCACATGTCGTACATCAACCACCTTCCCTAAGGTAGTTGCCCAAGCATATAACATTTGATAAATATGATTGTGCATGAATCTAAAATAGCATGGACTAAGCATTGTCGAAGAATGACTTTGAACGCACGATACTGTAGGGTACGAAGAATAAATGAGTATTCAATATCAAGGCAGGGCATATAACAAGTATGGGAGTTCATATGTATATAGCATGTATATTTGATTTTAAACAAACAGAAGTTCGCAGATGGGTTCAACATGTTCAAAGGCAGTGATGACTTGTCTTGCTCGCAACCTTGTTGACCGGGATCCTCGGCGCACTGAATAGCTCCCTCGGACTCTACACATACGCGCGAAAGATCCGATTGAATTCGATTAGAATTCAAATAAAATCCTCAAAATGCCAAATAAATCACAAAAGTGGCTCCTAAAACTATACTACAATTTTAGACGAATTTAGGTTCGAGTTTCGACAAAATCCTAGTTAAAACGAGCGAGTTATAACAATTTGAAGTTTTGCGGGTAAACTTATTTAACTAATTATGCGGTGACAATACTCCAAGTTAATTTACCTTAAATTTTACAAAATGTTATGATCGATGATTCAAGAATGTTATACTGAAAAGAAAATTATAAAACTCAAATTTTTATCTGGCCGACAAGCCCGAGGGTTAAAGTCAATTAAATCCAAAATAAACTACCCTAAAGCTTGACACTGTTTTAAATAATTTGAAATGTAAATTTAAATTTTAGAAATAAATTCATATGATTAAATAAATATTTATTAACAAATTAGATTATAATTAATTTCTAAATTAAATTCATGCAACAATCAAACTCTTAATATTATTCAATATTTAGCCTATAATTATCCCTAAATTTTATTCCAAAAAAATATTTACCCCAAAACTTCCTAAATATTTTTTCCAAATTATTTCTCCTATTTTTTACTTTTTCTTCTTCTTTCTTTTCTTTTCTTTTCTTTTCTTTTCTTTTCGTTTCTCTTTTTGTTTCTTCTTTTTCTCTCGTTCCTTTCTTTTCCCTCTCTTTCCTGTTCATCTTCCTCCTCCCTTCTTTCCTTCTTCTCCTCCTTCCCTTCGCCTTCCTCTCGTTTCTTCCTCCTTCAATTCTCTCTCTCCTTCCTTCCCTCTCTCTTTTCTCTCCTTCTCCCTCGGCTCGCTTGGCCGAGCCAAGCCCGGGGCTGGCGTGCGAGGGACGGCGGCATGGGCGAAGAGGAAAGGGGCAGAGGGGGGCTCACCGGCGGCTTGGGCGGACGGCGCGGCGGCTAGGTGGCGCGGTGGCGACGAGCTTCAGCACAAATGGGAGAGGAGAGGGGACGGTGGGCAAATGGTGTGGGGAAGGAAGAGAGTTTGGGGCCCTTAGATAGGCGCGCGGGAGGGGAGAGAACGGCGACGTGCGGCGCGGGGTGCGAGCGCCGGAGGCTCGCGGCGCGGGCGCGCGACGTGCGAACGGGACATGGCGTGCGCGCGTGACGGGCGCGCGACACACGCGGGAGGGGGGCAGGTACGAGGCCGAACACCGGCGCCCATGAATAGTGTCATCTTTCAATTTCCCGATTTTCATTTTTTTCCTATTTTTTATTTTTATTTATTCCTTTTGTATTTCACCTATAAAATTAAAAATATAATTTTGGCCCCAAATATAAATTTAATTTAATTTCAAATTTTAGGTTTTGCCTAACTTTATTTTTTATAATTTCCTTTTTATTTATACTTTAGTAATTTTTATATTTCACCCAAAAATGTAATTTTCATCCAAAAGTAAATTTTTATTAAACCTTAGTTTTCCCAATTACATATATATATATATTTATAATTTTATTTCTAATATTCATTTTGCAATTTTCTTTCTTTTAGGGTTTTTAAATCTTATCGACTTTTCCATCGTTAAATAAATATTCTCTCATTTATAACTCGGCAACAAAGACTCGCAAATAAGAGGCAAATAAATACGACAAGATGCAACAATTCAAAAGTTTTTGTAAGTTTCAAATTTTACATTTCAATTTTTAATCCTTCGAGTTTTAGAGTGTTACAAACCTACCCCTTAAATAAATCTCGTCCCCGAGATTTCTTACCGGTTGTTGAGTTGATGTGGGTACTCGGTCCTTAAAAATCTTCGCTCTCCCAGGTGGCCTCTTCTTCGGTTTGATTGCTCGATTGCACCTTGTACATGCGTCATGACTTGGTTTGTGTTCTCTTTTCTGCCTCATCCAATATCTTTACTGGATGTTCATGGTATGTGAGGTCACTGTTGATATGGATGGCTTCCAACGGAGCTTGCTCTTCCGGCACTCGCAGACACTTCTTCAATTTTGACACATGGAACACTGGGTGCACATCAGAGATGTTTTTTGGTAGCTCTTGTTGATAGGCCACTTCGCCTCTTCTGGCGTTTATCAGGAATGGTCCCACGTATCTCAGCACAAGCTTTCCTTTGACCTTGAACCTCTGGATTCCTCATAGTGGAGAGACCTTTAGGTACACATAGTCGCCTACATTAAACTCCAAGTCTCTTCGGCAAGTATCCGCGTAGCTCTTCTGTCGAGACTAGGCTACCTTTAATCGGTCTCGGATCAGACGAACCTTTTCCTCGGCCTCTTTGATTATGTCAGGTCCAAACATGACTCGTTCATCGGTTTCTGACCACATCAATGGGGTTCGGCATCACCGACCAAACAGGGCTTCCTTTGGCGACATCTTCAGACATGCTTGGTAGATGTTGTTGTAGGAGAATTCAGCGTAGGGTAGGCATCTTTCCCAAACCTTGGTAAAATCCAACGCACAAGCTCTCATCATGTCCTCAAGAACTTGATTTGTCCTTTCGGTCTGCCCGTTGGTCTGCGGGTGATATGCGGTACTAAAGGTAAGGTGACTTCCAAGTGCCTCATGAACTTTACTCCAGAAATGGGACGTGAATTGAGTACCGCCATCCGATATAATCCTTTTTGGTACTCCGTGAAGGCACACGATCCTGGACATGTATAATTCTGCCAGCTTAGTGCTATTATACTTGGTCTTGACGGGGATAAAGCTGGCAGTCTTGGTAAGTCAATCTACGATCACCCAAATAGAGTAATACCCCACGGCAGTCTTGGGTAATCCGACGATGAAATCCATGCCTATCTCATCCCATTTCCATTCGGGAATCTTGAGTGGCTGCAACAAGCCTGTCGGTCATTGATGCTCAGCTTTTACCCTTTGCCATACATCGCATACGGCCATGTATTTGGCTACGTCCCTCTTCATATTGGGCCACCAATATTCCTTATACCATAGGGTCCCATTGTCATCTGTCGAGAATTCCTTCGCGTGCCCAGCGACCATACGCTCTTTGATCATTTGGATTTCTCCATTATCATTTTTGAGCTTCCTTTATTTGAGTCCTCAGAAGAGGTTGGATTTCTAGTGAGATTAATTCTCCATGAGAAATCAAGTGCAAGTTAAGTCAAGCCATTTCTTCTTGTAGCTCACTGGCCATGCCTTCCAGTTTCATATGGTTGCATTGGGCTTTGCGGCATAAGGCGTTGGCCACTACATTTCGCCTTGTCGGGGTGGGAATGGATTCCTAGATCGTAATCCTTGATCAATTCCAACCATCGTCTCTGCCATAGGTTGAGATCAGACTCAGTAAAGAAGTATTTCAGGCTCTTGTGGTCAGTGTATATATCGCAGTGATTTTCGATCAGATAGTGTCTCCAGATTTTTAACGCATGAACAACTGCTGCCAATTCCAAGTCATGTGTGGTGTAGTTTTCCTCGTGGGGTCGCAGCTGTCTCGAGGCATATGCCAAGACCTTTCCATCCTACATCAATACGCCTCCTAGTCTTTGTCGGGACGCATCACAGTATATCACAAAGTCCTTACGGTTGTCAGGTAGGACTAAAATTGGGGCGGTGGTTAACTTTAGTTGGTCAAAAGTCTGCTGACACTGCTCGGTCCAGGCGAATTTCTTTTCTTTCTTCAAAAGTTGAGTCATAGGTCTAGCTATTGTGGAAAATCCTTCAATGAATCTCCGGTAATATCCAGCCAATCCCAACAAACTCCGGACCTCTGTTACCGACTTGGGTGCTTTCCATTCCGTAACAGCTTTGACCTTGGCAGGGTCTACTGCTACTCCTCCGGCTGAAATTATATGGCCAAGAAAAGTGACTAAAAGTGACTTCCTTAAGCCAGAACTCACATTTACTAAACTTTGCATACAACCGATGTTCTCGTAGCTTCTCCAGTACTAGGCTTAGGTGCTATGCATGTTCCTCATCGTCCTTGGAATAGATAAGAATACATCGATAAACACCACTACGAATTTATCCAAATATTCCATGAATAATCTGTTCATAAGGTTCATGAAATATGTTGGGGCATTGGTCAATCCAAAAGACATTACTGTGAACTCATACAATCCATAGCGCGTAGAGAACGCGGTCTTGGGAATATCTCTGACCCTAATCTATAACTGATGGTATCCTGACCGAAGATCAATCTTCGAGAACACTTGGGCACCCTTGAGTTGATCAAATAAGTCATCGATTCGAGGTAATGGTGTTGATGAGAAAATTCTCTCACGCGCTGGCCTGGGAGATCTGCTTAACTCTAGTGCAGGTCCGTTCTTGGCTACCTGTGGTGATCTAGGCATGCCAGTTGGTTTGATCTGTCAACCAACAAGAAACAAATAGAGATGCGTTAAGGTTAGTGTTAGATCCTACCGGATCGGCTAAGGAAACAAATTTACATGTATTCGCTATCCCAAAGCATATTTAAACTAAGTGATTGAGATAGATCGGCTATGCCGAGACAGTTTAAATCACTCAATCTAATTATGCACTAGGATAATAAATATATGCATTCATGTCCTAGCCAATGCTGTAGACCTAACTGTAGATTCGGCTAGTACTCCGATATTTCTTATGAAAAGATACTAATCTAACTCAAATAAGTTAAACCTAGATCAATCGGCTGTCGGCTGACGCTGACAGATTGATACCGGCTTAAACATTTAACCAGATTAAGATCTTAATATAAGAGGTAGTTCTAATAAATCTAATGGCAAATAATACTAAAAGAAATATTAAAACAGGTAAGGCCGGCTGAAACCCCGGCACTGTCTCTGCAAGTTTACAGCCAGTCAAATAGATCACAATACTTCTAAGAGCGACTTAACATATCATAGATGATGCAACATTAAGTACAAAAAGACAATATTAGATCTATATAGACTGATGTAAACCCTTCAAGACGGTGGATATAGCATATAATCCAAGCTAACATCTAAATCTAGCTCTATCGGCTGCTGCTTCCTGAGAAGAACGGGCCGATGGAGATATAGATCTAGACATTGTTCTAGATTATATGTTGTATATGATAACTTGCGTAGTCTAAAGCATCAAACCTAGAGTATCATGATGATGGAAGCACTAGATTAGACGAAATAAACCACTAACGACAAGCATTTACCTTAGTCGGGGATCGAAATGATGCAGCCCGAAGCCGGATCAAGAACTCGTCTAAAAAGAAATATGAGGCGATGCGTCGAGATTGTATTTATTGTGTGTGTGATATTATTTACAGGGGTCTCGGGTCCTATTTATACCCAAGAATAACACTATCCATGTAAGACACAGTTTCTATCTAATCTACTATTCAAAATACAACAATATCTCGGGATACAGTCCCATGTCGCATTACAATAGGAAAATCTAAACAAATGCCTAATTTACATATACAATTGCCATTACAGGACTCTATCCGTAGATGGCAATATCTTTAACGCGTAATTTGGGAACCGAATCTACCATTTATCTTCAAGCTTTCCATCGAAAACGGTCCCATCTTCCTCTCTGAATCAGAATCAGCTATCAATTGTTCCCATCCGATTCGGTCTTAGCCGACTGGTTTCCTAGCCGATTGAATCGTAGCCGATATGGCCTTAGTTTCTCCTTAGATCACTCTCCCGATCCGATCCCGCCCCAATCTCGGATTGGGCTTAGGGATTTGGTTGCCAAACTTGGTCGTTAACAAATGGGTACTTGTTCTTGATGGTCACTTCATTCAAAGATCGGTAATCTACACACATCCTCATATTTTTGTCCTTCTTCTTGACGAACAATACCAGGGCTCCCCAGGGAGAAGAACTAGGGCGTACAAATCCCTTTTCTTGTAATTCTCTAATTTGCTTCTTAAGTTCCTCCAGCTCGTTAGCCGGCATTCGATAGGGTCTCTTGGATATGGGGGCAGTACCAGGCATTAGGTCAATGATAAATTCTATGTCACGGTCAAGGGGCATTCCAGGCAATTCCTCAGGAAATATGTCTGGGTAATCCTGCACTACTGGCATCCCGCTCATAGGTAGAATGGTAAATACTCCCGCAGCTCGCTCACATAGCATCGGGTCATGATCCATGGCTATGTTCATCGCTGATCCCCATGGGGTGGATATAGTGACTTCCCTTCGGCCACAGTCTATGACTCCCTTGATCTTAGTCAATCAATCCATTCCTAGTATGATATCAAGAGTTTGTGGCGGTAGTACCATAAGGTTCGAAAGAAATACCACGTCTCTAATCCGGATGGGCACGTTGATGCAAGCATGGGGTACGGTTATATCTCCCCCTGGTGAGTGTACTAACATGGGTCTCTTAAGTTCTACCCGGTGTAGGTTGTGTTGTTTGCTTATTCGTGATGATATGAATGAATGTGATGCTCCGGAATCAAATAAGACTTTAACTGGGGCAGAGTTGATAGAGAACATACAAATTAGCACGCTCTAATCTTCATGTGCCTCTTCGGCACACACATGGTTCACTTGTCCGCGACGGAATCCGGTAGCGGACTCGTTGGGTTGCGGCATCCTGAATAGACCACGTCCAGCAGCAGGGGTAGTAGTTCCTTGTACAACCGATGTATTGGCACCAGTGCTAATAGGGGTGTTGCGTGGCTTGGGGCAGGTGTTGAAGTAGTGCCCAAACTCTCCACAGTTGAAGCAGTTCACATTCTTTCTTCCAGGAGTGGCTAGAGCTGGTGTTGGAGTGTGGAACTGGGTCACCGTCGGCCTGCTGACATTGCTGGGTGCAGTCGAACGACTGGTTGCTACGACGGTTGGCTTTCATCCAGATGGGTTGGCTCCCTTAGGACGCTAGGACGCTCCCTGAAGTGGGCGGGTCATGGCGAGTCTCCTCTTGCGGTTATTCTCCACCATCTTCTGGTCATGCTCCAGCCTCACAACCTTGTTGATCAAACTCTGGAAGTTGGTATGATCCTGTCCAATCATAGGCCCTCGCAACTCATCATTCAGTCCCTCGATGAACTTGTCGATCTTCTCTTCTTCATCCACTAAGTCGCTGGTTGCGTACCGGGCAAGCTGAGTGAACCGGTTCAGGTATTCTTGCACAGTGGTGTTTCCCAGACACAATCTACTGAACTCATTCTTCTTCATGCGCATCACTACTGTAGGTATGAAGTTCTCGCGAAAGGCAGCGGTGAATTCTTTCCATGTGGGCTCTGCAGCATCCTCTACCCGAGTTTCCTTATAGGTATCCCACCAGTCACTAGCAGGTCCTTCCAGTTGGTTTGCGGTGAAAATTACTTTGTCGGCTTCGTGCACACGCACAAGAGTTAGCTTCTTTTCTATGATGCGCAGCCAATCCACTGCATCCATAGGTTCTTCTACCGTAGCGAAGGTTGGTGTCTTGGCTCTCATAAACTCGCCAAGGCTTGAGCTTCCCCGGCCTCCTTGATTGTTGGCGATGGCCTACAACAACGGGGTTTGTACAGCCATGACCTCAGTCAAAGTGGTGGGGTTGGGCTCCGGTGGTTTCTCGTTGGCAATCGATGCTCGACGTAAGTGAACCATTTGTAGAGCGTAGATGAGTAAAAGACTTGACCTACTAAGGTCTCAATCCTATTCGTTTTATTTTTGGTTGGTTAAGGTCATCTATTATGGAGCAATCATGGTGAAATAAACTCATTCATAACATACCATAGAACATTACATAGGTCCAAAGTCAACACATCAACAGCAGACACAACAGACTGCACATCTGCAGTCCCACACAACGCAAAAGCTAGCATCGAAATACTACCATCAACTCTGAGGGGGAAGGATGTGGTCCTTGCTGTCCAAAACCATCCAAAGCAAGACCAAAGCCAGTGCAGACCTCTCGTCTAGTCGTCCAGCCAGCCGCAGGAACCGGGAGCATGAAGTGGGTGGTCCCTGGCGGATGCGAACCGAAGTCCCCATGGCTCATAAGTGGTCGCCTCAGAGTCAATCTTGGGCTTCTTGCCCCTGGGTCGGGTGCTCTTGCGGGCAGTCCTACGAGTGATGGGTCCTCCCGCAAACTTGGTAAGCAGGAGCCTCTTCCTCCGACGGATATGTGATGCTGGGCTCTCTGTCGACCTCATCTGGATCTGACTCAGTCTCTGGGTCGGTGTCGATCTGGATCGGGATCTCCACTCTGAAATTGGGCTCGGATGGAACAGCTGTGGCTATTGGTGTGGGCTCTGACTATGCAGCAGCAGGCTGTGTCGCAGCAGGATCCACTAGGTAGGGTCCAGACTCTGTGCTCAGCATGTCAACCTCCTCCAGTAACGCGTGGAAGGTCACCAGGCACGGCAGAGTGAGGAAGTAGTAGTGGTCGCGAGCCGATGCAGGGGGTGGTGGCGGTGCGGTGAAAGTAGATGCAGCCGCAGTGGTAATCGAGACTGTACGGAGCTGCTCCTCCAGCTGACTAACTTACCTTTGGCTCTTCCTCAGCTGTCCCTCAAGGGTGACCATGGCCTCACCACGGGCGACGTACCTGTCCGAGAGCTGATCGTACTGTGCGCTGGTAGACTGGACCTGGGCCTTCAACGAGTCGACCTTGCTGCCATAGGCGTGGTGCTCCTCCTCGAGCTCGCTCATGCGTCTCTGCTGCTCGTCGATCTCCAGTAGTGTCTCCTCATAGCAGTCATCTGCGGCGTCAGCCCACCGGGATAGACGGGTCACCATGGGGTTGTAGCAGCACGGGGTAGCCTCCACAGTGCAGACGGAGTTGCCCTCCTCCCGATATGGGTGATGCGCAAACTCAGTCCTTGTCAGCTCAGCCCTATGGATCGCGTTAAGATGAAGGAATGCCTCACGGGCAGAGTCCTGAAGTGCAGCCTCCACCGAGTCACACCGATAGCGTGTCCCTAAGTAGAACTGTGGCTTGCTAGCAACGTGGGACTCGATCGCTACGGTAGCCTCCCACTCGGGATGGTCTTAGGTACTGAACCTCCTGCTCCTGTAAGTGGGTAACTTCGAGTATCTTAGGCACCACATCAGTTGCTGAAGTTGCGAAACGTATCCATCCTCTCGTGGAACCTCAAGCTCCCAAGGTCCGATCTGACCTTGTCCCGACATCTATTTTTAGAACAACCAGAGTTAGAGAGAAGTGGGAGTAAAATAAGTTTTGTAGAGAGATAAGGAGACAAGAGTATATGGGAAAACACATTTTGTTTTGTAGACATAATGTTTTTATTTTCAAAATAATCCTAGATGGGGATTTCTCCTTTTTTCCAACTATAAAGGGGGTGGGGCGCCATTGGTCTTATCCTATAGTCGCACACTCTGATACCAGCTCTGTAAGCCCTCGCTTTTGTAACATGAATCAATCATGTTCATAGTACCATTTCCCTGGATCAAGTAGTTTGGTACCCACGAATACATTGTTGAATACTCAGGTACACGATACATCCATCGACTTACGCAAAATATTACAATATAGAGCCCGAAGGCAAAGTCTAGAACATAGGACCAAACGGTCTGGAATACAACCAAAAGCAAAAAATAGATAAGGCAGCGGAGAGAAGGCAGCGGCACGCCATTGCCACAGGCAACGATCAGAGCTAAGACCTACTGGGCGCCATCATCCTCCACACCATCCTGGTAGTACGCGTACAGGTCTTTAGGGTCTTCATCGCCCACATCTCAATGTTTTGTGGGGTTACGCGGAGACTACGATAGATAATAACAAAAATTTTCTACCGCGCAAACCAAGAACCTTGCAAGTAAGGGTCGATAGATCGTTACCGATTGGAGTGGAGTGTAGCGGATATAGCCAATCAGGAGCTATCCGATCCGGAATAGTACTGGCCGATCACAGTCGATTTGCTGACTATAGCCGATTCCCAAGTACAGCCGATTTGCTGATTCCACAACCAATCCGCCGCAACCGATTTGCCGATTGATCTGCCACAGCCGATTTGCCGATTCGCCAAACCGTGCTCGCGTGCCTCGCTCCGGTGTGCCTGACCGCAACCGATCTAGCCGATCGCAGCCGATTCGTAACCACCGAACAACACCGCAATGTAGCAGTGCCTCTACCGGTATCCACACGTCCAGGGATACAACGCCAAACACCCGTGTGCTAGCACAAGATGCAAGGCTAGGGTTTTGGCTCGGGAGTGGGGAGGGCTTTCGTGGAGATCTCGAACTCGCCAACTTCTGATCTTTTGCGCCAAATCAAATTGATTCGGTTCAATGTAATCGCATCAGCTCTCCACCCCTCGCCCCTTTATATATAGATGCCTACTGGGCCTATAGGCCCATCGGAACTCTATTCGATCGGATCCCTATCTGATCGAGCCGTATCCGAGTCCAACTCGAATGTCTGTTCTTATCCCCTTAAGCGTGCGACCCTGTAGGTTCAGGTATACTCGGTTTCGACCCGAGTCCAACTCGGCCGACCATCAATAGCGGCGCCTAGCAGCACATATTGACACCATAGTATACAAGAATATAATATCAGCTCTGAACATGTAATGTGTACACAAATCCCTTTGCCTCACGATACCAATTAAGCTATAGGCAAGATGTGTGACATCCTTTCAATAGCTTAATCAATCACCTGAATCATACAGGATTATCTATCTGTTGATTGACTCCTCAATCAACTCGGCATGGCCATGCACTTCCATAATCCATTACCTCGACGGGCCCAAAGTTATCTCTCCCAAAGGAGGGGCAAATTCCATCTTGATCACTCACATCCTACTCCATGTTTCATAGCAAACCAGGAGACTACTTCTATAACTACCCAGTTACGGTATAGTATTTGGTAGTTCCAAAGTAGGCTACTACACATGTTAGAATCTATGATGATCTCACGTGTAAGGACTTTGCACCAACATTACTTGAGATCAACTAATGGCACATTAATTCCTGTAGTTTCTCATGATGGGTCTATCCAACAATGTGTTCTCCAACACATGTCTACGTATATAGATTTGGTATCTCCATAACCATGATCGACGGGACATGATCATCAATCAATAAACATGTCGATCTTAGAATCATATTTATTTCAACAATACGATATGTGATCAGGGATCGTTTAGAAATAGATTCATACATAAAGAGTCTCATAAATAAGTCATGTACTTATTGATCAATACAAGTTGTCTATTTATGGAACTGAATAACACTTTATTCATTTATGCATAAACATTGACCATGATATCCAACATCTCCATATTGTCTCTATGGCATATCACTAACATGTTTGTGCGTATAGCAACGGTGAGTACCAACCGTACTCAGCAAGCCACCATAACAACTATGCATTTGAAAGGGAATAATCAAGGAATGGCTCTGGTTCTTTTGCGTAAAGCCAGTTTTTTAATTCTTTTCACAAGCCTAAGACCTAAGACTGATCAAATTTTAATTCCATAGTTCATTTAATCAGGGACGGTTCTGTCCACCATCCATTGTGATTCCCAGGATAGCTTCCCGCCACTGGATCGTCATGATTTTCTGGGGTCTACCCCTTCTCGACTTCCTGAGAAGTTGATCCACCAGTACATAAAAATCATCATGCATGCCCATCCCATCATTTTAAAATTTAGAGTCTAGCCAAGACAAAAAACTTGTTTCGTCGCTCCATATCCGCGAGCACGGCTATTCGAATAGATTGTTTTACTCACACTGCAGTGGATGTACACTTTACCTGTACTCCGTGACTTGCCCAACACATGAGCCGAAGTCCCAACACATGAGACGTGTCACGGCTAAGCCTTTCAATAACCTCACTTTGGCAGTACCCGCTCCATGAACTTGAGCCCTCATGCACTCTAGTTGTACATAGTTTCTAGCAGTGAGAGGAGTTCTGGCGCTTCTGGGAAGGGAAAGACTCACTCATTCTTTAAGTTGTAATTAAATCAAATTTCAGTCCAATGTTTCACCTGTAGGCTTCCCGCCTATTCTCACACACAAATGAACCACTATGCAGGGGTACCGCCTCCGTTCGGCTATCTACTCTGCTAGGTCTGTACCCATTCAAGAAGTACGGTTGTACTAGCTCGTTTCATGTTTACATCATGGCTCGATCCTTAATTGACCAAGGACGGCACTTGCCTTTTCCGAAATCCACCCAAATCATCCAGCCGCCCTAGTCTAAAACATTTGTTTGTTTTAGTTTTTCATCGAAGAATCATTTCATCATTGTGATGGCAATGTGGCGCTCATGTCTCCACATGTCGTACATCAACCACCTTCCCTAAGGTAGTTGCCCAAGCATATAGCATTTGATAAATATGATTGTGCATGAATCTAAAATAGCATGGGCTAAGCATTGTCGAAGAATGACTTTCAACGCATGATACTGTGGGGTACAAAGAATAAATGAGTATTCAATATCAAGGAAAGGCATATAACAAGTATGAGAGTTCATATGTATATAGCATGCATATTTGATTTTAAACAAACATAAGTTCGCAAATGGGTTCAACATGTTCAAAGGTAGTGATGACTTGCCTTGCTCGCAACCTTGTTGATCGGGATCCTCGGCGCACTCAACAGCTCCCTCGGACTCTACACATACACGCGAAAGATCCGATTGAATTCGATTAGAATTCAAATAAGATCCTCAAAATGCCAAATAAATTGCAAAAGCGGCTCCTAAAACTATACTACAATTTTAGATGAGTTTTCTCTAGTCTGCTAGTCGTACCTCTACCACTCGTGGAGGTGGTGGGATCGCTACAATGCTGGTCGAGGACAAGTTGTGTGTCGTACCTCGACCACTTGTATAGGTGGTGAGATCGCAACCACGCTGGTCAAGGACCAGGTGTGTAGTTGTACCTCAATCACTCGTAGAGGTGGTGAGAGGATCACTACCACACTGGTCGAGGACCAGGTGCGTAGTGTTACCTCGACCACTCTTAGAGGTGGTAGGATCACTATCACGCTGGTGAAGGACTAGGTGTGTAGTCGTTCCTCGACCACTCGTAGAGATGGTGAGAGGATCGCTACCACGTTGGTCGACGGCCAGGTGCATAGTCGTACCTCGACCACTAGTAGAGCTGGTGAGAGGATCACTACCATAGATACGTATCTGTACCTCGACCACTCTTAGAGGTCGTGGGAGGATCGCTACCGCGCTGGTCGAGGACCAGGTGTGTAGTTGTACATCGACCGCTTGTAAAGGCGCTTGAGTTGGTTATTGCATGTGCATCTCATATGGCCAGCATGACATCACATACGCAACTTACAAGCATATTGGACGTCCGTTCGCAATCATGTCGAGTGATCAAGCCGACAACTTTCGTGAGGAGATTGTACGTAGCAACCTTTTCACAAATAGAATGGGTGTGAACGGTATTATATGTTCGATAGGCTGCTATTCTTTGTTGGTAGGTTTGGTCTAACAACTCCGTATTTGTTTGAGAATGTTCTAATAATGTGGTGTACTCGACCGCTACCTACTAGAGTGCTCAATTATTCTTGAAAAATATTTTCTAGAATACAATATATGTAATAAGGAATACCGAGCACGTACTCGAAAAACTATATAAATCTTATAGTATTATTAGGAAATAATGAACACATTTAGATTTAATATCGAGTACTATGTGTACCATAAACAAGCATGATTTATACAAAAAAAGGGCGAGCCGCTAGCACTAGACCGTTGTCGGCATAATATAAGAAACACTCGCATAATAGATATTGTATAAAAAGCATGCTGTAGGTAAACATGACAAATTGTTGATCTGAAAAAAGGTATGGTGAATTGTATGAAATATTATGTATCTTTGTAGATACATGCCGGATGTATCTACAAAATTAGTAGATTGATTTATAAAAATCATTATACTTTGATCAACTAGGAAGTAGTCGACCTGGATTGAAGCCTTGTGGTCGACGATATTGAACTGTTGTTTTCCGCGGCGGCGACATCAGCTCTGGAGTAGTCGGCATGAACCAAGGTCTGATGACCGACTATATCAAACCAATGTCCTCCGTAGCGGCAATGTTCTTGAAACTTTTGATCTCGATATATCATATTGTTGGATGACCACGTCGATTAGAGCCATATTCGTCGATTAGATCTCGTCGAGTCATTCTCGACGGGTCCTAGTCGGCGAGTTAGTTTAGCCATCTTACTCCTATTTTGTAATCCGTGTGGTATTTGTGGAGATTATGGGTACCGTATACTTACATGGCTGGCTTATCCGACTAATGATAGGAGGTGGGCTGGATCCGATTATTATGTAATAGACTAGGATTTAGGAATTGTTTTGACTTGTTTCCTAAGGCATAGTCCATAGTCCTAGTTCGGTACGGTCATGTAAATAGGTAAGAAAACTTATGACATATCCGGCTGGGTTTTCCTCCTTGTAACTTTGCCCCTAAAACCATATAAGGTGGGCAGGGAGCCCTGTGAGGGCATAGCAGCAGATACGAAACAATAATCCACAACTCGATTGTTGGATCAATACAATACTCGACGAATTCAATCCCCAAAATAGGAGTAGGGTATTACCTCTCATCTAGAGGGTCTAAACTTGTATAAATCTTGTCCCTTTACCCATTCACTTTCCATCTCCTGCACTTACCCCTTTTCTTATTGCTGATTTCCATAATTGATAGTTGCCGCGCCAGGTAGGAGTTACGTCGAGTTTTCCGTCAAAAAGCGTGACAGGATCAACTTCAGGAGCCGACGACTTTGCCTTTCCTCCCTGGCAGGCCTACCGATTCGGTGACCTCAACTTCATCATCGACAACTTCGGCAAGATCTCCCTCCTCGACTCAGATCTGAACTAGTTGGAGAGGGGTCACATCACATTGGCACCGTTTCGCCTCCCGAACACTACCAAGACTTATTCAGAGGCTTTCTCTTCAAGTGTGGCTTCAAACCACTCGGGGAAAGTCATCGTCGCCAACTCAACCATGCGGCAACTCCAACTCTGTGTCAATTTACTCCCATATTGATATGAGACTTCCCGCACTTCTCGCTGCCACATTTGGATCTAGATTGGTTTCACCCCACAGTCTTTGATCTGGGCATGTTTCAACCATGTGTGGACCAGGGCTTAGAGAGGTGGGCGTAATGATTCAAACACTTGATTCCTGCACAACCACAGAGGTTGTCAATAGTTTTGACTACAACGATGGCCATAGCGATTTCGACACCAAAAGCATCAACAGCTCCGAGTTCACCAATGATTACACTCCACTTTCTTTTGAAGTCTTTATGGTTGACACTTCGACTAAAGAGGAACAAGCCCGTATTCAGAGGGAAGGGTAGGAATATCGCGTCCGACTAGAGGAAGAATATCATCCAAACTCGCGTCGATGATACCAACATCTTCGTCACCCCCAGCAAAATGACA
Source organism: Oryza australiensis (assembly GCA_019925245.2). NCBI lineage: Eukaryota > Viridiplantae > Streptophyta > Magnoliopsida > Poales > Poaceae > Oryza > Oryza australiensis. The sequence goes on from JAIFGZ020000833.1 coordinate 457,930, forward strand.
TCGTTGTTGTCACATTGTTGTATACTCTTATTGATGTCGCCCCTAAGAACATGACTCCAACATTGAACAAGGTCAAGACCACGATTGTCGCAACGGTCGCTCAGCAGGATAGAGGAGTCGGGCCTACTCGTCGACCAGAGGAATATTTTGCTGAAACGCCAAAGACACATGCAGGCAGTCGTCCACCATCCGTTTATGGTTCACGGGATCCTCAAGTACCCAAGTGTAGCAAAGGGCAAACAGCTTCGAGTATATGACGTTGCAACGACAGAGCTAGAAAACCAAAGAAGTGAATTGGGACTCGAGACCGCTGCAACAATCGACATCTCAAGCCACGTCATCATGGCACCCACAACGACCATGCTCACTAAGATGAATATGAACGCAGGAGACACGAAGACCTCAGAGACAAGTTGAACCAACACCACCACGACTGAGAAAACCATGGACGTCGGGACAACCGCTCACCACGTCGATCACCCAAAGATGGGGACGATGGAGTCTTAGCTTTTACACAGGAACTGTGTCGAGTGGATTGGTCGACTGGTTTTAAACCAACTAGGATAGAGAAATACAACGGTAAAACCAGCCTCAAGTCATGGCTCACCGTCTATACTCTAGCCATCCGTGCAGCAGGAGGAGATAGTAAGGTCATGGCCAATTATTTGCCTGTGTCACTCGTCGATTCTTCAAGGAGCTGGCTTTCGAGACTTTCAAGGGAGTCAATATATTCCTGGAACGAGCTTCAAAGCCGGTTCATTGCCTACTTTCAAGGCATTTATGAAAGACCTAGGACTCATTTTGACCTCTATCATGTCATACAACACAACAACGAGTCCATCAAGGATTACATCCGGTGTTTTTCTGAGGCCCGTAATAAGATACCAAAGGTTACCGATCATATTATCATCGCTGCCTTTCAAAAGGGAATCTGAGACAAGTCGCTCATTGGCAAATTTTCTCGCAAACCTCCAATAACTGTCATTAAGTTATTTGAGACATCAAATTCTTATGCCAAGTCAGTCGAGGTTGTCAATGCCTTGCAAGAAAAGCAGTCGGGAAGCGGCTGGCGCTCCAAGAAAGATAATGGCAGCAACAACCAAAAAGACCAGAAGCGAAAACCTGAAGACCTGATGGCCACTACATCGAACTTCCAATCTCAGCGTCCTCGCATGAGTAACTACGAGAAGATCATGAATGGGCTTTGCCTACATCATCCCACTTCCAAGAACGTGGCCAAGGATTGTTTCATCTACAAGAGATTCACGGAGGAACATGTGGCGTAGCTAAAGCTTTTGGCCAGAGAAGGGACTTACGGGCACAACAAGGACAACGACAACGAACCGGGCTTCGGAGCCTTTAAGGACCCCAAAACTAAGTTAAACCACAACTTTGGAGGCCCACTCACTTATGAGTCCAAGAGGAAGCAAAAGCTAACTGATCGAAAAATAAACACCATACAACCAGAGGTCCCTCAATATATACGATGGTCTGAAGTGGCAATCATGTTCGATCGCTCAGATCATCCTGACCGAGTGACTCACCCAGGGCGGTACCCCCTGGTTTTAGACCCAGTGGTCCGTAATGTCAAGTTGAAGCGAGTACTCATTGATGGCAGCAGCATGCTCAACATCCTCTTCGCGAAGCGCTAGATGAGATGTAGATTCCTATATCCGAGTTGAGACCGAGCTCTGCTCCATTTCACGAGGTTATCCCCGGGTTATCTTCAACACCACTTGGACAGATCACTCTCCCAGTCACCTTTGGTACCGGGGATAATTTTTGGACAGAAAACATCTGCTTCGAAGTTGCTGACTTTGAGGTTGCTTATCATGCCATATTAGAAAGGCCACTCTTGCAAAGTTCATGATTGTTCCACATTATACCTACCTGATGATGAAGATGTCGGGATCATAAGGAGTCATCTCATTATGTAGTGATGTCAAACAAGCTTTTACCTACAACAAGGAAAGATGCGAGTTGGCCTAATCCCATGAAAAAGCACTCAGCCGACATGAATTCTGATTGGTTGCATCAACATCATAGAAAGGAAAAGTCCCTACCAAGAAGATACCAAAGTCCGAAGAAGGCGATGCCAAGACCAAGAAGATTCTGCTGGACCCGACTGATTCTTCCAAGACTGCAATATTGTAAATAGGATAACACGCTCGTCACCTTTCTTCAAGCTAATAAAGATATATTTTCCTGGAAACCTTCTAACATGCCTGGTATTCCTAGAGAGGTGATCGAGCATTCCCTAAATGTGAAAATTGACGCTAAGCCTATCAAACAACGACTCCGTTGGTTCGCTTAAGATCATTGCGAGACAATCAAGGAAGAGTTAATAAAACTTTTGGCAGCATGATTGGCTGGCTAATCCAGTTCTAGTCCAAAAAAGATGGGGCAATGGCATATGTGTGTAGACTACACAGATCTTAACAAAGCCTGTCCTAAAGATCCTTTTGGATTAACAAGTCGTCGATTCTACGGCTGGCTACAAACTTCTCAGTTTTCTCGATTGCTATTCGAATAACATCAAATCAGCTTAAAGGAGTCCAACTGCTTGAAGACTTCGTTCACACACCATTTGGCATGTACTGCTACATCACAATGCCTTTTGGCCTAAAGAATGTCGGTGCTACCTATCAGCGCATGATTAAGAGATGTTTGCAGTCACAGATCGGGTGCAATGTGGAGGCATATGTCGATGATGTTGTCAACAACACAAAGCGCAAGGATAACCTGATTGCTAACCTAGATGAAACCTTGAATAATATTTGGGCCTTCAGGATGAAGCTGAACCCAGAAAGATGTACCTTCAGAGTAATGTCAGGGAAGTTGCTTGGCTTCATGGTGTTGCACCATGGCATCAAAGCCAACTCAAAGAAGACTAATGCTATACGCAACATGAAACTGCCAAGTACCTAGAAGGACGTCCAGAAACTGACCAAGTGCATGGCGGCGCTCAGCCGTTTCATCTCTAGGCTTGGAGAGAGAGGTATGCCTTTTTTAAGTTATTGAAAAAGACGAATGATTTCAAATGTACACCCAAAGCCCAGTAAGCCTTTGAGGATTTCAAGAGCTTTTTGACAACACCCCCCGTATTGGTTTCACCAATGCCACAAGAACCATTACTGTTGTACGTATCTGCAACTTCCCAGGTAGTCAGCACAGTCTTGGTGGTTGAACACAATGAGGAGGGGCATGTACAAAAAGTCCAGAGACCAATATACTTCGTCAGTGAGGTGTTGACAAATTCCAAATCACAATATGCTTAGATTCAGAAGCTATTGTATGGAGTACTGATCATGATGAGGAAGTTGGTTCATTACTTTCAAAGTCACTCGGTTACCATGGTTACCTCTTTTCCAATTGGTGACGTTCTTCACAACCGCGAGGCTATAGGGCGAATCGCAGAGTGGCAATGGAGTTGATGGCTTTTGATATATCCTTCAACGCTTGCACATCAATCAAGTCTCAGGTTCTGGGAGATTTTGTGGTCGAGTGGGCAGAAGCTTAGTCAGAAGCACCTACGGCAAAGCTAGAATATTGTACTATGTACTTTTATGGATCTCTTCGAGTTTCAGGAGCTAGCACAGGGATCGTCCTCATCTTGCGGACTGGAGAGTGGTTGAGATACGTCCTTCAAATACATTTCCCGGCGTCCCATAACATGGCCGAATATGAAGCACTCCTTCACGGTTTACGTCTTGTTGTGTCCCTAGGGATCCGACGGATGATAGTTCGTGGAGATTCTCAATTAGTCATCAACCAAGTCACAAAAGATTGGTCTTGCCTTAATGACAATATGGCTGCATACCGACAGGAAGTGCACAAGTTAGAAGACCAATTTGATGGCTTGGAGTTGTCTCATATCTCAAGGCATCACAATGAAGCTACGGACGAGTTGGCTAATCTTGGGTCAAAGCAGGAAGCTGCTCCCGCAGATATTTTGTTGAACACCTACATGAGCCGATTGTTCCCAAGAGAGATATTTATGAAGATGGTGCCCAAGGATAGGTTTCTATGTTGGATATCTATTGGAGGATGCCTTTCATTAAATTTTTGACTACGCAAGAATTGCCCCAAAAACCGGAATGAGGTCGAGCATATTCACCATAGAAGTCAATGCTATGTGTTTTCAGAAGGAGAGCTTTATAAGCGAAGTCCATCTGATATCTTGCTCCGATGTGTATCACCGAAGAAGGACAACAGTTACTGCAAGACATCCACTCGGGGATATGTGGCAGTCATGCAGCAGCACACACGTTGGTTGGCAAGGCATACCAACATGGATTCATCTGGCTTACAGCAGTTACTGATGCGGAGAAAATTATTCGGACCTATGAAGGTTGTCAATTTTTTGCCAAGCAAATTCATGTTCCTCCTAAAGAGTAGCATACAATACCCCTTTCGTGGCCTTTTACCGTATGGGGGCTCAATATGGTACATCCTTTCAAGAAGGCTCCAGGAGGATTCACACATCTGTTTGTGGCTATTGATAAATTTTCTAAGTGGATTTTGTCCAGGCCGGTTGCAACAATTACAGCTGATAAGGCTCGGGATTTCTTCTTTGACATTATTCATCAGTTTAGTGTGCCAAATAAGATTATCACTGATAATGACACAAATTCACGGGTGGAATTTTCAAGGATTTTTGCAAGGATTTTGGCATCAAGATTTTGCTATGCTTCAGTTGCACACCCAAAGAGCAATGGGCAGGTTGAGTGGGCCAATTGGATGATTCTTCAAGGGGTCAAAGCTCGAGTTTTCGATCGACTGCGTCCTTATGTGGGCTGATGGGTGCCAGAGATACCATCGGTTCTTTGGTCTCTAAGGACCACTCCCAGTCGGGCTACTGGCTAATATCCTTTCTTCCTGGTTTATGGGGCAGAAGCAATGTTGCCGAATGAGATGGAGTTTGAATCTCTTAAGGTGCACAATTTCGATGAAGAGCAAGGTGATCAAGATCGTGTTGAAGAATTAACTCAGCTGGAATAGGCTCGTGATATTGGTGCAATCTAGTCGGCAAAATATTTGCAAGGGCTTCGACACTATTATAATCATAATGTTCGTTCCAGAGCCTTTATAGTTGGTGATTTGGTTCTACGGAAAATCTAGACGAACCCAAGGACATTCACAAGCTATCTCCTTTATGGGAGGACCATATATTATCTCTGAAGTGACTCATCTAAGGGCTTATGTTTGAAGCAAGAACATGATTCACCAATTGATAATTCTTGGAACATTGGATATTTACATCGTTTCTATTTTTAGTCTTATATTATGTATCTTTTTTCTCTCGACTACCTACATCAAGTAATTTTGCCTTCTTGAGTAGCCAGTCGGAGGCTACCCGTAATAATAATGAACTATTTTATCTTCAAAACTTATCTAAGTGTTTAGTTTGGCTTATCATTGGTTTTGTTTTGGCTATGACATGTTGACGAGTATTGTGAAATTTTTTAAAGACTCAACTAAGTTTTAGGCTTAGCATAGTCGGACAAAAGATTTCTTGCTATATATACATATTAAAGCTAGAACAAGATCATAAATAAGTCAGACATTTACAATTTTTAGTCATATTACAATGAAAGCTTAACTCTGAAAGCTCTCTATCACATCTCTAGCTATCTTCCGTGTAGGTTCCTCGGCTTCGTTAATCAGCTCCAGCGCTTGCTCTTCGGAAGTGCCGTCTGCAAAGCCATCCCCAGTTGTAGCCATATCCACTCAAGGATACAGTGACTTTGTCATTGCAAGGGCTTGGCTTTCTCTCATGGTGGCTGCCTCGACAATATTTTTGACATATTTGTCGGGAGCACTCCTCAGCTTGTCAAAGATCTCAACGACATCCTCTGAGCTGGAACCAAGACCGTTTTCGAAGATTGCATTTAGCACCAGAGTTGCAACATTGGCGTTGTCATCCCACGCGATCTCTGCCGTTTTAATTCGCTCGATGAAGTCTTCGAACTGGGGTTTGGTTTTTGCTTTGCGAGCTAAAGAAGTGATGTCACAAAGAGCATGATTCTTCATATTCAAAGACAGGAAAAGCAAGTTGTAAGTTTTACCTTTCAGTTCAGTCACAACTTTGACTTTGTCTTCTTGAAGCTTGGAATTAGTTTCTTCTGCTCTCTTCAGTCGGGCTTTCAAAGATTCGAGCTGAGCTTTTTGAGCTGTGACAATGGATTGACTGTTCCTCGGTACTCCAAGTTGGCATCACAAAGCTCGCGTATTTCTTCTCTTCTAAGACGTTCTTGAGACTTCACTGCCTGCTTGGTGTTGGTCAGCTCTTATCTAACTGCTTCAAAGTTTTCCAGATGTGGCACCACCTTTTCTAATGTCTCAGACTTTGCTTGAGATTGAAGATGTGGCACCAGCTTTTCTAACGTTCTCGGCAAGTCCTAGTCGATGAATTAGTTTAGCCATCTTACTCCTTCCTTTGTAATCCGTATGGTATTTTCTCATATATTTATATAAACAGGAGTATGACTATTATTACCTATTAGTTAAGGGGTTCGAACATGTATAAAAATCAATGTCTTCCGTCTCTTTTACTTAAATATCATGTATACCCTAATTCCAACGATCCATATACTCTACAAATAACGTTTGCGAGTATAGCCCGTCGACAATGACCGATGGTTCTAATCTGGTCGGGTCATAAGATCCGAAGTCGTCGAAGTATCCCTTATTGAAAAATCCGTAGCAACAATATTTTGACGAAGATTGAGATGATGAGGGTTCCGATCTAGAGGAGAACACGCTCCAGTTGGGCCATATCTCCCAGATCTGCAGTCATCAAAGAGTTTTTCATCGGAAAATCTACTTCTTGAACCCATCTCATCGAAACCTTGAAGCACCAAGTTCCCCTACTCGGCTCGTCACTGTCGAAGGGCTATACCTGAAGATAATATTTGAAGGGTATAGGGAACGTTGTAACCAATGTATATGCGAGGTTGAGGTAAAATAGACGGGAGATAAGGATTTTTATACAGGTTCGGGCTTTTTAACTGACAAGTAATAGCCTTACCCTTGTTGTCTCTTAAAAATGAAATAAATCTATTTTTTTAAATTCAGGGGAAAATCTAAATAACCTCGTACGAGTCACCCGTCTTTCTAATCTCCTACAACTTAATTTCATACAAAACGCTCTCCACGAGTTTATTTTCTCTTTTAACTTCCCACCTCTATCCAATTTTTGGTAATTTCTCGTGTCCCGTGGTCTCCATTGTAGTGAGGTAAGTTAGCCCTACCAAAGGTACTTCTCCTTTTGCTTTTACATTTGTATGCTTTAATTTCATCAAAGGTAATAAGACACGACGATATAAGGTGTCATGTCCAATATAGGGGCAACTTTCCTCACCATAGGATGTTAGAAATCGCTGAGCAGCATGACGAGAATCACTAAAAAGACAAAGGGGAGTGTTGAATAAAAATTAGACTTGTGGAGAATGTCATGTACGAAATTCAGTTGTAGGGAGAATTTGGAAAGACCGCTAGACTACTGACTATTAATTACTCGTTAATGAGACCTCCGGTTCGAACAGATCGCCCACAACGACCTGCAAAGTTCAACTCACTTTCAGAGCAAAGTTGGACAGTAGGGACTGGAAACCTAGCTAGTTAATAGTCATACACCTGGCCAGTCCACCACCGCGCACCGGCTGAGAGGGTTTTCAATTTTAAGAATATTTTTTTTAAGATTATTTTTTATAGATTTTGTACTTGTGTGTTTAGCAATAATATTGAAAAGAGAGTTGGGCAAAAAAGCACCCCAAAATTAATCCTAAAATCGGAACTTCAAATTCAAAATCATCTTCGGATAAATATTGTTGCAGCGAAGCTCATAATACGTCAAGCTCAGTATATTGAAATTCAAATAATCTAGCTATTATTTATTTCTGGAATAATCACGACGATATTTCAACTACATCCCTGTTCTTTTCAGCATTTTGTCTAGATATTTGCCACAGATTATTTGCTTCATGTTTGTAAAAATATGATTTCTCAAAAAAATTCTTCTATATAATACATTGCTTAGACCACACTTTTACATGGATTGTTGAGACCACTTGTTCTATTGTGATGTTTATTTCTTAAAATATTAATTGATCATGTTAATTAAGTAAACAATCCATATTAATAATTCACACAAAAATCGGTTACATATGCTATATGAAAAATGATTAATCTTGACTAGAATTTCTTTTCGCTAAGCACGCATAACTTAGGTTCAATATATTGTTTCCTGCGTGAATATATAATATAGATCATTGGAATACTACAAAGATTTTCCAATAAAAATGCAATATACACATACAGCTGCTCCATGGAATCCAAAATCTTAATTCATTTCCAAATTCTTTTTCCAGCTGGCTAATATTAACCAACATTGATAATCTTTCTGCCACATCCTGGGATATATGGGTTGACACACGCTAGGTAAACCTATGAATTGTCTAATTAAAAAAATTGCACCCATCGAGATCATATGTTACAACTGATCAAGAATAAAAGTAGCTAGGGCCAAGGAATCAAAAGAATCAAAAGTTATGATGCATAACATAGTTCCTTTTGAAGAAAAGAAGAGATAGCACAGCATTGGAGCCCATTATTCCTGGTTGCTTTGCCTACCTAGCTCAACATTATTTTGTCACGAGCACAAATTCTCATATCTTCTAGAGGCGCGGAAAGCACAACACTTTACAGTATAGGATGGTGTTTGTGTGTGTGTGTGTATATATATATATATATATATATATATATATATATATATATATATATATATATATATATATATATATATATATATAGAGTTAGTCTTGTGTGGCGCGTCCATAGCCTTCATCCGTGTGGCATGGCCAAATCTCTAATTTGAAAACTCAAATTGAAAATCCGAACCGTTTAAATTGTTCTACATATTAATATTTCCTTGTAGACTAAATTTTACATGAATAGGTCAAAGATGCAATAAAATAGATACTCCATAAATCGTTGGATTAATGTATTTTTGACCTATCCGATAAAATAGTAAAAAATTTCAAAAAAATGTAAAATTTAGTCTACAAGGCTATATTAATATGTAGAACAATTTAAATGGTTCGTATTTTCAATTTAAGTTTTCAAATTAGAGATTTGACCATGCCACACATGATGGGATTGTGCGACGCGCCACACAGTAGCACAACTATATATACACATATATATACATATATATATACATATATACATATATATATATATACATATATATATGGCCATGTTTGACGAAGTTTTGAGTGCTGCAGCTTTTCTTTTCTCAAAATCTTTAGCTTTCCTAAATATTTCAGATTCTGAGTAAATTAATGTAGAAAATAAATTAGAAGACAAAAGTTAAACAACCCAGCTTTTGTAGATTATAAGAAGTTGACTATCAATCAGCTGATAGCTCCTCCAAACAAGACCATATATGTCTCAGTGATCATGGCAACAGCAGATCGATCCTACTACCTTTTGTTAAAGTTGTTAATTTTCCATCACACACCAGGTTAGACATCCGCTATGCATGCATGTGCGCTCTGGCTATACAATCCTTTCTCCTTAATGCACATCAGATCTTACTACTTTTAACTCTCCCTTTTCTTAAGGTGCACTGCACCTAGGTTGTTAATTGGGTGCATGTATCTATGCATGAAAATAATCATATATACCGACGTTTCGTTAATTTTATCTATATGCTAAATATGTTGGTTTAATTTTTAGTTTTGCAGTTCTCAATATAAAATAGACAAACTATTTGCCATTTTGATCAGAACAAAGTACTGAAAAGTAAAATGTGCCGACCATATGGAAGTTTCACTACTATAATTTAGCCTGCATATTGATATTCTTTTCCTTTTTGTATATAGTGTAGAAATCAAAGTACTTTCGTGACAAAAATAACTGTTATATATAGTGGAGCTTCATTTGGTATAGTAGTACGTGGAGTTATAAGTGCATGGCTCACTAGTGGAAAAAGAGGTTTTTGTCCCCGTTCGTAACCCATTGTTATGCCGGTTCTCGAACCGGGACTATGAAACCGGGACAAAAAATCATTTTCTTTAGTCTCGGTTAAAATAACCCGGACTAAAAATAGATACGTGCTACGAGGTTACCAGCCTATTTTTTATTATTTTTCTTTTTTTCATTAAATTTTTCCGCTTATTTTTCCACGAATGAATCACCAAACAAGAACATCCGCAACTTCATTCACAAATCTACAACAAATACACCAAATTCATTCACAAAATCATTCACAAATCTACAACAAAATCATTCACAAAAATACACCAAATTCATTCACAAAATCATTCACAACACCGCGGCCGCTGCAGTTGTCGCCGCGGCCATCGTCGCGCCGAGATCCACGCAGGCCGCCGCCGCCCGCCCGCGACCGCCGCTGTCTCACGCCGCGGCCGCCGGCCGTCGACCACGCGCGAAAGAGAGGAGAGCGGAGGGAAGGGAGGAGCCACCTACGCGGGGCCGCGCGGATCCGCGCCGAGATCCACGCGGGGCCGCCGCCGCCGCGGCCGCCGCGCCTCGCGCCGCGCCTGCCCACCGCCGACCGCCCCGCCGGCCGCTCGCACGGCCCCGGCACCACCCCGCAGCCCGCCGCCGGCCGCCTCGCCCGCCCGCCGCCACCCGCGGCGATTGTGAGAGGAGAGAGAGGGAGGGAGAGAGAGAAAGAGGGAGAGGGAGGGAGTAAGCGCGCATTGTTCGTGATAAGACCGAGATGAGAGAGAGGAAGAGGAAGAGAAATTAATAAAGGCTGCAGCTGTTCGCGCGTGGTAGACGAGGAGATAAGACCGAGGTCACGTGATGTGTTTTTTTTCTTTAGTCCCGGTTCATATAAAAGACCGAGACAAATGTTGATTTTTAATCCCGGTTGGTGTTACCAACAGGGACTAAAAATAATCCGGTACTCTGATAGCCTCTGACAATATTTGAACCGGGACTAAAGATGATCTTTAGTCTCGGTTCGTGACACGAACCGGGACTAATGTTCCAAGAGATCTGTAGACATTTTAAACCGGGACTAGAAATATTTTTAATCCCGGGTACTATTTATACCGGGACTATTGTGGATTGGAGTCCAAGATTAAATAGTTGTCTTGTGTCTATATTACCTCCATCCCAAAATGAAACTGGACATTAGCTTCATTTTGAAATGGGATTAATAAAAGTTATTACCAAATATCATCGTAAAAATTGAAATTTTCTGGGTAATGTACATATAAATCTTTCACAGTTAATACACCAGGCCGTATATGCTTTCTCCTCTGCAACCACTTTTCAACAGAATCCAATACCCCCATCATTGGGGAGGAGAATAAAAATACTAATAATATGACTAATGTTAGTTCAGATATATGAATGAACTGAAGTCACATCCATGTGATGTCATAAAGTCAAGATAAGAAAAAAACAAGGGATAAAAGAAAACAAAAAGATATGGACCAAGCTATTGCTGCCGGGGGTACAGTATAAATATACTAGGTGTACCCCGCGTTTTGTGCGGAATTTATGAAGTTTTAAATATTGTAATAATGATAAATGTTGAAATATTGTGAAAATGATGTTAAGAAGATTTAATATACTTATGTGTTGAGCTCTAGATGATGTGTTATATTTGCATGAGATTTAAGATACTATATAAAATAATAATAGAAAAGCTTATAATAATGGTTAGTGGATACCAAAAATATAGAAAATATAGAATATTTCCTGGCTCAATACTAAACTCAACTGTGATCTCATGGGTCAACAGCTTTCAAAAGCGACGTCTCTTTCTTTTCTCTCTCCTATTGTGCATTGCATCCATCCAATATTTGATCCAGATTTAGAGAATAAATGGCGTGGTAGCCTCAAGATTTTGTTCACCAATTTAATTACACAGATTTTAACTTCAAAATGGCCTGGCCACCCACTACTTGCCGCTATCCAAGCCTAAAGGATTGAGATGATCTTTACAAAAAGTAGATTCCCCAAGAAACTCATCAAGGATCATCAGGAATCGCATATATCATCTATCCTATATTCCAACGCCGCGTCGAAACCCGAGCTGTTGGATCGGAAACCGACTCCTTGTTGGCAACACATTGTCCATCCGATCCCATCATAAATTGACTCTTTCGATAAAAGGAGGTGATTATTATTAAGTTCCATGATATCACAAGATGATCTTGGTTTATTTCTGGTCCATATATACCAGGATCTTTGAAATTATGATTGAATGCATTCGCATCTTTGAACCATAAGCTAGCTAGCTAGCTAACTATATCTATCTCTATATCTATTGAGAAATTCCATATTATTCCCTGGAAAATCAACATTGGAATGAGCCAAGAAAGCCAGTGTGGCCTGGGTATAAATAGGAGTAAATATCACCCTCTCCACCAACAACACACTCACTGCAAACCCCACACATCACATTGCACTTGAGCTTCACAAAAGCTAAACTTTAGCTAACTCTAGCTAGCTAGCTATATATCTAGCTTCATCGTCGCCGGCGGCATTAAGTGTAGAGCTAACGGCGGCGGCGATGAGCATGTCGAGGGATCCGCTGGTCGTTGGGAGCATCGTCGGCGATGTCGTGGACCACTTCGACGCGTCGGCGCTGCTGAGGCTGTTCTACAACCACCGCGAGATGACGAGCGGGTCGGAGCTCAGGCCGTCGCAGGTTGCCGGCGAGCCGGCCGTCCAGATCACCGGAGGCCGCGATGGGAGGGCGCTCTACACTCTCGTGAGTTTACGCAAACACATACCGCTCCAATTTCGTGCATTGGCTGATCAGCCACCTTCTGGGCAGGTCAGGCGGCTGTCTAGACTCTGCCGCTGTCGTCTCTACTGTCAAAGAGTCATTGATACGTATAAAAATTAGCCAATCAACTAAAAACATTATTAGTCGTAGTCGTTTGGGCTTAATGACATCGTTTCCATGTCAAATTTGAATATATATATATATACACACAAGCGCGCGCACACATATATGCTATATATAACGTTTATGTAGTGCGGGGGAAGTCAGTTTGCAACTTGTTTTAAGTTAATGGAGATGTTTCGCATCTTCCGCCTCTACCATTGGGTCACACAGATAAAAGATTTTGCTAGTCAGCTTTCATGCATACATATACACTCCTTTGATTTGTTACGTGTCATTTTAAATGATCATAAACAAGTCTAAAAAGTCACAGCTTAAATTACAATGTTATTGTCGCTCCTACAATTATGAAAAAATATTCATAGCATGGATTTATTAACAATTTTTGCACCATGATTTGTTACTTAGGTGATGATGGACCCTGATGCACCTAGCCCAAGCAATCCTTCCAAAAGGGAGTACCTCCATTGGTACGTATGCTAGCCCTCTAGCATCAAGCTATATATCCTCTGCTGCAAATCAACTATATTATTAGAAATATATAGTCATCCATAGTCGAGCGCTCATTTAATCCAAACAGCTCGCTCGACTACTGATGGCACAGTTATAAAATATTTTATTTATTTGTATTGTAGGGGTTTTTTTTATAATTTTATTTATAGGAGTTACTATACCGTTGATAGTTAATTGTTGTTGGTTGTATAGGTTGGTGACGGACATACCGGAAGGAGGCGATACGAGTAAAGGTGAGTAAATAGTATCCAACCATAAAAATCGAACTAGTTAACTAGCTTACCAAAAGCTTAAACCTAAAATTAAAGTAGTACATATCCTAAGATACCTGCTAGTAACAGAGATATCAGGTTATATAATGATATCTCTCTAATAAGGATGATAAAATTGTCCTTAATTAAACTTATATCTCTCGTTGATTAATGTTTCACGTAATGTTTTGACCATTTGTTTTGTTAAATAGTATAAATATATAAAGTATAAGTTAATATTATAGTTTCTTTGATAATAAAATAAGTCGTAGTAAAATAAATAACATTTGTATTTTTATTTAATAAAATAAATAGTCAAACGTTATTTAAAAAGTCAAACAACATTATATATTAAAAAAGAAATTATCAATTAATGGATGTGCATATATGTGTGTGTGTTTAGGAACGGAGGTGGTGGCGTACGAGAGCCCACGGCCGACGGCGGGGATCCACCGCTTCGTGTTCATCGTGTTCCGGCAGACGGTGCGGCAGTCGATCTACGCGCCGGGGTGGCGCTCCAACTTCAACACCAGGGACTTCGCCGCCTGCTACAGCCTAGGCGAGCCGGCCGCCGCCGCCTACTTCAACTGCCAGAGGGAGGGCGGCTGCGGTGGCCGGAGGTACCGGTGATGACATACTGTGTGTCCGGCCGGCAGCCATGGCCGCCGGCGCCGGCGACGATCTCCTACTTAATCAACATTGTTAGCCTCCTAACTGAAGGCAATTAATTAGTTATTAAAGAGAGAAGAAGAAACATATGTCACAAATGCAGTAGGACATAGAGGGAAGAATTTCCCAAAATGGAAAATGTCTAGGTGCATGAGTAGTGCTTCTGTTAATGTTTGTGTGATTGTAGTATCCCCAAAGAGATAAATAGTGCGCTAGATGTGTTAGCCCTGTTCAGAAGGGCTAGCTTAATTGGCATTACATATAGCTAGTTACCAAGTTTAGTGACTTGACCTAGCTACTAATAAGTGGTGTTGAGATTTTCATTCTAATGAAGATTGATTGACAAGAGTGAATTTTTTTTGTTACATATATTCTCTCCATCCAAAAAACTAAGGTGTATTTCTTTTGTCACCAAGATTAAAGAGTAATTAATTTATCCAGTCTATGACAAAATCAATTAATTATACACAATAAGTACTAACACAATTTAATTTAGCACATAAAACCTATAAATAGGCCTTAAACTTTTGAAAAAATCAAAAAATAAAATACGTCTACGTTTAGACTTTTGGATGATATAGTAAGTTGTCCGTACAATGCAATCTAACATTGAATTTAATAGAGATTGATATTTTGTTCATCGGCTTATGTGACATGTGGAAAAGCCACAGGAGTGTACAGATCGAGCAGAAATGAAGTACAAGAACCACTCTTTTTTTCTCTCACAGATGACGGTGGTCCTCCCAAGTTGTAGAAAGTATATTTTGTTCTGTCAAGTGTGGGGGGACACACTATATATATATATATTCATATTTTTGGAATTGTTGCATTGCATGAGTGATCAACATAGTGGGTACACGTGTACTACTAGTACAATGAATAAATTCTATAGGAAACGTGCTACCCTGTAATTATGCTCTTTGCGATCTGTTTGATTAACTTCCAACATTGTTATAATCTCACAATTTATTGTGTCTGTCTTTCAGTGACGATCAACATATAATAGACCAAGGTAGCTAGCCCATTAAAAATGAGCTGAGCCAGCAAGCCCAGATAAAGTTTAAGACTAGCAAGCTAGATTGGGCCATGAAATATACTCGGGCCAACAAATATCGTCCACAAGAAATGCAACAACCATGACCTAACAAACCTTAGTTTAATAAAAATTTAATTAGAAGGATTTCAATGTCCGGACAAAAACTTTATTTCGTTTCAATCCTTCTAATTATAGAAATTTATTGTAGGGACAAACTTTATTTCATTTCAATGCTTCTAATAAAATTTCAGGTTTAATTTTAGAGGCCAGCCAGACTTTATTGCATATAAAATTTTCATTTCAATCTTTGTAATTATATAGAACTTCAATATATTTCTTTTTAAAAAAGAACTCCAATAGATTATCCTCCGCGAGCATGATCAGGCACTGTTTGGATGGGACTAAAAAAACTTTTTAGTCCCTATCACATCGAATTAGATGATATTTTAAAGTATTAAATATAGACTATTTATAAAACTCATTTATAATTGATGGCTAATTCGTGAAACAAATCTAATGAGCCTAATTATGACATAATTTGATGATGTGATACTACAATACATATTTATTAATTATGAATTAATTAGGCTTAATAAATTCGACTCGCAAATTAGCAACTGATTATATAATTATCTTTATAATTAGTTTATATTTACTCTTTTAAATTTTCAACATTCGATGTGATATGAAAAGTTTAGGCTCTGATTCAAACACCACGTCAGTCTCTCGGGGACAATGGACGGTAAATCTGCCAGTGCACTGGAATATAGAAATTTGTGCATGGCATTCCGTAGGGATCGTCAACACTAGTGTATATGTGGGTAAGATGTAAAGGGATTTATTTAGGGATTTATTGTTGGCCCGAATCTATTGTGTATATTTTGACGTGTGTGCACATTCCTCGACTCACATGGTGTATGTTTGTGCATGACGTGTGCATAACTTCCTGTAATCACAAAATTAAGCCAGAGACACTAAAGGGAAGATCAATGTTGTATCTAAGAAACACTACAGTGAAGATCAATATTGTATCTAGCTCTATATCTCCATGAACTGGTTATATTTCTGAGCCATATGTTTGGAGTGGATCACCAGGGACTTAATCACTCGCTTTAATTTTGGATAGCAAACTAAGGCCGTGTTCTTTTAGTTTGATAACTCCTCTTCTATGCACAAAATAAAAGCAACCGATTAACATATGATTAATTAACTATTAGTTATTTTTAAAAAATAAATTAATATGATTTTTAAAATAATTTTTAAAAAATGAGAGAGTTGGAGTTGAGAACTTCACGCTAAAAGACACAGCCTAACAAGGAACAAGGGATGCCAAATTTAGTACCTGCTAGAAAACCCATTACTGGAGAAACCATCATTGGTTGAAGTGGCAAAACCACAGCAGTCCCGGTTTAAGTTGCACCCGGGACTAGAGATGATCTCTCGTTCTGGTTTAAAAATTCAACGGCCCTCTACGAACTTTAGTCCCGGTTCGTGTCACGAACCGGACTAAAGATCACCTCTAGTCCCGGTTCAAATGTTGTCAGAGCGTGTCAGAGCGCCGGACACCTTTAGTCCCGGTTGGTAACACCAACCGGGACTAGAGATGCTACCTCTAGTCCCGGTTGGTGTTACCAACCGGGACTAAAGGTCTGGCGCTCCGACACGCCCGACAACATTTGAACCATCCCGGTTCTTGACACGAACCGGGACTAAAGGTCCTAGAGAGCCGTTGAATTTTTAAACCGTTGCCTCGGACTAGAGATGCCATCTCTCAGTCCGGTTGGTGTTACCAACCGAAACTAGAGATTTTGCTTTATATACTCCTTCTTCCTCCTCCATCCCGAGCCGGGCACACTTGTACATCTTAAAAATTCTTCGTCGTCGTCGTCGTCGCCGGAGGACCGCCGCTCTGCCGTCTTCGTCGCCGTCGCCGCCGCAGCCGTAGGTTAGCCGCCACCGCCCCCTTTTTCTTCGTGATGCGTGCTAGGGTTTAGGCCGCTGTCGATGTCATCGCCATCGCCGCCATTGTCGTGGCCACCGCCGCCGCCATCGCCGTCGCCGCCGCCCCATCCCCACACCGCCCTCCCCGATTCCCACGCGGCCGCCCGCCCCTAAACCCTTAAACCTTGCCTCCCTCCACGCCGCCGCCGCCCGCATCCCGCCGCCGTCGTCTCCCCTCCATGCCGCGCCGCCGCCGTGGCCGCGCCGCCGCGCTGCCGCTGCCGTGCTATGTTTAAATTTGCAAATTTTGTGAATGTGAATGAATGAGGAGGATTTGAATATGATTTCGATGTGTATGTGTAAATTTGTGAATATGATTTCGATGTGTATGTGTAAATTTGTATGGACTTTATATGTAAATGGACTGTTTATTTAAATTTTAATGCATGAATATTTTGAATTTAGAATTTTGAATGTGTATTTAAATTTAAATGCATGAATAGATTTAAATTTGAATGTGTATGTTACTTGTGAAGTTTGTATTTTTGAACGAACGAGAACGATAAAATCAACAAACGGATGTGAACGGACGGACGGACGGACGTACGGACGTGGACGAACGGACGGAAGGATGAACGAACACTCGTTCATTCGTTCGTTCGGTCGGTCGTCCGTTCGTTCGTTCAGTCGTTCGTTCGTGGACGAATAGACGGACGTACGGACGTGGACGAACGGACGGACAGACGAACGAACACTCGTTCGTTCGTTCGTTCGTTCGGTCGTTCGTTCGTTCGGTCGGTCGTTCGTTCGGTCATTACAACGTACATAGGCATGCAACGTCCTCTCTCTCTCCTCTCCTCTTCACTTCCTCTCCTCTCCACCTTATCTCCCTCACATCATTCTCCTCTCTTTCTCTCCTCTCCTCCGGATGATCGTACTCACGGACGTCAACGAACGTTAAAACGAACAGACGATAGTTTAGGATTTGGGTTTGGGTTAGGGTTAAGGGTCTGAACGAACGGACGTGAGCTAACGATAGTTTAGGGTTAGGGTTGGGTTTAGGGTTTAGGGTTTAGGGTTTAGGGTGAACGAACGAACGACCAAACGGAGACGTGAACGATAGATTGAACGAATGGTCGGTCGTTCGGTCGTTCGTTCGTTCGTTCGTTCGGTCGTTCGGTGTGGATGTAATCCAGGAAGTGACTTCTGAAAAATATCACCATTGTGGATGTGCACAATTGGATCTAGTGTCTGTCGGATTTCATCTATTTTTTTCCATCTTCTTCTTTTTTGTCTATATTTTTTACGTAGACATACATGATATTCCTAAATAATTGATACATGTATTAACCGAATAAATTTTTTTCAGAATTCTTTGATTAAGTCCTCAACCCACAACAATCAAATAGCGGATCGTGACGAGGAACAGTTTCTCCTTGATGAGATCGCACGAGGAACAGAGTTTTACAACGAGGAGGGACACGAAGATCCAGATCAGTACCTTAACGAGGAGGGGAACGAGGGGGAAGACGAGCAGAGGAACGAGGAGGGGAATTAGGGCTCCGCCTCCGCCCCCGCTGGACAGAAGAGGCCACGCGGCCTCAACAAGAAAATAGAGGGTCGACATGTCATAACGGAGGTGGCACCTGACGGTCGACCAATTGCCCCAGAGGACGCCCCAAAGAAAGAGATGCTGTGGACGACAATGCTGCAGACGTTCACCATCCCAGACTCAGATTAGGCAAGGGTTAAGGAATAGACGTTGAAGAAATTGGGAGAGCTCTTCAGGAACTACAAGAAACAGTTAAACAAGAAATATATCCTGAAGGGCCAGACACCAGACTTTGACAAGTTCCCAAAGCTCAGAGATCATTTGGATGCTTTTTCTATCTACATGTCATGTGTCATCTAAATTTTAGCACTTCGCATTTTGTGGTTGTTTTCTATACATTTTCATCTCTAGATTTGTATGCAAAAACATGAGGAGATGTTTTTCCGCCCACTGAAATTCACCTCTAGTCCCGGTTGGTTTTAAAAACCGAGACTAATTATTACAGTGCCCAATTATATTGTGTTATATTCATATATAATTATAATTAACATATATGTTCATATATTCATATATAATTAACATATGTTTATATAATTCACAAAAATATTATAAATTGAAATAATAACATATAATTAACATTTGTCATATTCCAAACTATTTAAAATTTAAATAATAATATATAATTAACATATGGCCTATTTGAAAAATATTTTAAATTGAAATAATAACATATAATTAATCGTATTTAAAACTATTTTAAACCATAAACCCTAAACCCTAAACCCTAAACCTAAACCCTTTTACCATTAACCCTTAACCTAAACCCTAAACCCTATTTTAAACCCTAAACCCTAAACCCTAAACCCTCGTGCGGCCTGCGTGATTGGCATGTAGAAGTACTGCGACACGAGCTGGAACGTCGATGCCTTCTCCTCTGATCTAACATCGTCTCTCATGCTCTTGGAGGCTGCTCCGTTCTCATCACTGTAATAGAGCAGTGGCAATCCCTTCTCACTTTGTTCTACCTTGTTCTCCGATTGCTCCATCTCATCCCAATACTTCAGCGCACCATCTTCAAAGATGACACCAAGCTCGTCTGCATGGCAAGAAACAAGTGTCTAAGCAACACAAATCTAGAAAGCACCATTCCTTTCGATTAGAAAAAAGAGAACATCATTCTTGCATTGATCCGAGTAGAAAGAAAAGAATCATACCTTGTAAAATGTTGCTTTGCATGACAGTAGAGCAGAATGGCTGAGGATGGAAGCTCGGGAAGGAGATACTGGAGAAGAGAGCTTCCTCCTCAAGCAGGTAACTATCAGGCCAAAGGCTAGTGCAATAAGTCCACCAGCTAGTTCATGAAAAAATGTTAGATCAATAACAGATAAACAGATAAACAAAGACAGTCTTGAAGTCAAAAGAAGCTACTGCTATAAAATTTTCTCAGCGATGAGCATGGTTAACCGTATGCATGATGCAAGACAAAACTGCATTTACCTATGTTTTTGGTTGGGCTCCATTCTTTCGAGAGACATGAAGCAAATCTCACACTTCACTGAGTCGGGATCAATGAAATAGCTTATTTTAGTCGTCTCGTCCGTATCCGCATCCAGCTGCTCCTGATGATCCATGGAGAGGCCCCGACGCCTTCTTCCTACCTTCTTCACCGATCTTGGTCTCTTCAACAAGTCATGATTCATCGTAGTAGCCTTCTTCACCGATCTTGGTCTCTTAAACATGTCATGATCCGGATCACGGTCTTTTTTCTTGCTTTTCTCCCTTTGCTTCATAATCTTTCTGTCTTGCTCTTTCTTAGAGTACGGCGTAGCAGCACTCGTGTATCTCCATCAAACTTTGAATAGCGAGAGATATGGCAATGATTGGATAGTGCGGCTATATATGGCAATGATGGCTTGCCTCCCCCGTTCCCGTCTCAATGCCTCGGTGGCGCCATGAAAGCCGCAGGTTGCGCATGACGGCGGACTACCTCTATCCGCCCGCCGTGATCGAGCAGTACTACCGCTGCCGCCGTCGCAGTCTTTGCTCCTGCCGCCACCGCTGCCGCCAGTGTGCTTTGAGACCTAGACTAGAGATGCCCACCTACCTGGGCCACGTCGCTGCCCCGCCATCTCTAGTCCCGGTTGGTGGCTTCAACTGGGACAAAAGGTATGATCTTTAGTCCCGGTTGATGGCTTCAACCGGGACTATACCATCTCTAGTCTCGGTTGGTGGTTTCAACCGGGACAAGAGATGCCATACCTATATATAGCAAGGGCCTCACTAGGATCATAACACTTAGCCGTTTTCGCACAACTGCATCGTCTTCTTCGTCGTCTCCGTCGCTGAGCACAAGGACGCCGCCACAGCACGCCGTCTTCGTCGCCGTCTTCATCGTCGGAGGACCGCCGCTCCGCCGTCTTCGTCGCCGTCGCCGCCCTGCCGCAGGTTAGCCGTCGCCGCCCCCTTTTTCTCCGTGATGCGTGCTAGGGTTTAGGCCACTGTCGATGTCATCGCCATCGCCGCCATTGTCGTGGCCGCCGCCGTTGCCGTCGCCGCCGCCCCCATCCCCACACCCCCCCTCCCCGATCCCCATGCCGGCCGCCCGCCCCTAAACCCTTAAACCTTGCCTCCCTCCACGCCGCCGGCCGCCCGCATCCTTGCCATCGCCGCGTCTCCCTCCATGCCGTCGTCGCCGCCGTGGCCGTCGTCGCCGCCGTGGCCGTCGCTGCCGCCGCCGCGCGTCTCCTCCATGCCGTCGTCGCCGCCGTGGCCGTCGCTGCCGCCGTCGCTGCCGCTGCCGTGCTATGTTTAAATTTGCAAATTTTGTGAATGTGAATAAATGAGGAGGATTTGAATATGATTTCGATGTGTATGTGTAAATTTGTGAATATGATTTCGATGTGTATGTGTAAATTTGTATGGACTTTATATGTAAATGGACTGTTTATTTAAATTTTAATGCATGAATATTGTGAATTTAGAATTTTGAATGTGTATTTAAATTTAAATGCATAAATAGATTTAAATTCGAATGTGTATGTTACTTGTGAAGTTTGTATTTTTGAACGAACGAGAACGATAAAATCAACAAACGGATGTGAACGGACGGACGGACGGACATACGGACGTGGACGAACGGACGGACGGATGAACGAACACTCGTTCATTCATTCGGTCGGTCGGTCGTCCGTTCGTTCGTTCGGTCGTTCGTGGACGAATAGACGGACGTACGGACGTGGACGAACGGACGGACAGACGAACGAACACTCGTTCGTTCGTTCGTTCGGTCGTTCGTTCGGTCGTTCGTTCGGTCGTTCGGTCGGTCGTTCGTTCGGTCGTTACAACATACATAGGCATGCAACATCCTCTCTCTCTCCTCTCCTCTCCACTTCCTCTCCTCTCCACCTTATCTCCCACACATCATTCTCCTCTCTTTCTCTCCTCTCCTCCAGATGATCGTACTCACGGACGTCAACGAACGTTTGAACGGACGGACAATAGTTTAGGATTTGGGTTTGGGTTAGGGTTAAGGGTCTGAACGAACGGACGTGAACTAACTATAGTTTAGGGTTAGGGTTGGGTTTAGGGTTTAGGGTTTAGGGCGAACGAACGAACGACCGAACGGAGATGTGAACGATAGATTGAACGAATGGTCGGTCGTTCGGTCGTTCGTTCGTTCGGTCGTTCGGTGTGGATGTAATCCAGGAAGTGACTTTTGAAAAATATCACCATTGTGGATGTGCACAATTGGATCTAGTGTCTGTCGGATTTCATCTATTTTTTTCCATCTTCTTCTTTTATGTCTATATTTTTTACGTAGACATACATGATATTCCTGAATAATTGATACATGTATTAACCGAATAAATTTTTTTTCAGAATTCTTTGATTAAGTCCTCAGCCCACAACAATCAAATAGCGGATCATGACGAGGAACGGTTTCTCCTTGATGAGATCGCACGAGGAACAGAGTTTTACAACGAGGAGGGACACGAAGATCCAGATCAGTACCTTAACGAGGAGGGGAACGAGGGGGGAGATGAGCAGAGGAACGAGGAGGGGAATTAGGGCTCCGCCTCCGCCTCCGCCTCCGCTGGACAGAAGAGGCCACGCGGCCTCAACAAGAAAATAGAGGGTCGACATGTCATAACGGAGGTGGCACCTGACGGTCGACCAATTGCCCAAGAGGACGCCCCAAAGAAAGAGATGCTGTGGACGACAATGCTGGAGACGTTCACCATCCCAGACTCAGATTAGGCAAGGGTCAAGGAATGGACGTTGAAGAAAATGGCAGAGCTCTTCAGGAACTACAAGAAACCGTTACACAAGAAATATATCCTGAAGGGCCAGACACCAGACTTTGACAAGTTCCCAAAGCTCAGAGATCATTTGGATGCTTTTGTTGAGCACAAGACCAATAAATAAGCGCAATCTATCATAGAAAAGAACAAGGCCAACACGGCCAAAAAGAAATACCATCACAGGCTTGGGTCAGGTGGCTATAAAAAAGCAATGGAGAAATTGAAAAAAATGGAAGCCGACCTAGAAGCACGGGATATCTTTCCAGGCACAGCAAACTGGCTCGAACGATCAAAGAACTGGTTCTATGCTCATGGCGGCTCACTTAATCCCGTCGATGGCACAGTGATCTTATGTGATGAAATTCAAGAAGCCGGATGGAGGTTAGAGGAGACGATGCAGCCAGTTCCTCGGGTGCGTTCAGGTCCGATAGAGAGAAGGACGAGCTAACGCTCGTCCTCCAAAACCCAGAGCGCCCGGGGCGTACGTGAGGAAAAGGCTTCGTTCCCTGGAAATACGGGTTCCAAGCTGACGTCGACACATACAGGAGCCGAATGAGGTCAAAACGAGAGAATGATGCTAGATTCGCTGAGATGGAAATGAAACTCTCGCAGATCGATCAGATTGTCGATGAAAGGGTGGCCCTAAGGTTGGCTGAGAAGCAGAGCGAGTGGGTTAGCCAACAACGGATCCAAGAACAACCGCACAACTCCAACAAGAAGTGCAACAACCGCGCGTCTCGGAAATGAAGGCGAGCTGGCCCCACAAGCTCAACCGGGTCCGCCATGCCCCGTGGATGACATCACACAGCGGACCCCGTGTGAGCTGCACATCCCGCTGAAAAATATAACAATAAAGGTATTTTCGTACTTTTATGTTGTATGTATATTTTCTTGAATAACTTGTCAATCAACATTCATTACTAACTAATAAGCAATCTTCTCGAACAGGTCGCGTCAGGCATGGCTATTCCAGTAGCCCGAGACGGAACCTACCACTCCTGGCCTGTTCCACCTTCGTACTCGAAGGTTGAAATTGAACAGGTGGAATGCGGCTATGAAGATCTGGAGCTGGATATCCGCGGAGGAGACGGGGAGACGACGCTAGGAGAAACGGCTCATGGAATATTTCTCTAGAGGAAGATCTTCATTAAATTCCCTACGAACAACTTCTCCTATCGTTCCACCGCCCTCGCCTCCACGTGGGCCGTCTCCTCCGCCTCCTTCGCCACCTCCGCCTCCTCCGCCTCCTGCGTCACCTCCACAAGCACCGACTCCTAAATGGTCGTCTCCAACTCCACCGCCTTCCAACCCTCCTCCGTCGCCACAACGAGCACCGACTCCTAAACGGTCATCATCCAACAGCGTGTCGTCAATATCAAGCAGTCGTCCAAGAAAGACTCAGAGAATTGAGAAGACGCCGCCACCCACATCAAAGCGGTCGGCTGCTGGCAGGGCGAAGAAAGCGAGCAAAGATGTACCCCAGCTTGGCATGCAGCCACAGAAGCCTCTGGAGTTCAGCACGATTTCAAATATTAGACCTGATTTAAGACAATTCATGCAAAAAGCTGGAATTAATATGGATCAATTACACAGGCCTCCACCCCTGGCGAAGGCTCTGCTTAAATACAAGTTCAACCTTGGAAAGCCTCTCGTCAAGCCGGATCTCGTGAGAAGGCTTCCAACTCAGATGTACCGCTTCCATCAGTGGTACATGCAACGATCCAGCAAGGGTGAAGACATGATAACATGCAAATATTCAATTGACTACTTCTTCGATGGAGATGACTACCTCTATCTCCGATTCGAAGATATATTCGACATGTACCAACTTGATGCCCTCGACGTCTCACTTCTAACCGCGCGGGTTTTGTAAGTATCGCCCTGTTATTTCGTTTCTTACCTCCTTAAATTTAGCTGACTAAAATTCTTTTTAACCGTTGTAGAATGACGATCCAATACTGCAACAAGAACGAATGCACCAAGCATGGATTCATGGATCCACGCAAAATCAACGGCCCATTGGTTGATCAGTTTTCTAATGACACTGTGGACAACATATACAACGCGCTTGTGAAGCAACACTTCCGGTCCTTCATCCTTCTGCCCTACAATATTGCGTAAGTTTTTTCTTTCTTTCCGAACCAATTTCAATCCCGTGCATACATAAAGTTTCATATGTGTCATCTAAACCAATTTGCAGATTCCACTGAATTCTGTTAGTACTTGACATGGGTCAGTCAAAGATCCATGTCTTTGACTCAATGGATAAACTAGAGTCCATGTACTCCGACATATTTGAACTGTTTAACAGGTAATGCCATCTTACTTTGTATTGCATATATGCAGTTCTCGGATAATTGTGTGCTAACTTTCAAGCGCACGTAGGGCATGGGAACGATTTCGGGTCAATGTTCGCGGAAATTAGAAAGATAAGCTCTGTGCGGATGAAGTTTTCGGTGAGTAACATGCCTACTGCTAATTTGAGTTGAATCATTATTATGTTCTAAAATATGAAATGCATATTAAATCTGTCGTCGTTTCTCTTTTAGTGTGCAAAACAGTCGTAGGGCACCAACCTATGTGGATATTACGTCTGCGACTACATTCACCGCTTTGTGACCGAAGTCAAAACTGTCGATGATCTAGATATACGTATAACAACAATTCATACATTACGTCTCAATTTCTTATTCACTTCATATATTTATTTCTCGTTTATTCTAATTAATGACAGCTTATGCGAGTAAGAGACGACCTCCCCTATGAGACTTTCATACAAGCCGCTCAGGAAGATTTGATGGGATTTATTAACGAGCAGGTCGTTGATCCCACGGGGGAGTTCTTCATTAGTTTTAGTAGCTAAACCACTCCATCCACAGCAAAGTAGATTGGAGACAATTTTTTATAAGCTAGCTAGGAAACATGTATGAATATTGTACATATTTTGGTAATATATGTATATTTCCTTTCTTAAGTTCATTTAAATGTGTGTCAATTATATATTTATACATATATATGCATGTTGCATATATATGTATATGTGTAATATAATATATGTGTGTAATATATATATATATATAGCAGTACTGCTGGAGAAAGGGAAAATTAAAAAAATAAAAAAATCTTTAGTCCCGATTGGAGCCACCAACCGGGACTAAAGATGGCGGAGCCGACCACGTGACTCCGCCATCTTTAGTCCCGGTTGGTGGCTTCAACTGGGACTAAAGATGCATCTCTAGTCCCGGTTATTTAACCGGGACTAGAGGTCGTCTATCTCTAGTCCCGGATTCATTTTCCCGGTTTGACAACCAGGACTACTGACGGTTACCAACCGGGACTAGTGTGGCTATCTCCAGTAGTGACCCCACGGTAGTCCCAGTTCGTAACCCACTATTGTCCCGGTTCTCGAACCGGGACTACGAATTCGGGATTAAAGATGTTAATCTTAAGTTCCGGGTAAAATAACCGGGACAAAATATCTATTTTTAATCTCGGTTCCTAGTATCAACCGGGACTAAAGATTAAAGTGCCACGTGGCATACATTTTTTTCATTTTTTCCTTTCATTTTTTTGCTTGCATATTATTTTTTGTTTCAAGACATAGCTCAAGTACAACTAAAAAAATCTTCACATTATAGATAAAAAGAATGACAAAATCACGGATCAACATAAAAATTACAACATCATAACATCACAAATCAAAATAAAAAATCATCAAATACAATATCATAGTCACAGATCAACAAATACAAAATCACAAAAAAATCTCGGTGGCTCGGCGAGCTGCGCGCCGCCGCTTGCCACCACGCTGAGGGAGAGGGGAGGAGAGGGGGAGCAGGCCTGGGGCCGACGCCGCACGACCGCGGCCGCCGCCTCCCGCCCGCGGTCACCGCACGCACGCTCGGCCACCGCCTGCCAATGCGTTGAGGGAGAGGGAAGGAGAGGGGGAGCAGGCCCGCGGTTGACACCATACGACTGCAGCCGCCGCACCGGATCCGACCGCTGCGCGCTCCAGCCCGCCGCCTCCGCCCATGGCCGCCGCACGCCCAGGCCCGCCGCTGCTGCCCGCAGCCGCCGCACGCCCTGGTCCGCTGTCGCGGCCCATGGCCGACGCCGCCCGTCCGTGACTCAGGGAGAGGGGAGAGGAGAGATGGGAGAGAGAGGAAGAGGGATCAGATTTAAGAGAGGTAGATGGGAGAGCTTGAGGAGATAAGGGATGGGAGAGAGCTCGAGGAGATAAGGGAGAGAGGAGACAGGCGCGGCAGACGAAAAGATAAGGGAGAGAGGAGACCGGTTCTGACATCATGTGTACTAAAAATAGCATCTTTAGTCCCGGTTGGTGTTACCAACCAGGACTAAAGACCCCTGGCTCTCTGACAACCTCTGACAATATTTGAACTGAGACTAAAGATGATCTTTACTCTCACGAACTGAGACTAAAGATCCTAAAAATCCGTTGTCTTTTTAAACCGGAATTAAAAATATTTTTAGTCCCGGATATAACTCAAACCGAAACTATTATGGATTTTGACACTTTAATCGAAAATTGTTTTTCATGTTGTGGTAGCCCTCGGGCTGATCGGATGACCGCCCTGGCTTCATGCTATCGATCAGTTTAGCATCAGCGATTTACTACTTGTAAAACATCATTATAGTTCCCGGGCAAGCCGTTGGCCCGCGCAAGCTAGCAATGCAAGCTTGTGCGGCTGTCAGGTTGTGTCCTTCAATGTGAAACTAGTAGCTTACAAGCTGAAGCCAAAATATGCTTACGCTTACTACTTGCTCTCTCTCTCTATTTCTATTCCTATTGGTATTATAAGTCATTTCTAATTAAAATTTTCAAGTTTATCTAAATTTATAAAAGTTTGGTATAATTGTTAACACAAAACAATTATATTATTAAAATATATTTAATGTTAAATTTAATAAAACTAATTTGGTATTTCATATGTTGCTAAATTTTTTTATAAACTTGAGCAAATTTAATAAAGTTTGACTAAAAGTAAAAACGACTTCTAATATGAAACATAGATATAATTCATCTTTTTTTTTTAAAAAAATCTCTATATGCTTCATCTAACTGCCATGTACTTCCAAAAGTAAAAAAATGTGCTTTTCAAGAGCCATTACAATGTCAAATTACGTTTGCAGAAAGATTACTAAATTTATAGGAGGTCTTTTGCCGGCGCGTGGAGACAGGTTTGAGACAAAACTGAAAATGTGTGGTACAACTTTCTATTGTGGTTTTGTCTGTTTTGATCATCTGGAGCTGTTGATATCGTCTTGCCTCGATTCACTGCTCTCTGACTTACACGAGAAGTCTAACCTGATGTATATTCTTTTCGTCTAAAAATTAACTTATATTTAAATTTGTCTTTAAAATTTATTTTTTTGACGGAGAATATATTTGATATGTTTAGTATACGGTGGTACTTGCGCTGCAGAAATTGTTGCCGATGACTTCCGTACACACGCCCAAATCAATTAATTTACTACATGCATGACCATATTTAGTACATTTCCTGCCTAGACTTAATGAACTCTGCGTGACTCCAAGTTATAGTTGCAAGTTATAGTTGCAAGTTAGACGATATAATATTCAATGTACTTTGTTTAGTTTTAACCATAGAACTCCCCTACAGTTATTGAACCTTTTACCAAATCTTTGCTATAATCTGTTGCCGGTTGTACTGTTGTACATGGCCATGGTTTGCCAAAGTATTTCCTCTTTTTCAACAATTTATCATCGAGTTTTTCTCCATATATAATATAGATCAAGTTTATCGATTCTTGCTGATCAATGCCATCTAGAAATTCTCGTCAAAAAGGACCAAACGACCTTGTAGAGTTATATGGGATGGCAACTAATTGGCTTTTAATTACTGTGGGTTTTTTAAAGGTATGAAATTTTGTGTGTAACCACCTTCAAATAGTTAAAATTTAAAACATAGTATATATGATGTGCAAGGAGACAAAAAAATTATAATTTGGGAAACCTGTAGTAGGGCCAATTAATCGTCAACCTTTTTTGTTTGTAAAGGTATTTTGAATATTTTTGAAACAATATTCCATCCAACATCACATAGTAAAACAATCAAACAAACCTCACTACATAGGCATCGGCTATCTCTAACAGAAATTAACTCTCATCTTTATCGGGTTGTGCCCCCATCACTGTGCAAAGATCACTGATGTGAGAAAATATCTCTAACGGGCACAAGGTCGTCACGGATGCACATTATCTCAATCGGACCATAATAGATGCCCGTCACAGATGAATTTGAAAGTTAAACCAAGGGTGTTGAGCGTCCATCACGGATGACACATCTCAATCGGTCCTACTTCTAAGCGCGTTAGAGATGACAACTCATCTCTAATGGGCCGTAGTTAATAGGCCGTCACCGATAGGGTTGACCAACCACGAAGTCAAATATAGTCCCAGTTTGTTGCCCGTCACGGATGCATATCTCTAACGGTCTATAGTACTGAGCCCGTCACGGATGACCTATGTCTATCCGGCGAATGTCCTATCTCTACTGGGCTTTTGTAAAATGCCGTCAGGGATGAGTTAACCCACCAAAAAATAAAATTTATTTTTTGGCTAGCCTCAGGCCTTTGCTAGCCATGCCCGCTGTAAAAAATGACAGATATATAACATCACAGCCCAACCCCAGCCATTCCAGCCACAACCATTCATCACAGCCACAACCAAGTTGATCCATTCACATATATATTCATCACAACCACAACAGCAAGTTGATCCATTCACATATATATTTATCATAGGCATAGCCACAGCCATATCCATTCACATATATATTCATCACAGCCACAACCACAGCCAATTCATTCACATATTTTATTTACAGCCATAGCCACAGCCATAGCAAAATAAGTGTATTGACAAAAAAAGAACAAGTGTAGTTTCCAAGAAAACAAGTGTAGATGGTCTGTTCTAATAAAAAAGGACAAGTATACTGCCCCCAATAAAATAACAAGTGTAGATGACTGATTTTTTTAAGAACAAGTGTAGTTCCAAAAAAAGAACAATTATAGTTAGCTGTTTTTTCCAAAAAAACAAGTGTAGTTTCCAAAATAAAGAACAAGTGCAGATGGTCATTCACACTCATTTTTTGCTCTCCAAACCGTCGACATGCATCAAAACCTGCAAAAATGTATTACAAAGAAAAGAAAGTATATACAGAAATAACGTGCAGAATTGTATTACAAAGAATATTTAGAAAAATCAAATGTTTGTTGAACAAGCATTGCAAATGTTCTACCATTCAGAGTCGATCGAACTACCTAGAACCTTACTCTAAACATTCCTTTCGGAGACAATATATCATCTAGTTTGAATTGTGCTATCTCATCTCTAATGATATTGAAGTTGTTATCCGGAACGTTTGATAGTTTATCCTGCATGTGAATGGATCAAATTGGCTATGGCTATGGCTGTGGCTGTGAATGGATAGTGTGGATAAAGACAAAGTTAATCACAAATTGTTAAGCGAAAGCAAACTCGAGGCAAGTAATATATTTCCTCTATATTTCTTTAGCTAAAGAAGGTGTAAAGCAGGCTTACCTTGTCGTTTTCAAGCTGAAAACAACTCTCAGGTCCTCACTGGTTTATTCAAAACCGACCAAAAATCAATATAAGACGATGACTTTCAATCAACGCCGTATGAAAACCGGCTGAAACTGATTGGTTTTCACAAATCAACACCCAACAATTTCATGAAAATCGATTGATTTTTGGGAAACCAACCGTTTTCATGAACCATGGTGTAAACTCTTGGTCTCTACCAACCAGAAAGCGGCGATGGGGTTGTTTCGGGCACGGGCGAGCTCGGGAAAAGAGTGAAAATGGAAGAGGGAGGTTGTCGACCCCCGTTTTTGGGTACAGGAATCATTCGTGTTCATAGTACAATATCCCTGGATCGAGTAGTTTGGTACCCACGAATACAGTTTTGAATTACCAGGTGCAAAATGCACGAATAGTCTTATAACGACTTATTACAATAATAGGTCTGAAGGCAATATCCGATACATATAGGACCTATAGGTCCGAATTCAACCAAATAAGAGTTCAGATGAGATAAGCAGACGGAAAGCAGCGGCATGTCGATTGCCACAGGCAACGACTGGGGACTAAGACCTAGCGCGCTTCGTTATCTTCATTCCTCCTGGTAGTAAGCATAGGGGTCCTCCTGATACCAAGGATGGTTTCCCGTCTCTGGTTCATCATGGCTTTTCTGGGGAGTCTATCCCTTCTCGCAGGTCGAGAAGTTAAGTCCACCAGCACAAAAATCATTATGCATACCAATTCCCATCATTTTAAAGTTTAAGAGTCTAGCCACGGGAGAAACTTGTCACGTCGCTCATTAACCGTGAGCACGGCTATTCGAATAGATTGATTGACTCACACTGCAGTGGATGTACACTTTACCCGTACTCCGCAACTACTCATTGAATAAGCTTACATCCCTCTATATGGGACGGTCATGGCAAAGCCTTTCGATAACCTCACTTTGGCAGTACCCGCTCCATGAACTTAAGTCCTCATGCACTCTAGCCGTCATTTCCTAGCAGTGAGAGGAGTTATGGCGTTCCCGAGGTAAGAGAGAAAACTCACTTCATCTTTAAGACATCGTTAGGTTCAGGTTACTATTCACATAAAGGCCTTTCATCTCATCACAATCATGGGCACACTACCCTTGGTAGGTCCCTAACTCAACACTTACACCTAAACCACTATGCAGGGATACTGCCTCCGCTCGGCTATCTACTCTGCTAGGTCTATACCCATTCGAGAAGTACGGTTGTACTGTCTCGTTCTAAGTTGTAGTCTCATGGCTCGATCCTTAATTGACCAGGGACGGTACTAGCCTTTCCCAGAGAACCACCCAAATCCATCCATCCGCCCCAGTCTAAAAACATTGGTTTGTATTTCTCTTTTCATCAAAGCTATTTCCAACATGATCAGGGCAGCGTGGTGCTCATGTCTCCACTTGCCGTGTCTCAACCATCTTCCCAAGATAGTTGCCCAAGCACGAGGCTTATTTGTAAAATCATGAGTATGCAAGAATATAGTATAAGCGTGGTTAAGCATTTTACCGAAAATATCCTCCGGTTGTATCACATCGAAGGTTACAAGGAATATTTCTAAGGGTATTCAATATCAAGGCAGGGTATATCAAGTTTAGGCACTCATTTGTGTATAGCATGCAATTTGTAATTGAAATCAACATCATTTCGCAAAGTAGGACCAATATGTTCAAAGGTACATGTTGACTTGCCTTGCTCGCACACTTGTTGGCCGGGGTCTTCAACGTTGTTGGTGCTTGCTTCCTCGGTTGCTATCCGTACGTACGAAAGATCAATTGAATTCGATCAGAATTCAATAAAATACCGAGAGGTCGAAAAGAACCATAAAAACCATAAAAATGACTCCAAACGTTTAGCCTAGAATTCTACTCGAGGTCGGACAAGGGTTGTTAGAGTAAAATCCAAGTCTGAAATCGAGTCGATGCCCTAGGGTTTTCGCAAAACGACGATCGCATTTATTTGAGAAAATAAATTTAGAAATATCAACAGAGGGTTTTTGTACTCGAGGTTTTGAAGGTTCGAGCACTAAAAGAAACACATTTCAAATGGCGGGAAAGAATTAAACAAAATCCGGATTAAAACGACACGAAACGAAATCTCCGAAAAGTCCGATTTCAATTTTCCGAATTTTCTTCGAGAAAACTATACAAGAAAACAATATATTTTTGCCCAAGGATTTTCCCAAATCTTTTCAAAACATTTTTCCTGTTTTTTCAAAGTTTTTCCCTTTTTTTCTATTTTTCTTTTTCCTTTTCTTCTCTTTTCTTTTCTTTCCTTTTTCTCGCTCACTATTCATCAACCCGCCAACCGCTCGACCGGTTCTCTCTCTCTCTTTTCTCTCTCTCTTGCGGCCGGTGGACGGCGCAAGCGAGGGGAAGGGGCGACGGCTTGGGCTTACTGGAGACGGCGACGCTCGGGAGGGCGGTGGAGCTCGGCGCACGGCGGTGACGGTGCTTGGCGGCTCGCGGCGCGCTCGGCTTGCGGCGCTCGGGTGGGAAGAAAAGCGGCGAGAAGGGGACGGTTTGAGGCGGCGAGATTGGGGAAAAATGGAGAGGGTTCGGCACTATATATAGGCGCGGCGAGAGAGAGGGAAACGAGGGAAAGGGGCGGCGTGGCGGCGGTACGGCGAGCGCACGCGGCGCGCGGGTCGCCGGGCCGGCGCGCGCGGATGCGGGCGGCACGGGGCCGGGCGCGAGACGGGCGGCACGTGGCGGAGGTCGCGGATGGGGCCGGGGTGAGGCGGCGACGGGTGGCGGGCGCGGGCGCGGGTCCGGACACGGCAGCGACGGGTGGCGGCGCGGGCGCGGGCCGGACGACGGGCGGGCGTGTGGCGGAACGGCGCACGGCGTGGGCGGGCGGGGGTGCGGCGTGCGGGCGAGCCGGGCGGGCGTGGGTGCGGTACGGCGGGAGATGCGCGGCGGGCACGAGGCGGGGCCGTGCGGCGTCGAGCACCTTGCGTCCAATGAACAAGGCCGATTCTTAATTTTTCCGATTTTTCAAATCTATTTTCCAATTCAAATTTTCCTTCACTCTAAAAACTCCCAATAAAAATATAGTATTCCCAAAATTAGTTAAAAATATATTTCCCAACTTTTCACGACCTTTATTTATTTTTAAAATATATATCTCCATATTTAATTTAATCCCTTTTCCTAAATTCATAAATCACCATTTTTAATTTCAAATAATTTCCTAGATTTTATATAAATCCCTTAAAATATTTTATTGCCTATTTTATTTCCTAATTAATACTCCATAATCATCAGTTAATGTTTTATTTTCCAAACATATATTTTTATGAATCCTCATCCCTTTCCGATTTTATTTTAAAATTTCTAACCTTAGACTTCGAGATTTTTCCTCCCCAAAGAGAAATCCAAGTCATTTGGTTTTCACAAACACCGAGATGAATAAACCACCTATAAATTCATGCAACCAAGCGGCAAATAAGAAGCAATAAACACGAGCAAGAAGCAACAAGCAAAAGTATTTGTAAGTTCCGATTTTTAATTTCGGTTTTTAAATTCTCGATTTTTAGGGCATTACGAGGTGCGGGGTGGACATTTATAGCCCCCAAAAGGCAGCGAGGTGTCCGGGAGGAGCGGGATGAGGCGTCAACGACCGGCAAGGGGAGGTGACGTTGGCGGGAAAATGCGGGCACAATTCGGCACCGGATTTGGCGGGAAAGTGGGGGAGAGGGTGGAGGAGGGTGCGGTCCACCGTGTACGGGTGGGTGGGCGGGCAGGTGCCAAATTTGACCCGACATGTCAACGGGAGAAGGTGGGGAGGGGAACCGGGTCAATGAGGGAGGAAAAATGGACTTCACAAGAGAATAGTGAATGGGCCAAGCGGATCGGGCCGGCAGGGAGAGAAGGGGAGCGGGACAGGTCGGCTCAAGGAGAGAGGAGGACAGTCGGGCCGCGTGGAGAGGCAAGGTGGACTTGGGCTGAAAACGACCCAACGACGAGAGAGATTTAATTTGTTTCTTGATTTATTTAATTGATTAAATAAACTTTGTGATTTTAAAATTATTTCTTGAGCTCCGAAAATTTACGGGAAATTTCAGAGAGTATATTAAGGCGTGGAAAATATTACAAAAATATTTCCGGTCATGGTTTTTAAAGGAAATTTTGATTTTCTTCTTAATTTCACTTGATTAATTTACTTTTAGTTTTTATTTAATTTCTAGAAAGTAAATTATTTTAGTGATTCTTAATCCCGAACAAAAATTGGGACGTAACACTTATCCTTATAAACATACACATGCACAGTTATAGGCGGACCCAACCCAACAACAAGTTTTGCGCCATCCTATGATAATTCATGAGGAGCTTACGCCATATATATATATATTGTAATCATACTTTTGTTTAGGGGGTTGTTTTATTGGGAAAGAATCAATGACATACAATGCATTACAAACGTATGATCATTACCCTTCAACCGGGTTATTCTACTCCACTTGTACTCCACTTCTAGACAGAGAAAAAAACTAAAGGAGAATACTTAATAATACGGCAAAACATTTATACAAAACACCTATCTCGAGCACACGCAAGAGAACCATAGATAGGCAAGTGAAATCCAATCCACAAAATAATTTGATGCATGGACGGTGGTAAAGTTCGTAATTCCAGAGGAATCATTACCGCAAGGCATAGAGGGGGAGGTCATAAGCGCCTATACCGTAAAATCGATTTTCGACGGAATCAAAAAGACATATCTGGTAGAATCGTAAACATAGAGTACGACCCTAATCGAAATGCGTACATTTGTCTCATACACTATGAGGATGGTGAGAAGGGATATATTTGACATGCATAGGGGCTATAATTGGAGATACTATTGTTTCTAGTACAAAAGTTCCTATATCAATGGGAAATGTCCTACCTTTGAGTGCGGTTTGAACTATTGATTTACGTAATTAGAAGTAACCAATTAGGTTTATGATGAAACCTAGAAATCGATCACTGATCCAATTTGACTACCTCTACGGGATAGACCTCAACAGAAAACTATTGAGTAATGGCTGCAAGTGATTGAGTTCAGTAGTTCCTCATAGAAAATTATTGACTCAAGAGATATGGTAATATGGAGAAGACAAAATTGTTTGAAGCACGCACAGAACCAGAAGCGCCCCTTGTTTCAAGGAGAGGAGGACATGTTATTCACATTTAATTTGATGGTTAGAGGCGAATTGAAAGCTAAGCAGTGGTAATTAAGACCCCCGGGGGAAAATAGGGATGTCTCCTATGTTACCCATAATATGTAGAAGTGTCGACGTAATTTCATAGAGTCATTCAATCTGAATGCTACATGAAGAACATAAGCCAGATGGCGGAACGCGGAGACCTAGGATGTAGAAGATCATAACATGAGTGATTTGGCATATTTGGATTCCTTTCCTACATATCCACTCATGTGGTACTTCATCATACGATTCATATAAGATCCATCTGTCTAGAGATCATCATTTACATCTGGAAATCCGTATGCTTTGGAAGAAGCTTGTACAGTTTGGGAAGGGGTTTTTTGAGAGAAAAGAAGAATCTACTTCAACCGATATGCCCTTAGGCACGGCCATACATAACATTGAAATCACACGTGGAAGGGGTGGGCAATTAGCTAGAGCAGCAGGTGCTGTAGCGAAACTGATTGCAAAAGAAGGTAAATCGGCCAATTTAAGATTACCATCTGGAGAGGTCTGTTTGCTATCCCAAAACTGCTTAGCAACAGTCGGACAAGTGGGTAATGTTGGGGTTAATCAAAAAAGTTTGGGTAGAGCCGGATCTAAGTGCTGGCTAGGTAAACGCCCCGTAGTAAGAGGGGTAGTTATGAACCCTATGGACCACACCCATGGGGGCGGTGAAGGGAAAGCCCCCATTGGTAGAAAAAACCCAGAACCCCTTGGGGTTATCCTACGCTTGGAAGAAGAACTAGGAAAAGGAAAAAATATAGTGATAGTTTTATTCTTCGTCACCGTAAGTAAATATGTAACTAGGAATATGGAAAATTGCCTTTTTGGAATTTGCAATAATGCGATGGGCGAACGACGTGAATTGAACCCGCACATGGTGGATTCACAATCCACTGCCTTGATCCACTTGGCTACATCTGCCCCTTATCCAGCTAAAGGATTTTCTCTTTTTTTTCCATTCATCCTTATTCTATTTATTATGACCTCCATACTTCGATCGAGATATTGGACATCGAATGCCACTCTTTAAAATGGAAAAAGGAGTAATCAGCCATGACACGAAAAAAACGAATCCTTTTGTAGCTCATCATTTATTGGCAAAACTAGAAAAGGTCAATATGAAGGAGGAGAAAGAAACAATAGTAACGGTCCCGAGCATCTAGCATTCTACCCGCAATGGTTGGCCATACAATCGCGATTCATAATGGAAAGGAACATTTACCAATTTGTATAACAAATCATATACTAGTATTCTCTTAGGACTTGGAAGTGTAGTTGTCTTTCCTTAGCCGCACAGGCAGTAAAAGTAAAATGCTAGAGGTTGGGTCCTTCCTCTCCTCATTCAAGCCAGGCGGGAAGGCTGTTTACATACGTATAATCCGCTTGTCAATTCTTTATATCGACTCACTCGTCAAAGCAATTGAACTTCATTGAGGGAACATGGGATTTCTTTAGGAGATAAATCGAGACAAATAGAAGTGAGAACAAAAGCCCCTTCGTCATAGCTATCGCACGCACCCTCCTTTCGTTATTCCACCTTGAGCCTAGTGTAGTTGGGGAGAGGAGACCCCTAGGGTCAAGGTTGAATCAATAGATCATAGTCTTGGATCAAAGGGATAAGCCAGATGTCAGTGGGAAGACGGATTTTGCATTTGGATACTTCCTTACATACCTTTTCGAATTCTTTTTGTATAGCTCAGTTACTTCTTCAAGAAAGAGCTCTTGGACTAGGTGATTAGGAGAATTCCTAGATTTGCAACTCAACGCTTTCGACCTGTGCAAGCCCAAGACATTTCTCAATAAGGATTAAAAGCTTCCAGAACCTTTGGAGTAGGGGCGTGAATCGATGAATTGGAGGGCGACCGCTTTTACTAGTTATTCTTGCTGGGGTACTAGGCAATCAAGACCAGCCAGTGCCTTAATGAGGAAGGGGGGAGCGATAGCGACAACCGATCCAGGGCCGTAAGACAAGGTCGACTTCCTTTTGCACCAGTTCCATTTGTTGAAGGAAAGAGCCCCTTCCTACGGTGACTCTCAGGTGAGGCAAGGCATATTGAGATTTCAGAGCCCACTTTATTAAAAACTTCGATTTGAAGCCAAGAACCCACCTGAAAACAATCATTTGACTAAAAAATTCATTGGTAGGTGCATCACGAAATCGGTACTCAATCCCTTGCTTGTTCGTGGGATGGGTGATTGCTCCTTGCCCTTGCTTGCTTAGCTCGTTACCTTTTTTATCTTTGATTATTGAATCAAAATCAGTCAATCTTCTTCTTTCTTGGCGCTGTGCTACGGGCGGGATGGGGGTACCGGGCTCATACTTGCTTGCATCCCCGCCTAGATGCTCTTGACTGGACAAGTAAAGCGAGCGAAGCGAAGCCCTAAGTTCAATATATAAGCCCCGGGCTGTAATACTAAACATATTCCCAACATACGGAAAACCCACTCAATCTTCTGTCAAAATGACCCATCAGATTTGTCCTTTCGGGCATATGGAGTCAGTCTCATCCAGAGCATCACGAGCTTAACCACTACTACCATACCTTTTTCTAGAAGAAAGGATAGCACGTGAGATAAACTACTTAAAAGATGTTACTCTCTTTCTTTCTCTTTATGCTCGTTCTACTTTGCGTTTAAGTAGATGGGATTCCCTGAAATCGAAGGAGCAGCTCTTCCTTAACCGATTAGCTAGACTAATTGATTGAGGCTACCGATTCATCCAATTTCTCGGTAATATGGATTAGTCTTGTTGTGGGCACTTGCTTTACAGTCACACACTGTTTTTCAATGAGAAGGAGAACTTCATATTTGGTACCACCACACCTGATCTAGTCTACTCATATTTGTTCGATGAGGTCGTCCCGATCAGTCCCAGCGCACGCACCCTATAGTAGTCGGCCTTTAGAACTTTTTGAAAGAGATGGATGTCTGGGATCGATTTCAACTCAGAGATTGCCTGGTCCGCCTTTCTCTACTATGCCTTTTTAAGAATGGATTTGAAAGAAATTTGGCATTAAAAAAATAAATGATTGAAGAATATTTTTACCTCTTATCTGATAAGCAAACAAAGCATTTGAACTGCTCTTTGAACAATAAAGAAAGAGCTAAGGTAAAAAAATATATGTGTTACTAATAGTAAACCTTTTTTTAGTTTGCTTTCAGCTGAACATGATGAACATGTTATAACTACAAATGAGGTGAGGCTTGATTAGGTGGCATTGCAAGAACTAGGGAGGAACACAAGTTATGTACTTTAGGCTAAACATATGAATTTAGAAGATCAACTTTTCCAATGGGGCATAAACAAAAGCAACCAATAATATATATACTTCCATAATATTTTCTCTATGGTGAAGTAATTTCATCGATAACCACTAAACGATTAAGTAGCGATGTATGCAAAGAAAGACAACGAACATTTCATAATGCACTCGTTCTGCATATCTTTAGGATAAAACAAAAAACTACGAAAAAAGAGTTTTCCTAAGATCAAGAAATCTATTTTGTATGGTTCTTATTTCGTTGAAAATGTTTCCATGAGACTTTCTTTCATTGAAGAAGTCCATGACTTGTTCTAGGTGATATGAGGTTGAACAGGCTTTAGAAAAATGCAAAGAAGGGTACATAAGGGTGGAATAAAAATAAAAAGATGACCCCTTCTTTCTTCCTAAGCATTACCGATAAATATTCATTCTTTATACGTTAGGTTGGGTTTCAGATGTATATTATTTATTATATTCAACCAAAAAGAAGAAATGACTAGAAAGTTGTATATAGATGGAGGATAAAATTACGATGTGGAAAACAAGACAGGGATTTTGTACAATGATACTGTACAACAATTTGGAAAAGGGATGTAGCGTAGCTTGGTAGCGCGTTTGTTTTGGGTACAAAATGTCACGGGTTCAAATCCTGTCATCCCTACCTATTACTTCTCCTATGGACAGTAACAAGGGATCAATTGAGATCGATTCAAATTGGACAAAATTCTGAGTTTCATTTTTCTATATGCATGCGGTACAAAAATCATCCTTTTCTTTACTGCTTTATCTCCTGTGGTAAGGCACTCTTAATTCAGTTCGGTAGAACGTGGGTCTCCAAAACCCAATGTCATAGGTTCAAATCCTACAAAGCGTGATTCTGTTCTTGTTATCTCGAAAAAAAAGAACTTAACAAAGTGGAATGTCCGACTACTGTTCTTAACCCAAATCAAAGAAAACAACAGAAATACTCGACCTGGAGAGGAGGCCACTGACCAGTCTCCGTGCATTTTCCCTTGCTTTTCCTTTATGGGTATGCCAGTTTTAGGGGACCTTATAGTAATAATAGTCTAATAGACCAACAAAAGGAGAGGAATCCTTCATGAATGCCTTGCCAGAGGTTTCTGAACCCGTGGAACTCTTGTTTTGAGGAAGCAACAAACATTGTCCTTTTCCATTCTCAATAAAAGATGGAGGAGGGTGAGGTCCTCACCTGCGAGTGAGGCAAGGCTTTCTTTTATAATACATCCTACCTGGTTGACGATTGCGTTCTATTCCAATTATTCACTTGTTTTTCTTGTCACTATGCCGAGCCGCAGGTGATTACTCTATATATATTGAAGTACGGGCTTTCCCGCTTCCGTGATCTGAGGTAAAAGGTACCACCGCCTTCTTGGCGATTAATGAAGTGCAAGATCAAGTAAAGCAACCATTTTGGCTTTCTACCAACAAAACAAAGAAGTTTTTGATTGTCTAGAGAATGCCGAACCCTCTCCGTATAAGTAAGCGGGCCCTCCTTTACGCGATCGTTACTGTCCATCTTTTTTAGCTATGCTCCCGAAAAGAGAAAGGAGACTGAACACATTTCTATACCCGAAATAGGGACGCTCAATTCAATTTAAGTATACACATACCTTTTCCCACGATTCAGGAATAGCCATAGAGGACTACGCTTTATAGACGTATGAATCCTACGATACGCACAAAAGCTATGAAACCATTAGGAATGGCACAGCAGCCCCATTTGATTCGGCCGGCTCCTTCTTTTACCTTGGAAAACAGACAGGAACAACAAATCCTTGTTGAAGAAGAGAGGTAAGGTTATCGTGCAAAGAGTGAAGAGTAGAGCGCGCATGGGAAGTGCGGTCGCTATGAACGATGTGCCACTAGATATGGATCTTCGAAAGAAGACTCTTTCTATAAGTGATTTATTGATCTCTTGATTGGAAAGAACCCGATGTAGATGTGTTAACACTTGAAATTTGGTAATTGAGTCCCTAAGTCTGCAAAGGTGAAGCGGAATTGGATCGGCTGGTTTGGTGTGGGAACAGAGGCCGCATCGGCTGAGGAGTGATCAGCTGCGAGGCCAATCAGCTAAGGTTGGATCGGACAATGGTAGCCGATAGCCGATTCCAGGTCAGGAAGAGATAAAACCCTTTCTGATGCAGCAGTTTGAGGATAAATAGAAGATTCGGTTGTTAGTTGCACGTTAAACGATATTGCCACCTATGGATAGAGTCATGTAACGGCAATTGTATCTGTAATTTAGGAGTTTGTTTAAACTGTCAGTTGTAACACGGCATGGGTCCTGCTCGGGATAATGTTGTGTTTTAAATAGTAGTTTAGATAGAGTCCAGGGTTTGTACCGATAATTGTATCTTGGGTATAAATAGGACCCGAGACTCCCTGTAATCATATATATAAAAAAAACACAATCAATCAAACCTTCGGCGCATCGCCAACCTTTTTCTTCAGACGAGCACTTTGTTTGGCCACGGGCTGCATCGTTTCGATCTCCAGATCTAGGTAAATGCTTGTCATTAGTGATATGGTCTGTTGTTTCTAGTGCTTCCATCGTAATGACACATTAGATTCAAGAGTTTATACTGCGCTACTTATCATATAGCGCATATAAATTAGATAATTGTTTAGATCTATTCTGCCATTGGCTAGTTCTGTCAAGAACTTGTAGCCAACAGGGCTAGATCTAAAGGTTGGCTGGTTTATATGCGGTATCCACCATTTCGAGGGATATAAATTGGCTGCAACAGATTAGGTTTTTCTTTTCATACTTAATGCTGCATCGGGTTCAAACTATTAAGTCATTTTTAGAACTATCAATGATCTGTTCGCTAAGATTTATATTGTTTAGAGACAGCGCCAGGGTTTCAGCCGGCCTTTTCTGCCCTGATATGTTTCTTTTAATATATTTATTATTATATTTGTATTAGGACTGCCTCTTATGTTAAGTTCGCATTCTTGTCGGACGTCGCCAGTCAAAATCGGCCCACCATTGACAGCTGACGGCCGATTTCCAGGCTATGCATCTGATTCAAGAATGATATCTTTCTATAAGATTAATCGGAGTACTAGCCGATTCATTGTTAGCTTTCCAGTATCGGCTAGGTTATCGATTCATATATTTATTATCCTTTACTGTATTTGGGTTAAGCGGCTAATACTGTCTCAGTATAGCCGATCCATTCCAGTCATTTGGCTTAAATATAGTTTAGGATAGCATATATATGTTTATGGATTCCCTCAGCCGATCCAGTGGGGATCTAACCTAACACTTAATATACATTTCCTTGTTTTTCTTGTTGGTTCACGTATCAAACCAATCGGCACGCCCGCACAAAGACAGCAAATGAGAAGGACCGCACCGGAGTTAAGCGCATCTCCCAGCCAGCAGTGAGAGAAATTTCTTATCAACACGCTTCTTGGCACGCCCGGTGGGACTTTCTCTGTCGGCTCGACTCGGACGCATAAATTCAGCCGGCAAGATGGTCGACTCCAAGAGCCCTAGCATTTTCCAAGACAACATCGTGCCTGTAAAGATGGAGCAGTTATCGGCTGAACATCAAGCCGATTACAAGAAGATGGTAGAAGAGCTCCAGGCTAACTAATTGCAATCTTTCACCCAAACAAGATCTGGGGCCGTGCACCAAAAATGTAAGTTCCGCATGAATGACCCTAAGGCATCCTCCTCTAATGAGGCGAAAGGCAAACAGAAGATGGAGGAGCTGACCTAGGAACAGGACGATTCGACTGTATATTCTCTACAAGACCGGATCGACTCGGCCGTCCATCATGCGTTAGTCAATCAAAGAAGCATTCTGGTCAACACCCTAAATAACATGATCGCTACTATGGTCGACGCTAAGATAGGTGACCAGCTGCAACGAGGGCCGATGTACTTCACAGACGGCCAATTTTCTGGTTACAAGACGCTGGTCACACAGAATCGGTCGATCCCACCACTAGCACAACAAGGGCCGCCGGGAGGAG
This sequence comes from Oryza australiensis, assembly GCA_019925245.2. NCBI lineage: Eukaryota > Viridiplantae > Streptophyta > Magnoliopsida > Poales > Poaceae > Oryza > Oryza australiensis. The sequence goes on from JAIFGZ020000833.1 coordinate 501,164, forward strand.
TCCTCGGTCAGCCAAATTCAGGTGAATTGGCTATAAGGCCAGCAATTACTATGCTGAACTGACAGCAGCCGCTGCCCCGAGATCAGATTGCTAACATGTTCAATGACAATCGGCAGTCAGAGCCGATTGATCCAGATAGGCGGTACAACGCCGGTGGCCGACAGCTGTTTCCAGGACCACCAACGCCATCACCGGCGCATCGGCCGTCTCCCGCTGATCATCACTACCAGTACCAAGGAGGCCGTCAAGATCATCATTACAGGCCCCAGACACCACCACTGTATCGGCAAGCACCCGCGCTGTATGACCCATACGAGCCGATACAGCAAGACAACTGGACATGGGCCGATCTGATCGCAGATGTCATGCGCGATCAGTTTGGCCTCAAGCCGAAAGACTTAGGGAACATGTATCGGTATCCCTATCCGGAGCACTTCGAGCGGATCCCATTACCCAACCGATACGAGATCCCAGATTTTTCGAAGTTCTCAGGGCAGGACAACGTTTCAACTTATGAGCATGTTAGCCGATTCTTGGCACAGTGCGGCGAAGCATCGGCAACGGACACCTTCAGAGTCCGATTGTTTCCTCTTTCCCTTTCAGGATCGGCTTTTACTTGGTTCTCCTCATTGCCCTACAACTCAATTCAGAGCTAGGCCGATCTTGAAAAACAATTCCCCGGCTACTTCTACTCCGGGAACCACGAGATGAAGTTGTCGGACCTCACCAGCATCAGGCAAAAACACAACGAATCGGTCCAATAATACATCCAACGCTTTAGGGAGATGAGGAACCGATGCTACAGCCTAGTGGTATCGGACGCCCGCTCGCCGATTTGGCCTTTCACGGTTTGATCACGCTGATCCAAGAGCGATTCTCTGCGCATGACTTTGACAGCTTAGCCCACCTGGCGCGAAGGTGATGGCCCACGAGCAGCGATTCCAAGACACCGAAGGCCATCAAAAATATAACTCAGGTCGTCGTCGAATCAGACTACGAGTCCGACGACGATGACGCAGAAGTGGCAGCAGCCGAATGGGCCAAGAACAAAAAAGCCATTGTCTGCCAATGGCTGCTGAAGATGGCCAAGGAAGAAAGATACCATTTCGACATCACCAAGGCCGACAGGATTTTTGACTTGCTGCTCAAGGAGAAGCAGATTCAGTTGCCTGAAAATCATATGATCCAGTCGGCCGAAGAATTGAAGAAAAAGAAATATTGCAAGTGGCACAACTCTACATCCCACGCCACCAACGACTGCAAAGTCTTCAAGGCAAATCCAGTCGGCAATTGAGGCCAGGAAGCTGAAGTTCGCCGATTCAAATCGGCCGATGAAAGTAGACGACAATCCTTTCCCGGTCAACACGGTCCAAGCCGGCCCTGTGCAAGCCGATCGATAGAACAGAATGGCACACGGCTTAGTCAATGCATCGATCGGGCCAAGAGAGAAGACGAGCAAATTGGACGTCATGCCGCGCCAATTAACATGGTGCGCCCAGTTATCAGATCGGCTGACCGACGGTCGATTCATGAACGTGGCCAACACTGTCATCAATACCGGTCTCGGTAGGAAGAGGCTTACAATGAAGCACCTCATCAGCGCAAGCCGAACATCCAAAACCGACGATACGAGGTAAACCGCACAGTGCCGATCCGCATTGGCATTGTGATTTTTTAGGTACTACGGGAATCCGGTATGAGAGTACCAACACTGGACAATTGCCCGGCGTGCAACGATCGCCACGACGGCGAGGACAGAACTCATCGGCGCAAGCCCAACTCGTTCGTCCCCGAGCCGTTCAACTAAACCAAAGGTGGCGGTCTGTCCATGATCGGCTCGGCCCGATCCACCAAGACTTCTTTGTCGATGAAAACTGCGATGGCAACAACCGCGACGATGAAGAGGCCGACGATCAGGAATCGGCCAACCCCCAATGGTGCCCGTCCGATCTCTTCACAAAGACGTAGAAAAGAAGGGTTCAACGGCTCAAGCGTGAAGGGAGAGAAGACGAAGTTCAGCAAATGATCCACGAACAGCGCCATCGGCTGGGCAAAATCAAAAGGCGATGGGTACCCAAAAAGAAAGCTGCCATAGCCGACGAAGAGCAAGCTGAGGAATGCCCAGCCGATCAAGCCAGGAGGGCAGCCAAAGGGAAAAGCAAAATTTCTGCATCGGTTAACATGGTGTTCATGCTGCCAGCTGAGTTCGGCGCTCCTGAAGCCAATGCAGATGCCATTGAGGACGACCTGGCGAAACTGGCAATCTCACTAGACCAAGCTGTCTTCGACAAACCCGAGGGAACCGAAAATCGGCACTTAAAGCCATTGTACGTTAAAGGATTCGTCAACGGCAAGCCGATTTCCAAAATGCTAGTTGATGGGGGAGCTGCAGTCAACCTCATGCCCTACGCAACATTAAAAAAACTAGGCAAGGGAGCCGAAGACCTGATAAAAACCAACATGGTGCTCAAAGACTTCGGCGGCAACCCATCAAAAACCAAGGGCGTCCTCAACGTTGAACTGACCATCGGCAACAAGACCGTGCCCACAACGTTCTTTGTCATCGACGGGAAGGGGTCTTACAGCCTCCTGCTCTGAAGGGACTGGTTACACGCCAACTGCTACATCCCTTCTTCAATGCATTAGAGCCTGATCCAATGGGACGGCGACAAGATCGAGATCGTACCAACCGACAGGTCAGTTAGTGTCGTCAGTGCCGATTTGCAGCTTTGGGAAATCGAAGGCATCGATTGTTTATCTGGGAAATTCTTGCAAGCTGATTTTTTAAATGTGTCCAATTCCACGATACAGCTGATTAGAAATGACGAGCCACAGCTGCTGCTTTGAACAAGACATGGTGGAGGGCTCAAGCGTTTTCAGCACGAACACCGCAGACGAAGACGATGGCAAGCTAGGGCAAGGTTTCACGTCGGCCGACGAATTAGAGGAAATTGACATCGGCTCTGGTGATAAGCCAAGGCCGACGTACATTAGCAAAAATCTCTCTCTTCATTGTAGATCCCAGTTTATTGAGTTGTTTAAAGAATATAATGAAAAAGCCATCTTCTATCTCAGCCGACGGTTGCTAGACGCGGAGACGAGGTATTCACCTATGGATAAGCTATGCCTATGCCTCTATTTTTCATGTACGAAGTTAAGGCACTATCTGCTGTCCAACGAGTGCACAGTAATCTGCAAAGCCGATGTAGTTAAGTATATGCTATCGGCTCCAGTGCTCAAAGGAAGAATTGGGAAGTGGATTTCACGCAAACAGAGTTTGATCTGAGGTATCAGGCACCAAGGGCAGTCAAGGGGCAAGCCATAGCCGATTTCATTGTGGAGCACAGAAACGATCAATCGGCTCAGTGGAAATTATGCCCCGGATTTTAACGTTCGATGGCTCGGTTTGCACCAACGGCTGTGGCATCGGCTTCGTCATTATTTTGCCCAGGGGGCAAGCTTCGAGTTTGCTTTTGCCATCAACCCCCACGCTACAAACAACCAAGCCGAATACGAAGCCGTTCTTAAAGGATTACATCTACTCAAGGAAGTTGAAGCTGACGCCATCAAAATAATGGAAGATTCATTGTTGGTCATCAGCCAAATATCAGGAGAATATGAATGCAAAAATGACGCGCTGATGGTCTATTATCGGCAATGCCGGGAATTAATGGACGGTTTTCGGCTAGTTACTTTGAAACATATCCCCAGAGAGCAGAACACAGAGGCCAATGACTTGGCTCAGGGGGCATCGGGCTATCGGCCGATGCTGAAAGAAGTCGACATGGACGTTGCCGCCCTTACAGCCGACGATTGGAGGTTTGAAGTTTACAACTATCTCAAAAACCCCTCTCAATCGGCTACAAGAAAGCTACAATACAAGGCATTATGATATGTGTTGCTCGATGAAGATCTGTACTATCGGATGATTGACGATGTGCTACTCAAGTGTTTGGGAGCCGATCAGGCTACAGTGGCCATCGGAGAAGTACATGAAGGAATCTGTGGCACACATCAATCGGCCCACAAAATGAAGTGGCTGCTTCGTCGAGCAGGGTATTTCTGGCCGACGATGCTGGAGGATTGTTTCAAGTATTACAAGGGCTGCCAGGATTGCCAGAAGTTTGGCGCCATACAAGGAGCACCAGCATCGGCTATGAACCCAATCATTAAGCCGTGGCCGTTCAGAGGATGGGACATTGATATGATCGGCCAGATCAATCCATCCTCAAGCAAAGGACATAAATTTATCCTGGTGGCGACAGATTACTTCACAAAGTGGGTGGAGGCGATTCCCCTCAGAAAAGTGGATTCTAAGGACGCAATCGAGTTTGTCAAAGAACACATCATCTACCGATTTGGCATTCCACAAACAATAACAACAGACCAGGGATCTATCTTTGTATCGAACAAATTTTTTCAGATTGCCGATGGCATGAGGATCAAGCTGCTTAATTCTTCGCCGTACTACGCACAAGCCAACGGACAAGTCGAGGCCTCAAACAAAAGTTTGATCTAATTGATGAAAAGAAAGATCTCTGAGTACCCTAAACAATGGCACAACCGATTAGCCGAATCACTGTGGGCATATCGGATGGCATGCCACGGGTCAATTCAAGTCCCTCCGTACAAACTGGTCTACGGACACGAGGCAGTGCTACCATGGGAAAGTGTCATCGGCTCAAAGCGCATTCAGCTACAGGATCAACTCACAGCCGACGATTATTATCACCTGATGGTGGACGAATCAGAAGACTTAGTTTTATCCAGGATGAGGGCCTTGGAAAATGTCACAAAGGATAAAGAATGAGTAGCCAAACATTATAATAAAAAGGTGGTGCCTAAATCTTTTGAGGAAGGCGAGCTCGTTTGGAAATTGATACCGCCGATTGGGTCTAGAGATAACAAATTCGACAAGTGGTCACCAAATTGGGAAGTGCCTTTCAAGATCCACAAATGCGTCTCTAAAGGAGCTTACATGCTAAAAGGGCTGGACAGAGAAGTATTTAGAAGGGCTCTTAATGAAAAATACCTGAAGAAATTTTACCCAAGCGTATGGATCAACTCGTGATTCGGCTCTGGTTGCCTAAGCCGATTTACGACAGCCGATGTCTTGCTTTAACAAGGCATCGCATTTAGGCATTTTTATGCAATGTTTTTTGCCAAGTTTTCTGTGATCGGCTAATGATTGATATATAGGGACGGCAATGATGCACGAACGGCTCGAACTCACAATTTTGTCAACACCGAAGCTATCAACAAAACTTGGGGGGCATACACGTACACGAGCCGATTGCAAAATTGGGTGTCAGAATTTGGATTTTTGAAGGATTTTTGAAACTTTTAAGCCTCGTAATCGGCAGTCCAAATAAGAGCGTTGGAAGTGATCTGGACCGACAGCCGAAATTCAAGCTCTGACACCAACTGTTGTGGTGTGGTCTTGTCGGAATCGGCAACATAAAACGATATGAGCGGCTGGGACTGATTTCAACATAAGCGATTCAAGACACCACGCGCGGCCGAAAGCCGACCTCATCTACAAGCGCAGTGGCAAAAGATTGATAAACTATATTACACATAAGTTACAGCCGATTACAAGTACAAGTAAATCGATTAAGGTCCAAACCCAGCACAAAAGTATGACAAGTATAATACAAGAGGCATTAGCCGATTTCAGAATGTTAGAATATTACAAGCTCATTGTTTTAAAAAATCGGCTATGGCCGACAACACCTTCCGCCTGATCTGGTCTATCTCTTCGATGGCCCTGACGTCGTCGGCCTCGGACCCCGCCACCGGCCGGATGCCCTTCACCAGATCTCGCAAGTGTGCCACAGCCGCCTTGATGCCTTGGTGTTGAGCTTCGATCTCTGCCGGCAAACCAACCATGTACTCCTTATGGACATCGATATCGTTTGTGACTTGAATGAGATCGGCCATCAGCTGGTCTTGGCGTGCAAGGAGTTGCTCAAGCTTGGTCGCCGGCTCAGTCTTCAGGCGGTCGAAGGCGGCTTTCCGTCTCTCAATGGCGTCCTTGGTCGACTGGAGGGTGGCCAACTCGTGCTCGGTTCTCGCGACGGTCGGCTATCTGTCGTGCCCATTCGTACTTGAGCTGGTGGGCTTCCATGAAGGTGGCCAGCACAATGGCGTCGGCTAGGGCTTTCGGCAGCTGGCCTTGAATTTCTTTGAAACGCGCGCGTATCGAACCGCTGTCGACCACCAGCGGGTCCAGCGAGGCCTTCAGCCGGTTGCCGATGTCGGCTAAGGTAGCCCTCAGGTCCTCAGCTAGCGTCACCAACGCCTCTTCGTCGATTTTGCCGGACTCCTCGAACTCCGACAAGTCAAAATTGAGGAGGTCGGCTATGTTCCGCAGCAAAGAGGAAGATGATCACGAAGATATTGAGCCGATAAAGCCGATCATCAAGTTCAGTCGGCTTACCGTGGGCACCGGGGTTGGAGCGATCGGCCCAACTGTTTCACCGCCTGCAGCCGTCGGGGCCTCTTCGTCGACGTCGTTGCCGCCGCCTGCGGCAGGCGCAGCTTGCTCGCTGGACGCCTGGGGGACAGCCGACGGAGATCATGGGGGCTGCAAAAGAAGAGTTAGCGGACCAATCGGCTGATTACTACAGTCAAGTGGCAAGAGACGACACCGATGGCGCGGGCGTGAAGTGCGGCCGACCAATTTCTTGACCTGAAAAGAATGGTTCAGTCGGATGCAAGCAGCGATATCATCACGAAGCCAAATTTGGTGAAGTGAGGGCTTACCAGCCGATTTTTCGTTGGGGGACTTGGGACCGGCGGGACGTCGGCTGGAGCATTGACCGACTCATGGCTTGAGCTCTCGGGTTCGCCCGCCGCTCCGACGACCGCCGACATTTCCTTGCTGGCGGCGGTGTCGAGGAACTACGCGACGGACGGGTCCAAGGGGGCAGGCTATCGGCTGGCGCGGCCGGTTTCTTCTCATTCAGTCTCTTGGGGGCAGGCGCAGCCGGCGGCTGAAGGGGTGGTGCAGCCCTTTTCTTCGGGCGGTCGGCCGGCGCACCGCCCTCGCAGAATGACGCCGCCTTCGGCGCCCGCCGATGGCCGACGGAGCGAGGCCGCCCGGCCGAACACCTAAACGGTATTCGAGGGGGCGCCCGGAGTTGCTCACCGTCGACCACTCCGTCTCCGTCTCCCGCAAATCGAGAGGGCAGTGTTAATCGGCTATATCAGCCGATGACAAGAAAAAGAAAATCATTTGGGACTTAAAGCTTACCGAGGGGATCTCCTCAGGCAGGAGGAGGTCCACGTAATGAGACGACCGTTGGTGGAAGATATGGCGCTTGATTTCAGTCCTCCATTGGTCGTAAGCAGTGCTTTTCTTCAGCACCAGTGTCATCACGCCGACGTCGCCGAGGGGAGGACGGGCTATATTCAGTAGCCGATCAATTATCAAGTCTTGGCTTACACTCCCCTCGTCTCTATCTTATCGGCATAAAAGAAGCCGACGGGCAGTTGCCCAAGACCGAACTGCCTCGCCGCCGACACCGGGTAATAAAACTCGTAGCTCTTGGCCACTGATCGGCCTTGATGGATCCCGGTCGGCAGGATGCAGGGGGACAGAGCGGCGATGAACAACTCCCTGCACCTTGGGTTGTCGGCTGAGTTGACGTCTTCCTAATTGAAGCCGGCCGGCAACTCGAACAGCCCCCGGTCCCGGTAAAAGTACAAGGCGCGGTTCTCGCGAGATAGCCCGTCATAGAGAGCAATGAACCATTCGGCCAGTAGTTCGGCCGATTGCTTTGAGCCTACATGAGCGGATGCTGCTTCTCCGTAGCTCATGCATCTGGTGGTGGTGATCTGGTTGCCGTCTTCATCTTCGATTGGCTCCAGCCTTGGGAATACGGCATCTGTCAGAGGGAGCCGACCGCCCACCCTTTGGGTTGCCAGCACTAGCCAGATCTGAAGGAACCACCAGAGGCCGCCAGTGGTGTTTGGGGCGTTGGCGGCTATCTTCGCGGCGGCCTGATGCAACATCTGATATAGATAGCCAAGGAGGTACTTCCCCAGCGCAAGTCTGCCCCCGTCGGCCAAGACTTCGTCTACGACCTGCCAGTTGGCGGTCGGCTCGCAGCTCGATCCACAGAACACAAATTTTTCAAGCCACATCATCAAGAACACGGCATGCTCCCTGTGGCCGACTGATCCGTCCTTCATGTTCTGGGCGATGAGGCCGCTCCACCCGCCGATGGCCTTGGTTTTGAATTGATGCTACCCCTTTCGGCTTAAGCTACTGGGGTCAGCCGACGACTTGATGTCCAGCCCGGTTGTCATGTGCACGTCGGCTAATGTGACTATCATCGGCCCTTGTCAGAAGATGAAAGCGTTGAAGCTGTCATTCCAAAAGTATGTTGCAGCCGACAGAAGCGGCTCGTCCTTTTCCATGCCGGCGACGGATAGGGCAAAGCACTGGGCAATCCCGGTCTGCTCCCACTGTGTGTATTTGGCTGATCGCACCCTTTTGTACCACTCAACCCAGGCTGTGTCGGTGGTCGGCCATGATTTGAATGTCCCGTTCCAGTGGGCGAGGGACGGCTTGTTGGTGTCGAAGGAGATCCTGTTGGTTTCGGCTATAATCACATCGGCTGGATCCGTGTTGCCGACGGGGCCGAGAAAAAACCTCTGGGCTTGTGTCAGATTTGGGATGAGCACTTGATGTGACAGGTGCTACAGTTTGGAAAAAGAAAAATAAGGGGGGCGCTAATCAAAAACGGTTGCATATTACAGTTTAAAGATGGAAAAAGTACTAATCAAGAAAAAATGAAGGAAAGTGCTACTCAAAAAATGGTTGAACGCAAGATTAATGCAACATAGTTGGAGAACTAAATCCGAACGGAGAAGGAGTTATGAATTAAAAGGAAATACCGCAGAGAACTCAGCAATGGCGGCGGCCGGAGCAGCAGCGAGGGTTGAGGCGGCGGCTACGGCTGGCATGGCGGTGGTGGCCAGCGCGATAGAGGTGCTCGATGCGACGACGGTGGAGGCCATCGGAGTGCTTGGGGGTGAAGATGCGTCTGGTCCATGGAACACGACGAGGCTTGACGAACGGCGGTGGGATTGCCGGAGAGGAGAGAGAAGGCAAGAGGCTTGTGTGCGAAGGAGACTGAGTGCGCTTTGAAGGCGTAAGTGTTTCGGCTGAAGAAAGTGGATATTTAAAGGGCACTGGGGGAAGCCGAAGTGATTTAGGTCAAGAAAAGAGCGGGAGTTTGAACAGGCAAGCAAATCCATAACACTTCGTATCACGGACTTGGGGGGCATGTGTTAACACTGAAATTTGGTGATTGAGTCCCTAAGTCTGCAAAGGCGAAGCAGAATTGGATCGGTTGGTTTGGTGTGGGAAGAGGCCGCATCGACTGAGGAGTGATCAGCTGCGAGGCCAGTCGGCTAAGGTTGGATCGGACACTAGTAGCCGATAGCCGATTCCAGGTCCGGAAGAGATAAAACTGTTTCTGATGCAGCAGTTTGAGGATAAATAGAAGATTCGGTTGTTAGTTGCACGTTAAACGATATTGCCACCTATGGATAGAGTCCTGTAACAGTAATTGTATATGTAATTTAGGAGTTTGTTTAAACTATCAGTTGTAACACGGCATGGGTCCTGCTCGGGATAATGTTGTGTTTTAAATAGTAGTTTAGATAGAGTCCAGGGTTTGTACAGATAATTGTATCTTTGGTATTGTTAGTGATATGCCCTAGAGGCAACATGAAGATGTTGGATATCACGTCAATGTTTATGTATTTATGAATAAAGTGGTATTCAGTTCCATGAAATAGACATCTTGTATTGATCAATAAGTACGTGACTTATTTATGAGACTCTTTATGTATGAATCTATTTCTAAACGATCCTTGATCATATGTCATATTGTTGGAACAAATATGATTCTAAGATCGGCATGTTTATTGATTGATGATCATGTCTCATAGATCATGGGTATGGAGATACCAAATCAATAAACATGGACATATGTGTTAGAGAACACATTGTTGGATAGACCCACCATGAGACACTACAGGAATTAATGTGCCATTAGTTGGTCTCAGGTAGTGTTGGTACAAAGTCCTTAGACCTGAGATCACCATGGATTCCAACATGTGTAGTAGCCTACTTTGGGACTACCAAACACTATTCCGTAACCGGGTAGTTATAAAGGTAGTTCTCGGGTTTGCTATGAAACATGAAGTGGGATGTGAGTGATCAAGATGGAATTTGCCCCTCCTTTGGAGAGATATCTCGGGCCCCTCGAGGTAATGGATTATGGAAATGCATGGCCATTCTAAGTTCATTGAGGAGTCAATCAATGCATGATAATCCAATACGGTTCGAGTGAATGGTTAAGCTATTGAAGGGATGACACACATCTTGCCTATAGCTTAATTGGTATCATGAGGCAAAAGGATTTGTGTACACATTACAGGTTCGAGCCGATATTATATTCTTGTATACTATGGTGTCAATATGTGCTGCTAGGCGCCGCTGTTGACAGGTCGGCTGAGTTGGACTCGAGCCGACGGTCGGCTAAGTTAGACTATAGCCGAAACCGAGTATACCTAAACCTACTGTGGTCGCACGCTTAAGGGGATAAGAACAGGAATTCGAGTTGGACTCGGATACGGCTCGATCGGATAGGGATCCGATCGGATAGAGTCCTATAGGCTTACGACGTATGGGCGGCCAACTCGTGAGATTTGGATAGGATCCGATTCAAAATAGAGTCCCGATCGGCCACTAGTCCCGTCGGCCAACTCTATATAAAGGAGGGAAGGGTGGAGAGCTGCGGCACGTCAATTGCATCGCATTGAACCGAATCCGCAACAGAAGTCGCCGAGATCAATCTCCACGGAAACCCTCCCCACTTTCGAGCCAAACCCTAGCCTTGCATCGCGTGCTAGCACACGGGTGTTCGGCGTTCTGTCCCCGGACGTGTGGATACCGGTAGAGGCGCTGCTACGTTGCACGCTGTTCATCGGCTGTGGAGGAATCGGCTGCGGTCGAGCGCATCGGAGCGAGGCGCGAGAACACAGTCGGACGACTCGGATCGGCTACGGCATCTGCGAATCGGCTGATTGGCGAATCGGCTGTCCCCGGGTATCGGCTGTCGGCTTGCGGGAATCGGCTACACTGTTCCGGATCGGATAGCCCTGATTGGCTGTTTTCGCTGCACACTCCAATCGGTAACGATCTATCGGCCCTTACTTGCAAGTGTTCCTGGTTTGCGCGGTTAAAAGTTTTTGTTTTCGGCTAGCGTAGCCTCCGCGTAACCCTTCAGTGGTATCAGAGCTAATCTTGCTTAGTTCGGGTTTTAGATTGGATCTGGAACAAGTTTTGCGCACGGGTTGATTACATCAATCGGTTTTATGGGATTTGTTGAGGAGAGTTCATGGTAATTGCATTCCTTGATAGTGTATCGGAACGGCGTAATGTGATTACGTCGAAGCAATATCCATAGAACTCGGTTTGAGTCGGCTTCGAGATAGCGTTCCTTGATAGTGTATCGGAACGGTATAATGTGATTATGCCGAAGCTATCTCGTAGTCCGATCTTGTTAGCTGCCTCGCGCCTACGCAAACCATCTCCCTTGATAGTGTATCGGGACGGCATAATATGATTACGCCGATATGGTTTCCGTAAGCGATTTCATAGATTGGATCTATGAATTTCGTGTGGTGTTCCGGGCGCCCCCCTTATAGGTCATGTGCCGTATCTCTGCGATAGGTAGAAAACGTTTCTACGCCTAACTTGTTTTTGCAGAGAATGCTTTGAGATGGTATGGCCCTATTGTATGTATGAGATGCATGTGATGCATGTAATATTCTTTCATATGTGCAATCCCGTAATATTCTTTCATACGTGCTATGCTTGTAATATTCTTTCACGACTGCGAGTCGATGTAATTTTCAATTAGAGCTTCTATAGTAGTAGCTTAGTTTGAAGAAATCAAGCATTCGGCACTCGGAAGAACGATGTTGAAGATGGAGATCCTCTACACCGGCATGGAGATGGAGATCACCATGTGAAGGGGGCCATACTATTTTATGCTATTCTACCCGCTTTCATATATGTGATATGTTTGTTTGATAGGATAGCATCCCTCACAAAATTAAGTAGTAATGATGCCCTTCCAAATGTTGCACCCGTCACCGTTATGCTCGTCAATGGTGGGTCGCCAAAGCAGAGTGCCATTCTCTATCATAACACGAGGGGATATATGTCGGACATATACAGCAGGAGCATTTGGTTTACTTAACAAGGCTATCGAAAACAGTTTTGGGCCTTGGGGCATAGGTTGGGGCCAGGGCATGGAGACGCGCCACACCAACAACAAGAGTCACATAGAGATGTGATTAGCAAGGAGTTGCTTACCGATGTTATTAATCTTCTAGCGGTGATGCCAAAGCTCACTAAAAAATTAATTAACATGTGGATCTTGACCCAATACGTAACCTAGAGGGAAGGTGGAAAATACGTAATGGGAGTCTTATGTTAAATTGTTTAACAAAAGACATAGCATAAACATTGTGCTAAACTTTGCTTTTTTCGTTGTAGAATAAATGGCGGCTAATACTACACCCGTACCTTTAATATGCGATCTATTCTCGAAAAGGAAAAATTAAATGGAAAAACTTTATGGATTGGTATCGCAACTTGAGAATTGTTCTCAAGCAAGAGCGTAAGGAGTACGTTCTTGAAGTACCTTATCCCGAGGATTTGCCTAATAATGCCATCTCGCATCGCACGGAGGGCTTACGAGAAGCACACTAATGATGCCCTAGATATAATTGTCTCATGCTAGCTACAATGTCCCCCGAGCTTCGAAGCAATATGAGAGCGACGATGCTCACACTATTATTCGGGGACTGCGTGGTATGTTTGAGAACCAAGCTCGGGCCGAGAGGTTCAACACCTCAAAGTCCTTGTTTGCGTGCAGCTTGTTGAGGGGAATCCCGTCGATCCGCATGTGATAAAAATGATTGGCTACTTTGAGAGTCCGGAAAAACTAGGTTTTTCCCTTAGCCAAGAGTTGGCTACGATGTGATTCTCCGTCGCTCCCTCGAGCTTCGAGCCATTCATATTAAATTATCACACGAATAATATGGATAGGACCTTGGCTGAATTGCATGGGATGCTAAAGACAGTGAGGAGAGTATCCAGAAAAACGGTCATCATGTGATGATGATGCGAAGGCTAAGCGCAAACCACTGTCCAAGAAGCTTTGCACCAAGAGGAAGTTAACTCCCGATGAGATCGCGAGTGCCTCCAATGCAAAGAAGGGCAAGAAGGGGTCGGCGGCATCGAATCTGTTTGCTTCTCTGCAAGGAGACAGACCACGGAAAAGGAACTGCAAGAAGTACATGGAGGATCTCAAAAAGAAGCGAAGTACGACTTACGCTTCGGTATTAATGTTATAGACATTAATCTTGCTACTTCACCCTACGACTCTTGGGTATTTGATACCGGATCGTAGCTCATATTTGCAAGTCGTTGCGGTGAATGAGAAGAAGTAGAGGATTGAGAAGGGGCGAGGTGAACCGCGCGTCGACAATGGAGCAAGCGTTGCTACGTTCTTGTCGGCACAGTACCACTTCATCTACCTTCGGATTAGTTTTGGAATTAAATAATTGTTATTGTGTTCCAACACTATGTCAAAACGTTATTTCCGCTTCATGTTTGCAAGTGGAAGGATATGATTTTAGATCAATGAACAATGGTTGTTCAATATATCTCGAGAGATATGTTCTATTTTCATGCTCCATTGGTGAATGGATTATACGTTTTGAATCTTGAAGCATCTCCCATCTATAACATTAATACGAAAAGGCAAGTCTCTAATGATATAAACCCCACGTTTATCCGGCATTGTCGCTTAGGCCGTATAAATCGAAACGCATGGAGAAGCTCCACCGGGATGGATTGCTTCACTCTTTTGATTTTGAATCATTTGAGACATGTGAGTCTTGTTTACTTGGCAAGATGACAAAGGCACCTTTCACGGGACACGGTGAAAGAGCAAGTGACTTGTTGACACTCGTACATACCGATGTATGTGGACCAATGAGCTCAACGGCCGAGGTGGTTATCAGTACTTCAATACCTTTACGATGACTTTAGTAGATATGGTTATATCTACTTAATGAGGCATAAGTCCGAATCCTTTGAAAAGTTCAAAGAATTCCAGAATGAAGTACAGAATCATTTAGGGAAAACAATCAAGTTTCGCGATCGATCATGGAGGAGAATACTTGAGCCAAGAGTTTGGTAATCATCGAAAGATTGTGGAATTGTTCCACGTTGACTCCGCGAGAACTCCACAATGGAACGGAGTGTCCGAATGAAGAAATCGCACCTTGTTGGACATGGTGCGGTCGATGATGAGCCAAAGTGATCTTCCGTTATCCTTCGGGGATATGCTCTTGAAACATTGCGCTCACACTAAATAGAGTTCCATCTAAGTCGGTTGAAAAGACACCATATGAGATATGGACAGGGCAACCCCCTAGTTTGTCTTTTCTCAAAATTTGGGGATGCGAAGCTTATGTAAAACGTTTGATCGACAAGCTCACACCCAAATCGACAAGTGCTTCTTTGTGGGATATCCTAAGGAAACTAAGGGATATTACTTTTATAATCGGGAACAAGGCAAAGTGTTTGTCGCCCGACACGGTGTCTTCTTGGAGAAAGAGTTTCTTTCAAGAAGGGTTAGTGGGAGCAGGGTGCATCTTGAAGAAGTTCAAGAAACACCGAGAAAATGTTTCGCGACAACGAACCACAACGGGAGGAGCAAAGTGTTGCGCCACCGGTTGTAGATACACCAGCCCCACGGAGGTCGAAAGATCACGTCGTGCACTGACAGTACACAGTGCGAAACAACGTGATATATTGTTGTTAGACAACGATGAGCCTAAGACCTATGAGGAAGCGATGGTGGGACCCGATTCCAACAAGTGGCTTGGAGCCATGAAATTCGAAATAGAATCCATGTATGACAATCAAGTTTGGAACTTGGTTGATCCACTGATGGTGTCAAAACCATTGAGTGCAAATGGGTTTTTAAGAAAAGGCCGATATGGATGGAAATGTTCACATCTATAAGGCGCGATTGGTGGCGAAAGGTTTTAAACAGATTCAAGGAGTTGATTATGATGAAACCTTCTCGCCGTCGCAATGCTTAAATCTATTCGGATTATCCTAGCGATTGCTGCATATTTCGATTATGAGATATGGCAGATGGATGTCAAAACGGCTTTTCTAAATGGAAACCTAAGCGAGGATGTATACATGATACAACCTCGGGGTTTTGTCGATCCACAATCGCCGGAAAGATATGGAAGCTACGAGAAATCCATTTATGGATTGAAGCAAGCATCTCGGAGTTGGAATATTCGTTTTGATGAAGTAATCAAAGGGTTTGGTTTCATCAAAAACGAAGAAGAGGCCTGTGTTTACAAAAAGGTCGGTGGGAGCGCAATTGTATTTCTAATCTTATATGTGGATGACATATTGTTGATTGGAAATGATATCCCTATGCTAGAATCCGTCAAGTCTTCATTGAAAAATAGTTTTTCCATGAAAGACTTAGGGGAGGCAACATACATATTAGCATTCGGATCTATAGAGATAGATCCAAGAGGCTAATTGGATTAAGCCAAAGTACATACATTGACAAGGTGTTGAAAAGGTTCAACATGCATTATTCCAAGAAAGGTTTCTTGCCCATGTCACATGGCATTAATCTTAGCAAGAATCGGTGTCCTCGGACACATGATGAGCGGAATAAGATGGGTATGGTTCCATATGCTTCGGCAATTGGATCCATCATGTATGTCATGCTTTGTACACGCCTGATGTCTCGTACGCTTTGAGTGCTACGAGCAGATACTAGTCGATCCAGGTGAAGGTCAGCACGGATCGCCAGAAAGAATATCCTTAAGTACTTGAGAAGAACTAAGGATATGTTCCTAGTCTATGGAGGTGAAGAAGAGCTCGTTGTAAGTGGTTACACCGATGCTAGCTTCCAAACGGACAAGGATGATTATAGATCGCAATATGGGTTCGTGTTTCGCTCGAACGGAGGCGCAATCGGTGGAAGAGTTCCAAGCGGGATACATTGCTGATTCTACATCGGAGGCCGAGTACATTCTGTTTCTGAGTGCGCAAAAGAGGCTGTTTGGATCAAGAAATTCGTTTCTCGGCTTGGTGTGATGACTAGTACGATGGTCCAATGTCTCTCTATTGTGATAATAGTGGAGCCATTGCGCAAGCCAAGGAGCCGAGGTCACTTCGGAAGTCCAAACACATACTTCGGCGATATCATCTCATCCGCGAGATAGTGGACAGAGGTAATGTCAAGATATGCAAAGTGCACGGATCTCAACATAGCCGATCCGTGACAAAACCTCTCCTCTCGTCGAAACATGAGGCGCACACAAGAGCAATGGGTATTAGATACTTACATGATTGACTATAGTGCAAGTGGGAGATTCTTAGTGATATGCCCTAGAGGCAACATGGAGATGTTGGATATCACGTCAATGTTTATGTATTTATGAATAAAGTGTTATTCGGTTCCATGAAATAGACATCTTGTATTGATCAATAAGTATGTGACTTATTTATGAGACTCTTTATGTATGAATATATTTCTAAACGATCCTCGATCATATGTCATATTGTTGGAACAAATATGATTCTAAGATCGGCATGTTTATTGATTGATGATCATGTCTCATAGATCATGGGTATGGAGATACCAAATCAATAAACATGGACATATGTGTTAGAGAACACATTGTTGGATAGACCCACCATGAGACACTACGGGAATTAATGTGCCATTAGTTGGTCTCGGGTAGTGTTGGTACAAAGTCCTTAGACCTGAGATCACCATGGATTCCAACATGTGTAGTAGCCTACTTTGGGACTACCAAACGCTATTCCGTAGCTGGGTAGTTATAAAGGTAGTTTTCGGGTTTGCTATGAAACATGGAGTGGGATGTGAGTGATCAAGATGGAATTTGCCCCTCCTTTGGAGAGATATCTCTCAGGCCCCTCGAGGTAATGGATTATGGAAATGCATGGCCATGCTAAGTTTATTGAGGAGACAATTAACAGACGAGATTCCAATACGGTTCGAGTGAATGGTTAAGCTATTGAAGGGATGGCACACATCTTGCCTATAGCTTAAGTGGTATCTTGAGGCAAAGGGATTTGTGTACATTACAGGTTCGAGCCGATATTATATTCTTGTATACTATGGTGTCAATATGTCTTTGCTAGGCGCCATTTGTTGACGAAAGTCGGTGAGTTGGACTCGAGCCGACCATCGGCTAAGTTGGACTATAGCCGGAAAGCAGAGTATACCTGAACCTACGGGGTCGCACGCTTAAGGGGATAAGAACAGGGAATTCGAGTTGGACTCGGATGCGGCTGGATCGGATAGGGATCCGATCGATAGAGTCCTATAGGCTTACGACGTATGGGCGGCCAACTCTATGAGATTCGGATAGGATCCGATTCAAAATAGAGTCACGATCGGCCACTAGTCCCGGTCGGCCAACTCTATATAAAGGAGGGAGGGTGGAGAGGCTGCGGCCACGTCAATTGCATCGCATTGGGCCGAATCCGCAACGCAGAAGTCGCCGAGATCAATCTCCACGGAAACCCTCCCACTTTCGAGCCAAACCCTAGCCTTGCATCGCGTGCTAGCACACGGGTGTTCGGCGTTACGTCCCCGGACGTGTGGATACCGGTAGAGCGCTGCTACGTTGCCTTTTGTTCATCGGGCGTGGAGGAATCGAGGCTGCGGTCGAGCGCATCGGGCGAGGTGCGAGAACATGATCGGACGGCTCGGATCGACTACGGCATCTGCGAATCGGGCTGATTGGTGAATCGGAATTTGTCCCGGGTATTGGCTGTCGGCTTGCGGGAATCGGCTGCTTGTTCCGGATCGGATAGCCACGATTGGGTTAATTTCATTTGCACACTCCAATCGGTAACGATCTATCGGCCCTTACTTGCATGTGTTCTGGTTTGCGCGGTTAAAACTTTTTTGTTTTCGGCTAGCGTAGCCTCCGCGTAACC